>CM077882.1:46478282-46899184 GCA_039720435.1 Amazona ochrocephala
GGAAACAATGGAGGAAGCAATATCTTGGACTGATACAATAATAGGGATGTAAAACCATAATTATAGTCCCTAGTTAAAATCACAACCAAGTCCCTTTATAAGCTCTTATTTGGTATCCTTTTATTTCAAATGCACTCTTTAACTTGGGTTGCAGTATTATTTTGGTCTGAAATACTGCCAGGCTTAATCAGAAGGCACTGTGTTGGAGATAAGCTGTGTGAAGAAGCTAAGTCATGGCTTTAAGTTACTTCGGAGTTATAATTTGTTAGAAATACCTTGCTTGGGATTTAACAATCAATACGAAATATTCCTTTGAGGTTGCCAGGACTCACACTGACTTCTTAATGCACATTCAAAACTCTGAGAACTGTCATGGCACAAAAAGTGCTGTGTGTGCATTACTTAACAAATTTGCTGCCATGGTATTCTTAAATTCCACCTCAAAGAAAGTAACAAGAAAATATGAGAGAAGGCACAGGATTCCTTTAGCTTATACTGCAGGAGGCAAAGGTAGAAGAATACATGTACTGGGTGAGAGGGGAAAGCAGAAGCCAGGACACTGACATTTCCAAACAGTAATCATTCCAAAAAACTTCAATTTTTCCACCAGAATTTAAGTCATTTTATCTTTTAATAGAGGTTCCTATTTATAAGGAAGTTGAAACCCTTGATACAGTCAATGAATTTTTGTTTAAGATCCCCTGGATTTTGAGAAAGCATGTGGCAAGCCAGGATGTATTTTGTTTCTTTTAAGTTAACGGAGCATTAGACTGGCTTTTTAAAATTAGATAATCTAAAGATATAAAAGAAGAGTCTTGAGATAGGAAACTGAGGCATAGCCAGACCTTAGAAAAAATCTTGAGTTAAACCATATGTTTTTCTAACTATTAGAGTCACAGTGCAGAAGGGAAGTTCCTGTGCCTCAATCTCAACACATGGTTTTGAAGAAAGTATAGTATAGCATATGTAACAAACAATTTAATTAAAATTATACTCTTCAGCATTTTAAAATACAGAAGCAAACTTTTTGAAGAGATACACCTGCCAAAACAAACAAAAAAAAAAAAGTAACTATAAATTTGGCAGTGAATCAATAAAATATTTCCTGCAAAAATGTTGGAATTCCTTTTTTTTTTTTTGTATGCAGTGTTATCTTTAAGTATCAACAGCAGTGAATGATTGTACACATGCAAAAGCTAGGCATGGTGTACTGTCTATGTGAATACGGTCAAATCTCAAGGCTGAGGTTAGTCTATGCTAAGAACATGCATTTCAATTATTTTGTCTGAGCTCATTTTGTTTAATTAGATTTTGATCACAGATGAAGACCAAAGATTCTAGTAGTGCCTAATTTTGGTAAGATGGATGCAGACAGACGTTTAAAAAAAGCAAGAAAAAGTAAAGGTTTTTGTTTTGTTTTGTTTTGTTTTGTTTTTGAAATTGTGAAATCTGCATAGCATATGATTGAGATTACAGAAGTGTAACTCAGGTATACCTGACTCTGTGGCCAACATCATTGTCCAAATGGTCCAGGGAGTAATAATGGCCCTATTGGTTTCTGTGGCAATATTCCTACTGAGTTCAGAAGAGTTAAGATTCCACCTTATTTCTGAATGTTAGCTTTTTGGACATATATAGGTTTTTGGCACAGATTTTTTTTTTTTTTTTTTTTTTAATTGGAGGAAGCACTATTACTCTTGAATGGCATTAAAATATCCAAGGGCAGTAAGTTTCAGTAGTTTGGAAACTTTGCTGCATGTTTTACTGAGAAACACAAACTCCTGCAGACCTTTCCAGCAAGTCCTCTAATCCCTCTGCTCCCTCCACTGGCTTCCCACAGAACTCTGCATTTGTCTGAAGGCCTTTATTCACAAAGCTTTGGATAATATTATTTAAAGATCAGTGAAATGCCAATCCCCAAACTGCCCTTGGCAACTTCATGCCTTGCGTTTCTCCGTGAGGACGATATGTAGTTGTGTACAGCAGAAAACTTATCCTGTCACTAGCGCAAACTGGCCCAAACAAAGCTCAGTTCTTCTGCACATCTTCCTCTCTAAACGCAAGAAGCCTGTCATTAACCTCTCCTTTTGTAATGCTCATGCGGTCACATATATAAACCAATAGTTTCATGGATGGAAGTTTAGCAAATATAAACCAATGTACTCAACTTTAGAAACATCTCATCTGGCAAGAAGACAGGGAAAAAATTGGCATATGTGAGTCTTTAACACACTTGTAAAACACACAGTGAGTATAATACAAGTTGGCAATAAATATGGTGTTGGGACCGGTCTTGTTCAACATCTTTGTGGGTGACATGGACAGTGGGATTGAGTGCGCCCTCAGCAAGTTTGCCGATGACACCAAGCTGTGTGGCTCGGTTGATACATTGGAGGGAAGGAATGCCATCCAGAGGGACCTTGACACGCTTGTGAGATGGGCTGATGCCAACCTAATGAAGTTTAACCATGCTAAGTGCAAAGTCCTACACCTGGATTGGAGCAATGCCAGGCAGAGCTACAGATTGGGCGGGGAGGAGATTCAGAGCAGCCCTGTGGAGAAGGACTTGGGGGTGTGGGTTGATGAAAAAATGAACATGAGCTGGCAGTGTGCGCTTGCAGCCCAGAAGGCCAACCGTATTCTGGGTGGCATCAAAAGGAGTGTGACCAGCAGGTTGAGGGAGGTGATCCTGCCCCTTTACTCTGCTCTCGTGAGACCTCACTTGGAGTATTGTGTGCAGTTCTGGTGTCCTCAACATAAAAAGGACATGGAACTGTTAGAACAAGTGCAGAGGAGGGCCACGAAGATGATCAGGGGACTGGAGCACCTCTCGTATGAAGATAGGCTGAGAAAATTGAGGCTGTTCAGCCTGGAGAAGAGAAGGCTGCGTGGAGACCTCATAGCAACCTTCCAATACCTGAAGGGGGCCTATAGGGATGCTGGGGAGGGACTCTTCATTAGGGACTGTGGTGAGAGGACAAGGGGTAATGGGTTTAAACTTAAACAGGGGAAGTTTAGATTGGATCTGAGGAAGAAATTCTTTACTGTGAGGGTGGTGGGGCCCTGGGGTGGGTTGCCCAGGGAGGTTGTGAATGCTTCATCCCTGGCGGCGTTCAGGGTGGGGTTGGACATAGCCTTGGATGGCATGGTTTAGTGGGAGGTGTCCCTGCCCATGGCAGGGGGGTTGGAACTCGATGATCTTGAGGTCCTTTCCAACCCTTACTGTTCTATGATTCTATGATTCTATGATATGAGAGCCTGTATGGGAAAAGGTAATGAAATACTAGGTGGAAGGATGTCAGTCAGATGGCCTGTCCTCCTGGTCTAGGGCAGGATGAATGGAAATTCCAAATATAGATGAACAAATATTTCTACAGTAAGCCCAGTCCTACTGTTTTTTTGTACTTGTTTTGTACTGTAATACATATTCATTATTTACTTATACAAATAAACTGCAAATAAAAAATAAATACTTTGTACTGAATTCGTTATACTTCAATGAAACATTGAAGTCAAATTTTCCAGTTCAGCATTCTTCCTGAAAAAGTGTCTTCTTGGAGGCCTTTCCTCTTCCAAGGACATGTATGACAGTCGGTAATGAAACATATTCTGTCAGCTATCAAAATGAGGTTTTCGTATGCAGCTCTGTACGGAAATGGTTCAGCATTGTGAACATAAATCAGCTTTGCTCCACCAAACAATAGGCTTAGAGACTGGCCAAAAAGACCCACAACAAAATTAGCATTGAGAGTGTTGACCAGGGTAAGTATTCTGCTTTGTTTCAATGGAAACTGGCAGGGCTGTGAGCTCCAGAGGCCACTGGTTCTAATAGAGCTTGTCTCAATAGTTTCCTCCTCCCTGTCAGCAGCTGGACAAAAGCAGAATTAATGCCTAAGCCCATCTGTACTAGTTCAGTACTGGGAAGAGGAGTTTCCATGAAGCCATGAGATAGACCTCTGGGAGTAGGCAGGATACTATAACAAACAGCATGCTGACGGCAAGAGACAGAGACCTGGGGTTGGAAAAGGAGTTGTTTTTTGTGGCTACAGGCCTGAACAAAGTCATGTCTTAGCTGAGAATTTTATATTCAACCTTGCTACTTTTGTTGTCTCTACTTAAAGTGAAGTGGTATACTTTATGTGTACTAAACAATAGTTAAATTCTGCAGCCTTCGTCCATGGTTGCATAAGCCCAAATCCTGTATAGATTTCAATATATACTTAGCTTGGCACATGTAAAAGATCTCATTCAGTTCAAAGGTTTGATTAGCGGTGCCTGGGGCTACGAGCATATATATGTCCAGAAGGACTCAGGGCAACATGTTCCTAGGACAAGAGCTGTCCTCATGCCATGCCTGTACAGTACCTAGCTCAGGGAGACGTATCATTACCATGGAATAGCAGTAATGATGTGCTAGACCAGGAATTGCTCCGAGTTTGCCTTCCAGTAAGAAACTGACCCCATCTCAAGTTCCCAGCATTATCATAGAGCAATGGAATGAGATTATTGTTTCCTCTAATTTAAAAATTGTTGTTAGGGCCCAAATGCCCTTACTCAAATTCATTGTGATAGGTGCTGCATAGCAAAGAGTAATTTTTGTTTCTTCTCTAAGGAATTAATCATCACTGTTGGTGGCACAGGCACTAACCACTACCATCAGCTGAAAAGTTTATTATGGATTGCTTCTTGAAATAAAGCATAACTTTTATTGGAAGTTTAAAGATAAATAAAAACAGCTGGAGGGAAAATACTATTAAACACTCTGATGAGCCCCATGATGTTCCACTTAAAGAAAAAATTCCTCTTGCTACATTTAAAGGACTCGTCTGCTGTGTTAAAGTTAGCTTTTCTTTCATGTGGGACAAGTGAAGCTGAAAAGGGAATTTACTCAAAACTGTGTATTGGAATTGCAGCTTACAGGAGCTTATGGTCGGTGCAGTTCCAAGAATCCTTCACTATTTCTATAATAGATGGTCCTTCAACTTATGCTTCCTCTGTAGCTTTCTAATTAGACTTGTTTTAAAACATTTTAATTGTTTGCTTTCTGTGGACAGACAGAACACCAAATGTTCTCAATCCTCTCATCTTTGAAAGTGACACTGCTCCATTCTGGGGATCGGTTTAAATTATTAACAGAAGATAATCTCCATACGCAAATAAGGGCTGTCTGGGACCAGCCATGGGATCAGAGTACAAGAAACAGCACATGCCAGTGCACCCTGCATTTTCTGCACCCTACAGTGGGGCCACGTTTCTGGCTGCAAGAACAGCTGCCTGGAGTTGAGGAACTGCCCAAAGAGTCCAGAAGCAAAGAAATTCAAATGAAATTGTTTGTTAGGAGCACACAGATAGGGAGAGGGTCTGCAGAGTACAGAGTTAGTCTGTAACTATGCATGTTATTGTAAAGCATCACTCAGGTAGAATAGTATTTGTTGAACTCTTTAGTTTCTTACAAAATGTTTTTCACTGTCACATCTGATCACTTTCATGTAATGTATCGACTGTTATGAAAGGTTCAGTTTTTCTGTTTCTTGAGGATACCCTAAAGACCAGACTTGCCTCTCATGCAGACAGCAAGTGCCAAGAAACCAGCTTCTGGTGTGGCCAAAGTGCACAGACTGGAGCATGTGTGACCCTGCAGGCTGGATCATGCCATCAAGCATGATCATCAGATAGGCTGCATCCAAACTGATGGTAGGTCAGCAGATGGTGGGATGCTAAGCATGCCACACTTACAGTTGACTTGATGTGTCCCTCCAGGAAAAATTCAAACCACCTATCAGGAAGGGCAACAATATCTCATGGTGAAATATAGCAAAAGCACAAAGGGTAATGAAACTGCATCTCCTCACTCCTCGCTCAAGGGAAAAGCCTCACTCTTTGAGCCTTGGAGGTTGTTGAAATTTCAAAACCTGCCCTGAATCTCAAAGTAACACTATCTGCAACTGGAAGAAGTTTTTGTTGACCTCAGAACATTGCCTGTATGCATTTCCTCAATAAAGACAAAATTGAAAGCATGGATTTTTCATCTGTGTTTAGATGACTGTATGTTTGAAAGCACTCAGATTTCATATCTTTGTAGTTTTTTTTGCTACTTCACAAGGAACTGATTAGTCGTGACAATAAGGGGTCAAGACTTCTTCAGGCAGTCCAGAATTGCTTGGTGAGTAAGTATCCTGAAATTCAGTGCCAATATCCTGGTGACTGGAGGACACAGAAAGCCTAGATCTGAGTTGGTTAAGATAGCTTCCCAGACTGGTGCTATCTTTTTTACAGAGGACTTATGACAACTTCTCACTGCTATTTGTTCTCTCTTCTGGTGCAGGCTGCAAGGTTTTCAGGGCTAATAAAGCAGCTAGTAGGATTTACTAGTTTTCATGTAGAATAGTAGGACTTAGAAATTTAGGTGGTAGCTGAGGAAAAGGATAGCTGGCTGAAACACAGCACTACAGGCTTTGGGTAGTTTGCTGTGTTTCTCCTATTTCTAACAGTTTGCTTCTGGGAAGTCCAGCTACATGACCATCCCAAGCAGCATTAGCTCTTTTTCTTAGGCAGAAATAAGTAGAAAGATCAGAGTAGAGAGCAGACAGTTGTGACTAAAAAGGAAAAAAAAAAATAAAAAATATTTTTTTTTTATTTTTATTTTGCCAGTAATTCTTCTGAATAACTATCTTCATGTTTCCACTTTTGAATATACAGGGTTTACTGGAAGATTTCTATGAGCCTGTTCATCATTAATATGATACCTATGCTTATGGTAAACCAAGAAGAAATTAAATAATTTGATGCTGAATCCTTTCACTACTTCTGTTACTCAAGTTTCATTTTAGAGGAATTCTAAGTTACTGTTTCAGCATTTCTTAAATGAATAAATAAAAAAATGAACAAAACTGAAAAGAAAGAAAACTGTAATAGAAAAAAGAAACAACCTAAATGCAAACATTTCAGAGCTGGATTTCTCTTGCTTTAATTTACAGTACCCCTCATCTTCCCAAAGAATGTTTTGTATGTTTTACCCTGAAGATGCCCCTGTGCTCAACTTGCAGCATACACTTTTCTTATAAGTTAAATACTTCTATTTAATTTCCTGTAAAGTCACTGCAAAAATGAAACTTCCTAGTTCTAAGAATCTTCACCAGTATTTCCCCAAAGCATTAATTTTTACAAATACTTTATTGGATCTTATATTGCAAGCCTCAACTGTGTCTATATGATCATTCTGTTTTGTGTTTTTTTATGCAGTTCCTTGAAGCTTGGGTTTTTAAAGGGTCTGCTATCTGTGAAAAATGGCAGCAATTTAAAATCTCTTCTGTTGGGATTAAATTTCAAAGCCATTGAAATCATATAGGAAATGCCAATACATTTGGTGGGGAAACAGGGAGTGAGTTACTGTCAGACTGGTAAAGAACTTCATCTTTATTGCAAGTATTTCAGGTTTTCCCCCAATTTACTAGATTCCAGAGCTGAATTTTAACCACTATCATTGTGCTTATGTAGAATGAGATGAGGTCTGAGTTTAAATTGTCTAATAAAACCATCATAATGCAAAGGGTTATTTAAAAACTATATTTGAAACCAGATTTATATGGGGAAAGGAAATTTGCACATTGTTTTTTCTCCTTGTAGCTGAGAAGAACAATGGCACTCTCCTCAAAACACCAAAAGGTAGCTGTGGGGAGAATAGTACCAGGGCTTTAACCACGGCAAAAAGGGAAAACATGAATATGCATGGTGGAGGGAGGGAATATGATCAGGGGACTGGAGTACCTCCCGTATGAAGATAGGATGAGAAAGTTGGGGCTGTTCAGCCTGCAGAAGAGAAGGCTGTGTGGAGACCTCATAGCAGCCTTCCAGTATCTGAAGGGGGCCTAAAGGGATGCTGGGGAGGGACTCTTCATTAGTGACTGTGGCGAGAGGACAAGGGGTAATGGGTTCAAACTGAAACAGGGGAAGTTTAGATTGGATATGAGGAAGGAATTCTTTACTGTAAGGGTGGTGAGGCACTTGATTGGGTTGCCCAGGGAAGTTGTGAATGCTCCATCGCTGGCTGTGTTCAAGGCCAGGCTGGACAGAGCCTTGGATGTCATGGTTTAGTGTGAGGTGTCCCTGCCCATGGCAGGGGGGTTGGAACTAGATGATCTTAAGATCCTTTCCAACCCTAACTATGCTATGATTCTATGATTCTATAACATGTCTCTGACTAGAACTGGAAGATACAATTTCTTTATACATTAAGAAGCACAGGAGGAGTGAGCCTCCTGAAGGACATTGGCTTTCAGTAGGCTTCAGTGAGAGTGTGAAGAGCCTGAATAAAGAGTTCAAGACTGGGCCTTGTTCTCTAAAAGAAGGGAGCTGTATAAATGTATGTCTGCATTAGACGCACTGTATACAAAGAGAGGAGTAAGAGTTATAACAGTAGCATGCTCTCCTCCTCTCTCAGCTGTGTGATCAGAGAGGTCAGAGCCTCCCTGTTTGCTGTGAACAATGCCTTGGAGCAGCAGTCAGGAATCTGTCACTCCGGAGCCACATGCTGCTCTTTGGAAGTAAATCCTTCCAGCCTCTGGCATCAGAACACTTGGGAAAGAACTGGGGGAGAGGGAGAAGAGGAAGAAAAAAAGGAAAAAAAAAAAAGAAATTAAATAAAAAGGCAGAACAGGAAAGAAAAGAAGTGCAGTCACCATTTCTGATATCAATTCATTACCCCTCTTCTTTGGTACCATCTTCTATAGAAACTGTGAAGTTCGTCAGAGTGAAGTTGTTAACCAAGTGCAACTGATCACAAACAACATTTTGTTCTTCTGCCTGAAGTGCACATGTTTTCAATTCGCTTCATAGCTGTGATTGATGCCACCAAAGAAACATGCTCAGAATACTGTCCCTAAAAAAAAAAAAAAAAAAAAAAAAATCACTTGGCAACAAAACACATTTTCATAGCTGCTCTTCAGTAAGAGTCAAGTAAATGGTGCATTTCATCGCTGTTTTCAGCTGTGAATCCATTAAGATCACTGATACACTTTCAAGAAGCTGGTTTAAGAGAATGGAGAAGAGAAAGGCCGGACTGATGGAAAGGAGTTTTAAGACACCTGGATTCCCCTAGGAGCCATTCGTCACATTGTAACAGAGAGGTCCCAGTCAGATGCTCCTACAAAAGCCCAGTTCTTGCCTTTAGTTTGGAGAGTGTATGGCCTTGTTGAATGGATTTCTGTAGCTTAGAGGAGACTACAACTTGCCCCTGAGAGACTGTGTACAGACCTTCTTGCTAGTGGCAGCAAGAAGTATTATTTACCATATTTGAATCTTGCTTTCCGGCACTCACTTCATCCAGAGTTTGGGGGGTGGTCAGGTGCTGATTGTTGGTGCCAGCTGATTTCAAAGAAATACTGAAAAAAAAGGCTAAGCAGACACCTGGCAACAAAGGTCGTTGACTTTAAGCTGCCTTAAAGGATGATGCAACTGCTTTGTTTGACTGCCAGGTGATAAGGTGCATATGAAATTCCCCTTGTAAATTACCCAGATAAAAGTGATTCTTGTCTCCTTGGATTGATCCTTTTTCCAATGGTTTAATCATGTTGAAGGCACAGCCTTATTTTGGAGTTGGTGAGGAATTCTGCTGCCCAGGAGAAAGCCCCAGGAAGAATTTCTCCACCTTCCTTCCCGGGCAAGATTTCAGTCTGCTGTCTTGTATCTGCCTCCTGTGGTTTGTCCAGAGAGTGTCCAACAGTCTAAAGGGAGACTAAAAGCAGTCTAAAGGTGAAATGGTTTTGTATGGCTGGAAATGCAGGAACTGAATTTTGGTTCTGATCAAGAGCTGCTTTTTTATCATCATCATCTTTCCCCTAAGGCCACCCTCTGTCCCACATCCTGGCAAGACTCTGGTCAGAAGGTAAGTGAAAATATCACTTATATAACAAGTATAAGGACTGCAAAGGCAAAATACGATTCATAGTTACTGAACAGTGTCAGGAAAGGGAGTGTTGTAAGGCACAATCTAAAGTGGAGAGCGATCTATATACAGCATATAAGGCCAAATTCATCTGAAGATTGTCCTTAATTTGCCAGTCCTTTTTGGCCCACTTGGTTCTAGCTGAGATAACTATAACTCCCAGTTAAAAAATGATTTGCAATTGAAATATGATAAAATAGCTTGCTAATGCCAGAGAGAGCAGTCTGCTAATGTTATTTATTTCAAGTCTGAAGTTTCTCACAAAAGAAAGAAAAAGAGAGAGAAAGAAGAAGTAAGGAGGAGAGGGGGCCTTTTTTTTTTTTTTTTTTTATGTGTTTGCCTTCACGGCTTTGGAGTGCTCACTAATTCCATCTGTCCACAACAGAGCCATTGGAACGGCGAGAAAAAGCATTTCCATATGTGCAAATTAGCATCCAGCCTCTCTTAATCTGTGCAGTGCTCCTCTGAAGTAGATGGCGCGGATGGCTGCCAAACCCACTAATGGCATTCAAATAAAGGACTTTATTGGCTTTAACTGCCACTTTTCTTTTCTTTTCTTTTCTTTTTTTTTTCTTTTCTTTTTTTTTTCTCTTCTTTTTTTTTCTTTTCTTTTTTCTTTTCTTTTTTTTTTTTTAAGATAGAGAATTCGCTCCCCTTCTTTTTTTTTTTTTTTGTTCTGATATTGTCACTTTGTACTTTTACCATTAAACAAAAAGAAGGTCCTCTGCAGCTCTTTAATGGGATCTGCTTTCTCCTACAGATGCATTCTTTTACTTTCTAATGAAACCTCACCATTAGTTATTACAGTATAATCAACACCTAAAGCATATCATTCCCACTTTCTACCAGCTTATCTTTCTCAAGAAAGCTCTTCTTTTCCCTGCTACTCAACAGCAGAGACAAGGCTGAGATGAGAGACATCTTGCTTGGGATCCTGCCTGCACTGTGAGTTCATACGAAAAGGAATCTGTTTGTTTGCTTGTTTTCTTGCTTCTCAAATTGTTTGTCAAGGTCTGGCACATTCACAGCTGCAGCCGAGGACAAGTAGAGGTGCCAGCAGCATCCTACTCAGGGTCACTGTCCCCACGGGTGGTTCTGCACCCAGCAACAGCTACCATTTGCGGTATGTTTTGAATTTTGTACTGTTTGATTACTTTAATGGAAAACAAAGGATCTCATTTAATCCTAAGAAAAAATGTAGCCCTCATAGCAAAAGTATCTCTCCAATTTTACTAAATCAATCTCTATTTTCACCTGTCAATCCTTGTCCTACTTCTGGCAAGGGTTAGGTAACCACACCTGAGAGGCCTTGTAGTCTCAGAACTTGCTGAAAATACCATAGTTGCTAATCCTGACTTGACTAGTGGTGCCAGCAATAAAACCACAGTCTCTAGTGCGTAGCAGACTCCATATGTTAGCCCCCTAGTCTGCTAAGTCACCACGCCAGCCTAAATTTGAAACATTTCTAAAGTGTTATACAATGTTGTAATAATGTTTTTACAAAACAAAGGCTGAGTTACTGGAAGCCATATTCATCCAATCAGCATCTTATTGAAAGAGGAATCTTGATGGTAGCAGTGGTGACACAGGCTATAAAAAAATTAATTTAAAAATTGCACTAAAGTCTTTAAAAGGGGAATACTGACTTATTAGGGAGTGGAAGTTGGAAAAGCTGCTGCAGAAAAAAAAAAAAAGTAAGTCTTGGGTAAACGTTATCTCACTTTCCTGAGGAAAAGTGCACCCAAAAATCCTCAAGCTGAGAATACAGTTTACTTAATTAAAAGCTCGTAATTGCTAAAATGATACTTAAAAGAACAAGAATGGACACTGATAAATATGCACTGAGCAGAGCCTGTCCAAACAGAAATTCTTCTAAATCAGAAGAACTTTCCCAAAATATTATCACTGCTACTTGTTGCAGAATTTTTCCCACGTAGGAAAAAATCACAAAACCAGACCAAACTGATTACAGATTGACCATGCACCCCAAACTTAGGCCTGCATTATGAATGATATTCAGAGGGGACAAATCTAACATTGGTTTTAGGTTTTCTGTAAGTTTCCAAATCCTGCAAATATTTAAGCAAGTATCTAATATTGTTTCATGGATAATGTAGTTCTCTTTAGTGATGTTAGTTAAGTACCTGTAAGAAAAGATGGTGGAAAAACAATTAATGTATTATATAAATCTATATGCATCACATTGGTTTTTAATTTGTATATATCTTTGGAGCATAAAAAGCTTAGGCTTACAATGCCAGCCATGAGGTGGAAAGATCACTACACTGAGTACCAAGAAATTAGTTATAGTATATAATTAAAGACAAATATAAATTGTCTATTTCATACAAATACTTTTATGAATAAAAGATACAAAGTTAACCATGTTCACTATCTTTTGCCTGTTTTTCTCCCTGTTTTACTCAAAGAATAGGTATTATGTCTGGATTGATGGGACAAGGCCAATTGTATGACGTTTGATAAGGCTCAGTGCTGAGTCCTGCACTTGGATCACAACAACCCCATACAACACTACAGGCTGGTGGGAGTGTGTCTGGAAAGATGCCGAGCAGAAAAGGACCTGGGGATGCTGACTGACAGTCGGCTGAACATGAGGCTCCTTGTGCCCAGGCAGCCAAGAAGGCCACTGGCATTCTGGCCTGTATCAGCAATAGTGTGGTCAGCAGGACCAGGGCAGGGATCATCTCCTCGTACTCAGCACTGGTGAGGCCGTACCTCAAATACGTGTCCAGTTCTGGGCCCCTCACTACAAGAGACACATTGAGGCTCTGGAGAGTGTCCAAAGAAAGGCAGCAAAGCTGGTGAAGGGTCTAGAGCACAAGTACTATGAGGAGTGGCTGAACAACTGAAATTATTTAACCTGGAGAAAAGGAGGCTTAAGGGAGACCTGATTTGAAAGGAGACTGTAGTGAGGTGTAGTACCTCTCCAAGTAACAAGCAATAGGAAAAAATGAAATGGCCTCGAGTTCTACCAGGGGAGGTTAAGATTGGATATCAGGAAAAATTTCTTCACCAAAAGGGCTGTCAAGCATTGGAACAGGCTGCCCAAGAAAGTGGTTGAGTCACCATCTATGGAGGTATTTAAAAGACATGTAGATTTAGAGACCTGGTTTAGTGGTGGGCTTGGCAGTGTTAACAGCTGGACTCAATGATCTTTAAAGGTTTTTTCCAACCTAAATGATTCTATGTTTCTGTGTTCAGTGGTCGTAGTGCTCATGCACAGAAATTAGTTTTCCAAAGGCTTTCTCAAATACCTCTAGAGTACATTTATCAATATTTATTTCCAGAAATATTTGCACCATGAATTTGATTTTTATTACCAATCTGTATGGGTAATCTATTTAAAAGAGTCCAGGGCACCATGCTTCTAGGTATTATGCAGATGTTGAGATAAAACAGGTTTTGATTTAAAGGGATTACAGTCTTAACTGTCAAGACAGACAAAGAGCTTACAAGCATTGTGTAAACTGTCTTCCAGTAATCACAATCAAGAAATAATTCCTCATGATTTTACTAGTGATTTCACTACTGAGCAATAAAGCACACAATGATAATACTGAGGGTCACTTAAAGTAAATGATGCTTAAATGCAGGGGAAAAAATCATCAAATTATCTTACTTGCTATGAATCACTCATTAATCTCTATTTGCATTTCTTATGAAAAAGAACTTTAACTACCTGATCTGCATGTGCAAATAATAATTACTATTAAATAGTGAAAGTAATGCAATTATTTAATAATGCAACAATATCAATCATTGCTCTTATTAATAATAAATTATAATAAGTCCCTTAGAACTATGTATGGTCCCAAGCTGCAACACTCAAAGACAGATCTGAAACATCTGTTTGGATTTGTAGTTGGGGTTCATTCTATATCAGCCACCAAGTCACAGTTCAAAATACTTATTCTTTGACATTTTAGACTTCAACTCCACCACCACACTTTTTCTTCTCCTGGCCCATCGGTAGCTCTGAAATAAAAAATGAGAAACTATTCAGAACACATGGAGTTTCAAACTCCCTCTCCTTAATGATTAGAGTAACTGAGTAATTTAGGTGTTATGATCCTCATTTTACACCTAAAGAGATGAAGGCTGAGAGAATAAACAACAAGAAAGTCAGCAATAAAAGCAGAACTGAGTCTCAGGTTACCTTCTTCTTTCCATGATCTTTTTGCCTACATAAGTTTAGCTGACAACTCAAGCCAGTATGAAATTTTATCTTCATAAATAGTTACATGAAAAATATTTTGTTTCCAGGGAAAAAATCATTCATCATGGCAACAAGATATTAAATCAGACACATTTAATCATATATGCTTCATATACTATCTTTCTGAAGGATTACAAGAGCACATATAAAGGTAGCATAATTAGGTCATGACGTTTATATGTCTGAGTACTTTCTAAAAGCAAGATCTAAGCAGGTTTTGAGACCATAAAACTGCTTTAAAACAATTAGAAAAAGTACTTAGTTGAAACTGTTTCAAAATATTTAGAAAATTCAGTCTGATATTCTGTAAAATCGGTTTCCTTACTTATAATTGAAATTTGATGGTTATGTAGTTTTTTTGGTATTCTTGTAAAGATTCTCAAGAGTCAGGGCAAGAGTCAATGAAAGGCCAGAGAAACATAATAAGTAGTAGTAAGTAATATATAACCTCTACTTTTACATAACTAAACATACTTTCTCATGGCCCCTTTTGTGCTTTACAAAAACATTCTCTCTTCTGACATAAACCCACAAAGACTGATGCACAGACATTTTCTATAAAGCACAAGCGAGGTGAAAAAACAATTTCATAACTTCACCTGTGCATGCATAGCAACACAAGAGGCTTTCCCTTTTTTTCATAACTTTCTTTTTCTTACAAATGAAGCTGATAGAAATTTTGTCAGTGTTTCTGCAACATGCATATCCAAGCACATGCGTGACCAGCAGGTCAAAGGAGGTGATCCTGCCCCTCTGCTCTGCTCTCATGAGATCTCACTTGGAGAATTGTGTGCAGTTCTGGTGTCCTCAACATAAAAAGGACATAGAACTGTTGGAAAAAGTCCAGAGGAGGGCCACGAGGATGATCAGGGGACTGGAGCACCTCCCGTATGAAGATAGGATGAGAAAGTTGGGGCTGTTCAGCCTGCAGAAGAGAAGGCTGCGTGGAGACCTCATAGCAGCCTTCCAATGCCTGAAGGGGGCCTATAGGGATGCTGGGGAGGGACTCTTCATTAGGGACTGTGGTGAGAGGACAAGGGGTAATGGGTTTAAACTTAAACAGGGGAGGTTTAGATTGGATCTGAGGAAGAAATTCTTTACTGTAAAGGTGGTGAGGCACTTGATTGGGTTGCCCAGGGAAGTTGTGAATGCTCCATCACTGTCGGTGTTCAAGGCTGGGCTGAACAGAGCCTTGGGTGGCATGGTTTAGTGTGAGGTGTCCCTGCCCATGGCAGGGGGGTTGGAACTAGATGATCTTAAGGTCCTTTCCAACCCTAACTATTCTATGATTCTATGATTCTATGATTGACAAACACAGGCGCTCATGCACAGATGAACAATGGCAGCAGGAAAAGAAAAAATAAGTTAAAAATTGCAACTCTCATTTTAAATCCAAGTCTCTAACTCCAGTGGAGTTGGGCTAATTTACACCAGCTGAGAATGCTCTTGTATTTATTTTAGAAAAGATGCAATTTTGTCCTAACAAGCAGTTTGTAAGGCCTACTTGATTGATTTAGTTGACGCTGGCTTTATTACAACTTAATGTGTTCACATCACTATTGTTAAAGTTGTTTCAGCACTTCTATTATTACTGCCTAGTTTTTGGAATTTAGAAGTTTATAATAATAATAACAACAGTATTTTGTGCTTTTATAGCATCTTTATTCTGAGGAACTCGATGAGCTCTGCAAACAATAATTACTCCTTACAACCCCTTGGTATAGCAGATTATATTGTAGTACATTTTACTAGCAGTTCAGATTCTGATCTCAGTTCACAACAGTGCGCATGCAAACTATCTACTCTGCAAATGTGGTTTGGATTCCTTCTGAAATTAAGAAAAAAAAAGCAAAATGCCCTTTACAAAAACTGCCGCTACTCTTGAACAAAACGGTATAGCCCTGACTCCCTTCCCCAGTACTAATTTTTGAAACACTCTGTTTGCTCCAGCACCCACTGTCCTCTGCACTCACTGTAGCAGCAAAGACACGGGGAAGCAGATGATGACACATTCACTTCTATAAAGAAAAGAAAATTTCTTCTGGCTCTATGGAATCATCTCTTCTTATTTATACTAGGGTCTGTACTGCAAAAGAAAAAATAGATATAAAAAAAGTTGTTGAGCAATCTGGAGCAAGATGCTTGTTACTTTTAGCAGAAATAAGAGGGCTTCTGAAGCTGGTTTCTTTTACACTAGTGAACAACCTAGTCCTATATTTGGTATTTGGGACTAGACAGCCAAACATGCTCCACTTTGAAACTCAATCACATGTGGAAATCAGACCCTCTCTAACATTCCATGAACTGATAAAAAATTGGATTTGTTCTGAATCTTTTCACACCATTAAAAAAAAATAAAAAGAAGAAAACATGCAGAAAGAGCTTATCACTAAGATTTATTTTCATTCACCGATGTGAATGAACCACAACAGCAACAGTAACAACAAAATAAAACAAAGAAAAAGCTCTGAATTTAACTACCCGGAATGAGAACTGTAAATAAATTGGTTTCTTTGACGTATGCTGGGAAAACAAGCTAGTTAGTTAGAGAATATTTTCATTTCAGAACAATCTGAAATTTATGTTTTAAAAATACTGAAATACTGACACATAATATATTATTTCATTACCCTTTTTTTTTTTTTAAGTCTATTTTGGTCTAACAAATGCCAAGTTACATTTTTTTGAACCAAAAAATCATAAATTCTAAAACCAAAACTCTTCCTTTTATAAATAGTTCAAGTCCCCTGGAAAATGCACTATTCTGGAAAAAGAAAATTAGCCTAAAGAATTCTGTTCTGACTAGAGTGTCATATGATCATTTTTATCATTAGAAGAAATATAGATACATTTACACAATTGAAGATGAATTCTCTATCATTTCAGCCCTTATAATAAAACTATTTACAAAAAGGGAAAAGATACATTAGATAACCTGTCTGAGCACAGATCTGACATATGCAAACTTGAATGAGCTGTGTTAATCATTGTGGACTCCTCTGCTATTAAAATTGGTATCAGACAAGAACTTTAAGTATGTCAACACTTTTCAGTGACAGCTACTCTCATGCTCTTTTTGTAGCAATTTGACAGAAGAAAATAATTCAATTTACTGTCCTACCATCCCCACTGCCACTGGAAAGAAAACATCTTTGTCAGGCTGGTAAAAATATAAAAATAAAAATTGAGGTTTCATGAAGTAAAAGCCACAGCTTAAACACCAGGGAAAGCCTCAGACTCAGTGCTGACACCAGTGGATACTCTGCCCTTTCTTTCAAAAGATCCTGAACCAACCATCTTAATACACAGAACAAGTGGAGTGGAAATTTTTCAACAGTTTCCAAGAAGTTGGATTTCTGTATTTTGGTCTCATCGCAGAGAGCAGCACAAGTATAGTTCTACAGAATTTTGAAAATACCTCACATCAACCAATATTCGAAAAAATAATAAATACTATGGTCTAGATATTGGACATTAGAAGATCATGCTCTGATCTGGGAAACTGAAATAGCCAACTGATTTGAACCAATGCGGACAATCTCTCTGAAAACAGGTGGTATATACCTCTGTGAGTGGTGCTGATTACCTGTAATTATAATTGCTTACAGTTTATTTAAACTTATGTCCTCTGAATTTGGATAACAAAAAAACCCTGAAATAAATATTAAAGAGAATCTTTGGTGATCAGTTACTTTTTGGAGTTAAACAGACAAATCTGCCTACATAGGCAAGAAAAAAATCTAAACAAATGAAAAAAAAATAGGAAAAAAACAAACAAACGAAAAATCCCACCCCCCCAAAACAAATTGCAGAGTTAATCTTTTGGATTGGTCTATTTGCTAGTCCAAACTCTGATTTAAGTGATAATATTATCATATTCTGCAGGAAAAATAACATCATTTAGGCTTCAAATTGTTTGTGTTTGCAAACTGAAAAACGGCTGCAGTACATTCAATTCTGAAGAAACACACAGCAATCTTAACTCTGTCACTTCCGACTGGAGTGTAAAACTCAAATCAATTACTTATAAACATTTGTGATAAGATTAATTTAATTTTTTTCTTAAACAAAGAGGGTAAATTAAAAGAATCAGCTTATTCCTTCCTACTTTGTAGTGACAAGATTAAAAATTAAATTTATACATATTTCATTTCTACATAATAAAGCCTTTTTGCAAAAAAGAAAAAAATACCACAGTTCATCTAATTAAATCAAAGAAAATTGCCTGCAGCAATGCTACAGTATTACAATTAGATGTCTGCCAAAACCAGCTGTTTGAATTCTTAAACACCACTCCAGTCTTAAATACAAAACATGTTTTTCATCATTTTGTGTGATATCACTGAAATGTGTGTTTTTTTCATCACTATTGCGTCAGCCTGGAATGCCTTGTCAGACTCATTACATATTTTCTTCTGTCCTGAAAGAAATGCTGGATGAAGTAAATACAGAATAGTTTTGCTTTGTTCTCCATAAGTCTACTCATTCATTTTGGCATATAATGTTATGGAAATGAAATAACACAGTTTAAAAAAGTCTCTGCATTAAAAATTAAATTTTTGTGTAATTATTGTAATTCATGTAATTCCTAAATAGTCTTTGGAATTAGATATGAAAAAAATAAAATTCCAAAAGACATCCACTACAAGTAGTTGAGGATGAGTATCTACAAAAATTTAGGCTATCCATATTTACTATCCTTACACAGCCTGATTAGTAAATATAGTTTAGATTTAAATTAATGTCTGCACATCCAGATCCCAAAGGCCTGAACCAAATGCTGAGTTCACCCCCAGACTTCCTCTGTGACCTGTGCAAGTCCTAATTTTCCCTGTGTCTGTAAAATGACAGAATAATACTTCCTACCTGACATGGGTGTTGTTAGGCTAAAATCCACAGAAGAGTATCAGACACTCAGATACTAGATGTAATAAGGACAGATAAAGAGACAGGCTGAAAACAGTAAAGACTGGATAAATAAGTTGCTATGCTACAGTAAAAGCAATTCATTTAAGCATTGTTTAGTGGAAAGAGAGTTGAGTTACAAGTTGCTGTCAACTGACAGATGCAAAAATGTACTCCAAAAGCACTAAGCTAGATTTCAGCAAACCCTAAACCTTCAATTTAAAGAACAATCATATCTTCAAAGCTTTATGGAATATAACCAGTAAAATAATAAAGATAATACGCAAGTGATGACTAAGGTTGTGTATGCTAGGACATTCCTACATGATCGTAAGTATGAAAACTACAACAGTATTCACCTTACTGTCTTCAATCTGTCTTATTCATGTCTTCTGAGTTCTTATGCTCCATAGAACAAGTATGTCTGTTATCTCCACTGAACTCTCCCAGGTCACATACAGGCATACTCCCTTTAGATTCTTCCAGTTGACTCAACTGAGCCTGGGCTAAGATTAAATTGTATTCATCTCTCCAGGGAAAGTTCTCATTGACCATCTGATGATACCACTTCCACTGATCCGTATTAGAGGAAAATGTTCATACTACGGTTTTATGTCTGTCTGACAAAAAATCTGTGTTATATAGAGGCTCAGGATCATGAGACCTTGCAAACAACTTTGCGCAGACATATATATTTGTGATGTCTTTCTCTAGATATGAGACAGATGTTCTGCACTCCGCACTTACCTTTCAATATCTTCCATAAGATCAAAGCTGTTTAAGGTGGGAAAAAAAATCAAACAAACAAAAAAGTAAAACCATCCAGGAAAATGGATTAAATGGATTTATTTATTTTTCTTTATTCCCTAGATTAGGTGCCTGTCATGGTTTAAGCCCAGCTGTAACTCAGAACCATGCAGCCGCTCTCTCACTCCCCCCACTTCCTCCTCCCGTCTCCTGGAGGGATGGGGAGGAGAATCGAAAGAATGTATCTCCCATGGATTGAGATAAGAACAGTCCAGTAACTAAGGTATAACACAAACCACTGCTGCTACCACCAATAATAATAATGATAAGGGAAATAATGAGGGAAAAGAATACAACTGCTCACCACCTGCTGACTGATACCCAGCCTGACCCAGCAGTGATCTAACTCTTTTGGGTCACTGCCCCCAGTTTATATAGTGGGCATGATGTGCTGTGGTATGGAATACTCTTCAGTCAGTTTGGGTCAGGTGTCCTGTCTCTGCTTCCTCCAGGCTTACCCTCCTCCGTGGCAGAGCAAGAAAAGACAAGACCAAGAAAGTCCTTGGTCAGAGTGAACATTACTGAGCAGCAACTAAAAACATCAGTGTTATCAGCACTGTTCCCAGGCCGAAAGTCAAAAACACAGCACTGCACCAGCTACTAAGAAGCAGAAAAAATGACTGCTACTGCTGAACCCAGGACAGTGCCACAGGCAGGTGCCCAGTCCTCTGGTCAAGTGAGCAAGTCTTTTTAAATAACTGTCAGACACAATCCTCTTGCTTCATTTTTGTCCCCTGCTACTGTCTCATATAGGATTGTGCACACTAGAAATGCCTGGGGGATCTACACTCAAAAGCAGATAGAATGCAAACACATTGGGCACATTCCACTAGCATGTTTAAAAGAGACCTAAATGCAGACACAGGACCCAGCAAGGGAGCAAAAGTGTTGCCTCAGGCTGGATAACTAGAGCCTAATCAGAGCAGATAGTATTAATGCTCCATTATTTAACTTTTATTTTTTATATTTTTTTCCTCCATACTTTATGTTCATGCACAATGCAACACAGAAATTATTGGACTGCACTACTAAGAATGTTAGGATTAATTAGAATTCATTCATGCATATTTGGATAAAAGTTGTCAAATAGACCTTGCTGACTGAGGCATGGGATTTTGATTGCAGAACACCTTGATAAGGCAAGGAAGAATGGGAGTCGTAGAATGCTGTTCACAGTAAAAGTGGACACCTGCATTTAGATTAGTAATCAATAGGACACTTCCAGAAATCCATTACTCTTGACATTACCATGAAAGCTTGCCATCTAATTCACCACATAAAGACACTAAGCCTCTACATATGAGGTGTATTCCCAAAGGAATCCATCCAGTAGGTTTGCTTATAACGCAGCCCACAGATAAGGCTCTGGCTAAAACGTGACTCGAGGGCAATAAGACCTCCTATTACAATCCCAAAGGACAAATGTTTGAAACTCAGGTTGAATTCCTTTTTCAGATTCCTGTCTGAGCGTCAATTCCTGATTGCAGTATTTGTACATTTCTGTAGGGCCTAATGTTTCTTCATTCCTGTGGCAATGAACCTTTGCAGTACAAGCTTTCAGCAGTATACCAATATCCAGGTAGGTCAGCTGAACATGTTCAACTTTGGCAAATGGTCCATATCCTCTTTGATATACTGTTCCATCACATCCTCCCCTTCATCACCACTCATGATTGAAAATTTTTTGCAGACATGTCCTGCAAATAAGCAAAAAATGACAAAATAAGTAATCAGTATTTGTTTAACTTGTCCTTTTTTTGCCAGCCCCCAGACATCTGAAAATTCAATACTGAGAAGATAAAGAATAACAAATTTCACTCAAGAAACACAGCATAAAATTTATACAATAAAGTTGTACAGAACTGTGATGTCTTTTTCACTCACTTTTTGCCTATATTGCTCTGATTTTGAGATGAGCCAGCGTAGAATATTGTTACTGGCATCTTCATTAACATTTATGTAAAAAAATATGTGAAAGCAAGATTTTAGGGTTTGAACAAATATTTTGTAGCTGGCATTTTACCATTATTCTGTGCTGGAGGGAGGGTTTGTGAGATTGCAGATATGCATCATATATTCACCAAACATTGTAGTAATTACTGAAATTCAGTAGCTTTTTGAGAACTTACAGTAGCAAACAGGAGTTTCCTATAAAGGAAAGTGTCTGTGAGTTTGTTACTGGCAGTTGTGGCTGTGTACTCAAGACCAGAATTTTTTTTTTTTTTTTTTTTTTCAAATAAACCTCTTGGAATACACAATGTTATTATGTTACTGAATTCTACTATTACCTGAACCATAGACAAGTCTAATCCAAAGAATGAGTAACAAAAGAAAAGATCTGGTGCCAGAACTTTTGGCATAGCCACAGATACCTCTGTTTTATTTTCTAGTCCTCTAACGCATGGTTTGTAGAGTAAAAACTTGGATTTCACCAGCAGCCTGTTAGATCACTAACAAAATTTTCTAAATGAAATGCTGAGACATAGCATGGCATTATTTCCAGGGCTTATAAGTGAGCTGCATCTCCCTTTCCATCTGGATTTTTCTAAAAAGAATGTTTATTTATGTTGAAGTTACCTATCGTCATTTAAGATCACTATGGACTGAGCAAGCCTCTTCTGATCAATTCTTGTCTTTTAAAGAGGTGCCAGTCGAACTCTCAGGAATCTGTTGTACGTGTTTGTGCAAGGTGAAATGTATTTCATTACCCCTTCCGCTTTTATCTGGATATCTGGAGAACCTTACCATCCACTGTAGAGTGCAGTTACCAGTGGGAAGTCTCCCCTTATCCTTTTGATGAAAGGTTATGTGCTGGTTTTGGCTGGGGTAGATTTAATTTGTGCTTAGTTGCCAGCTGGGGTTAAACCATGGCAGGTTGTTTAAAAGCAGTCCCAGACACGAACCAGAGACACACTGCAAGTTACAAAAGCAGAGCATCTGGGGGTAAGTATAACACTTAGAGAGGCTGAACAATAACAAAAGTAAAAGTGAACCATGTTGTTATGTAATAAAGCTTAGCACTTTTGATGAGTTAAGGATTACTATTTTCACATTAAAAATAGAGAAGACCACAGAGACCACTAAAGCTGGGATTAGAATGTGTAAAGCCCTGAATCCCCGATCTTGCCTTCAACCACTAAACCACATCTTCTATAGTTAGACCTTTTTAAGTCATAGAGCTGCTTATTACTCAAAGTTCTGCAAGCACTTAAGCACCCTGCTGAATCAAGGCCCGCCTTCCAGAGACCAAAGCCTGCAGTTCTTACTCAGGCATTTATCCTTTGTAATCATGTAACTGGAATATGTCTACAGTAAAACACACCCTTTTTCTGCACTGGAAAAATAAAATCATTAGAACCTCCAGAGTTCATAGCCTGATTTGTAGTGTATCGCTCTAGTTTTAAGACAAAATAACTTCACTCAAAATGATTGCACCATTCAAAAGTGGAATGTAACAGAGAATCAGGCCCAAAATCCCAAGTCAAACTGCTATGCAGTCTTGCTGAGAGTATCATGCTTTCTCATCCATAATCATTGTGTTTGGTTTTGCTACCACCACCCTGCTGCTGACTGAGGTCTATATTGGTATGTTTAAGAATCACAAACAATCTCACTGGGAACCTGCCCATGCAGTCCTTTTCCATTTGTTTGTATTTGATTTGTGAGAAATAATATTTTAACTTGTATTAAATAGTTATCAACATGCTGGAACCTGGTCTTAGGACTCTGACATACGGATTTCTAGTCATGTTTAGCTGGCTATAATTTTTCATCTGGAGGGCATCTTCTCTATGCAAGCTGGATGAAGGGGCTGTTTTATGTTAGATTGCCAATGAACATCCATCATTGGCTTTAAAGAAAGAAATAAAGAAAGTATATTAGCTCATGTAGACTCTGTCTCTCACATCTCCATTTACTCAAGATCCATTTGAAGTTATGTCTGCTCCGATAAATGGCCAGCTGTCTCCTATGCATAATGCATGCATTGTGGCAGGAGAAGTGGTATTTGGTAACCATATGTGTGATAACTTGTGTGAGAAACAGTCACCTGTGTGTTCATCCTGCATTAGTTAGTTAGCCCACTTCATCTCTTGGGTACTGTCTATAGTATGTAGCACACTGAGAAGACCAGAGTGGTTGAAACAACAGTTTTAACCTCTTATATCTGCTTGCTGGTGCAACGATAAACACGTTTAAGCCCTGTGCTATTCCAGGGCCTAATAAACTGAGCAAGAGACAGATTTCATCTAATATGGAAGGCTGCAGAGACAGTGCTTTGCCACACTATCACTTAATTTATTCAACCTATTAACCAACTATTTGGGGCTACAGTGGTTGCCAGTTGCATCATAGGTAGAATTGCCAAAAGTATTGTGGAAGTCTTGTCTATATTAAAGATGTTCCAGTTGATTAACCTTTTAGTTGCTGCCCTGCCATCTCTCTGGGAACTCATTTCAGCTGAAATTCACTGGTCAGCTCAAAATAAATGCTTCCCAAAACTTGTGTTGAAGACCATGAAGTGTTTGATGAAGAGATGGAAAGGTCTGGATAGGATCAATATAGGTGAGGAGAACAATCAAAGTATATTCTGACTTTTCCCAGATTTGAGGAAGCTTTTCCTTGCTCAGCATCTTTAGCTCAAGTTGTTGAAGGAAAGGTAAGTAACAGATTCAGAGGTGGCCAGAGCTGATAGGAGCAATATCATAGAATCATAGAATAGTAAGGGTTGGAAAGGACCTCAAGATCATCGAGTTCCAACCTGCCTGCCATGGGCAGGGACACCTCCCACTAAACCGTGCCATCCAAGGCTCTGTCCAACCCCGCCTTGAACGCTGCCAGGGATGAAGCATCCACAACCTCCCTGGGCAACCCATTCCAGGGCCCCACCACCCTCACAGTAAAGAATTTCTTCCTCATATCCAATCTAAACCTCCCCTGTTTAAGTTTAAACCTGTTACACCTTGTCCTCTCACCACAGTCCCTAATGAAGAGTCCCTCCCCAGCATCCCTTTAGGCCCCCTTCAGGTATTGGAAGGCTGCTATGAGGTCTCCACGCAGCCTTCTCTTCTCCGGGCTGAACAGCCCAAATTTTCTCAGCCTATCTTCATACGAGAGGTGCTCCAGTCCCCTGATCATCCTCGTGGCCCTCCTCTGTACTTGTTCTAACAGTTCCATGTCCTTTTTATGTTGAGGACACCAGAACTGCACACAATACTCCAAGTGAGGTCTCACGAGAGCAGAGTAAAGGGGCAGGAGCACCTCCGTCGATCCGCTGGTCACACTCCTTTTGATGCAGCCCAGAATACGGTTGGCCTTCTGGGCTGCAAGCACACACTGCCGGCTTATGTTCATTTTTTCATCAACCCACACCCCCAAGTCCTTCTCCGCAGGGCTGCTCTGAATCTCCTCCCTGCCCAATCTGTAGCTGTGCCTGGCATTGCTCCGACCCAGGTGGAGGACCTTGCACTGGCATGGTTAAACTTCATCAGGTTGGCATCAGCTCATTGCCTGCTCCATGTTAACTGCTTATACACGGTTCTCTAACGTGTGGACAGCCTTCCATCCCGTAAATCTGTTCCTTCTCTCAGTTACTTTTGCAGACATAACCATCATGATTCACACTTACTTTTACTTTGCTTCACAAATTTTAAAGAGGGGGAAATGAGAGGAAAAAAAGAAAGGTAATGCTTCTATCAAATCTACCCTCCTTGGCTACAAGTTACTTGCCTCTGAAAAGCAGCCACAGTGGCAGATAGGTGGCTGTGTGTTACCGTGGCATTGCTCCAAGTGCAGGAATCTTCCAAGTGCCAGCATCTTACCTGTTCCTATCCCTGCTCTCCCTCCTACTAGGGCAGATGCCATTCCCCCGTCAGGCCTCCTTGCATGGTGTTGTGGGGGACAGTTTCAATGATGTTTTGCACTTACCACTGTCTGTCTGGGGCAAATGGAATCAGAGATAAATAAAATAAAATTCTAAGAGTCTGGATGGGCTGCCATCCCATTCTCTGCTGAACGCTGAGCTCAAGGAACTGCATTGACTTCTGTGCCTGTAAAGGACAACAGTGTTGTGCAACCTTGGGCCAAGCAAGTTCTCTCAAGTGTCAAAGGAGAAAATCAGACCCAGGAAGAGGACATCTGAATTTGTCACTTGGCTCACAAAATAAAAAGAGGAAGCAGCTGAACTCTTTTGGGATTATAACCAGGGTATCATATCCTTTTCTAAGCACACAATACATGTCAGATCTCCCCAGCACCACCCCCACCCACACAGACATACACACACTTGATCCGTGAGCAGTCTTGAAAATTTGGTGGCAGAAACGTTTGTCACACCCACAAGCTATAACTGAAAGAGGGTAATGGGAGAAAAGCCATCCATTTTGGCTTCATGCTAAATTCTCAGTTCTTGGCTTCATGCCAGTTCAGCCAGTTTATAATAACAACTGGCTCTGGGCCAAGGCTTTTTAGAGTGAGAGAGAGAGCACACACACTGCTTTCTCTTTCTTCAAAAATATTTGTTAATAATCTCTATATTACTCATAATCTGTGTAGGTTAATTGAATAAAAATATCTATTTTAACTTCCTTGCTAACAGAAAATTGGAGGTGAGGTCAAATTATTTGGAGCCCAGAATCAGTTTGGATTTCAAACATGAGACATCTCAGGGACTGTTTGTAGCTGACTTTCTAGTTAGGGCCCCTGCTACCCCGAGACCTGAAGACAAACATTCGCAGCTTGATCGTGGATGGCATGAAAACAAAAAAAAGGATGAAAAACTACAATGAAAACCTACTGTTATATTGAACCGTGTCTTGGACCTTGACCTATTATCCCTGAAGATACACCAAACTTTCTCTACAGGATATGGTAAACTTTAAGAGGA
Source organism: Amazona ochrocephala (assembly GCA_039720435.1). Taxonomy (NCBI): domain Eukaryota; kingdom Metazoa; phylum Chordata; class Aves; order Psittaciformes; family Psittacidae; genus Amazona; species Amazona ochrocephala. The sequence goes on from CM077882.1 coordinate 46,505,058, forward strand.
CTGACTTTATCCAAAGACAGGGTTGTTGTGATGCCTAACATATCTTTCTAATTTCAGGATTAATCCAGTCAAACTATATTCTTAATGGCAACGGCTGAAGGAAAAGCAAAATTCCTCTAATTCAAACAAGTGTATAAGAACTGCCAAGTCTTGCTTACTTAAATTCTATTACCTCTGGTCTCTTTGTTGGTATTATTATTATTATTATTAAACCCCCTAGAAATGACCTGCTGTGATTGTATAAAAAGCCCCTCATGCATCTGAGATGCAGCCACAAATAATAATAGCAAGCGTAAACAAAGCAGAAATCATATTTCATGACTTTTGAACATAAGATACAGCAAAAATGAAAAGAGTATGTACTGAAGAGGTTTCATAGAATCATAGAACCACAGAATAGTTAGGGTTGGAAAGGACCTTAAGAACATCTCGTTCCAACCCCCCCGCTATGGGCAGGGACACCTCACACTAAACCGTGCCATCCAAGGCTCTGTCCAACCCTGCCTTGAACAATGCCAGTGATGGGGCATTCACAACTTCCCTGGGCAGCCCATTCCAGTGCCTCACCACCCTTACAGTAAAGAATTCCTTCCTCATATCCAATCTAAACTTCCCCTGTTTAAGTTTGAACCTGTTACCCCTTGTCCTCTCACTACAGTCCCTAATGAAGGGTCCCTCCCCAGCGTCTCTATAGGCCCCCTTCAGATACTGGAAGGCTGCTATGAGGTCTCCACGCAGCCTTCTCTTCTCCGGGCTGAACAGCCCCAGCTTTCTCAGCCTGTCTTCATACGGGAGGTGCTCCAGTTACCTGATCATCCTCGTGGCCCTCCTGTGGACTTGCTCTAACAGTTCCATGTCCTTTTTATGCTGAGGACACCAGAACTGCACACAATACTCCAAGTGAGGTCTCACGAGAGCAGAGTAAAGGGGCAGGATCACCTCCCTCAACCTGCTGGTCACACTCCTTTTGATGCAGCCCAGAATATGGTTGGCTTTCTGGGCTGCAAGCGAGCACTGCTGGCTCATGTTCATTTTCTCATTGACCAACACCCCATCGACCCCATCGACCATCATCAAGTTGATGTCTCCTCGGGGGTTTAAGGAACAACGTAATACTGATCAATGTGATCAACGCTGAACAATTTAATGTGCGCAATCGTGCCTTTTATAGGAAAAGATATCAGAACACTAGAACATTCGATAACACTTGATTGGTTAGCTTCACGTAGCCGAGTGCTAGCAACAGTTTATTGATTGGTTGTAGTTTAAAGCGTCCAAAGCAATAGGCTCCTGGTTTGCAAGCGGGGTCTGCTTTGTGGTAACCTGATCCGGCTCCAAGATGTTCTGCTCAGTGCCTCTGTTAACCCCTTCATTGACCTGCAATGCCTCTCAAAGCCTTTTGCTCACTACTCGAGTGAAGCCAAGTCAGAGACTGGATTGCTCACATGCCTGTTCACAGCCAAATAGCTCTCCACATGTCTCTCCAACTTAGAGAGAAGGATGTCATGTGAGACAGTGTCAAAGGCTTTGCACAATTCCAGGTAGATGACATCAACTGCTCTACCCCCGTCCATCAGTTCCGCGGCCCCTTCATAGAAGGCCACCAGATTGGTCTGGCAGGATTTCCCCTTAGTGAAGCCATGCTGGCTGTCACCAAGCACCTTGTTGGTTTTCATGTGCCTCAGCATGCCTTCCAGGAGAATCTGCTCCAAGATTTTGCCAGGCACAGAGGTGAGACTGGTCTGTAATTCCCCGGCTCATCCATTTTCCCCTTCTTAAAAATAGGGGCTATATTTCCCTTTTTCCAGTCATCGGGAACTTCACCTGACTGCCATGATTTTTCAAATATGATGGACAGTGGCTTAGCAACTTCATTTGCCAGCTCCTTCAGGACCCGCGTTGGATTTCATCAGGTCCCATGGACTTGTATACATTCAGGTTCCTAAGGTGGTCTTGAAGAGTAGAGTAGTTTCCAATTTCAAAAATGTTTGCGTCACATTACTTACTGGTCAAATTTATGCAGTCTTCTTGTTTCAAGTGGAGAAAATGAATCTATTCCCAGTTGTCAAACTGCACAAAAGAGTGCTTGCATTCTTCAGATATAAGGACTGAGAAGCATGATGATAGTCTTTAAGATATGACTATTGACAAATTTCATTCTGTGTAGGTTCTCTAGAAATCTCATTATTTTCATCTATTCTGTTAAAACTTCAGCTGAAAGTTAGGTTGCAAATCACAGACGATGTATACTAGCAAGTTTCACTTCCAGGTGAAACTGAATGCTTCACTCTAGTAGAAGCATCTCTGTTCTGTAGACTTCAGGCCAGATTGTGACTATTTTGCATGAAAGTTGGAGGACTTATAGGTGCAAATTAAAAAAGCACTTCAGAAGCTGGATTGCCACTTTATAATGTCGTTGATTAACTGCAGCAGAAGGAAGGTGCTGTGTAGTCTCTGGTAAAGGTGCATTCAAAGAGGAAAAGTAGAGCCTAGATGCCAGGCCCTCTGAGGAATAAAGTGCAAAGTCTGCCCTGCAGCAGAGTATACTGGCTTGGCAAAGGCCTCTTGCATTCAAACTTCAGAAAGCCTGAGGTGCTCCTTGGGATGCTCGAAGAGGGACAGCAACTGTGTCCAGGCCTCCTGGCACAGCTCCCATTGTGGTGTAAATTTAGAGAACCAGTTCCGAGACAGCAGTGAGTGCACAGGGCTCTCCATGCAGAAACTGCAATTCCAGTGGTGGCTTGTGCTCATTATATAGTGTGAGATCACAAATAGAAGTTTTCACACTTGCCCATCTGCCACCAACTGACTCTAAAGAGCTGGTGAATCATACACTTAAAGAGGGCGATTTTTTCCCTGCTGCCATTGGAATGTGTTTTGAAATTGAACATGCACAGTACAAAAGCTGAATAACAAGGTTGTGCAGATCACACGAGACACTGTGTATAATGCTACAGACATGAGGGTCAGGGGTCTAGGACAAGACCATGGCCCTTAGTCACAGCATCAATGAAAGCTGATTCTTCCTTCCCCTTGGTGTCCCTTTCCATGTCTGAAGAGACTATTGAAAGAAAGATTTCTTTTAGAGGAGCCAGGGGAAGGAAAAAGGGGAGGGGGAGAGAGTTAAATAACATAAATACGGTGAAAAAATATTATTTTTGTGATTGCATATGGTACTTTTTTTCTCTATCTATATGCATACATTTTCATTTGCTATTTGTAATTACGACTTTGGCTTTACAATGTATTCATCAGTGACACTGTGATCCTTTTGTTCTGCTGCATATTAAAATGGTTCAGAAGATAGATTCAAAAGGTCTCAGGTTCCCAAGAAGGAACATAATAGGAGTAACACATGGCAGGAACAGTTTCTGCTTTCTGCAAAACAGGAATAAATAAGGGAGCGATTGCATTACACTTTATGTTCAGTACCGTACTCTTTGTCAAAGTGTTAGACAGATTCTTATCCATTGCAAATGCTAGTTCTTAACCTGATTTACGTCTTGAAATAATTTTTAAGGTTCCCTGCACTTACAATGCAAACCAGGCAGGATTTATAGAAAGATTATAAGCACATTCTGTTTATGAAAGGCAATGTTAATATGATCATTTTGGTCATTAAAAAAAAAAAAAAAAAGGAAAGAAAAGAAAAAAGGATGAAGGAATGTTTTTTGTTTTTCATTCCCACTTTAAAAGCAAGTTTTCTTTGGCTGTGACTAATCTATGAGAAGTACAACTGTATCCATTACCCATTGTAGGTTTGTGCAATATGTGACAGCTGTTTGACCCTGTCACTGACGTCCCTCTTGCCATGGAAAAAAGGCAGGAGTATGATGTAGTGAAGATAAAACACCCTTTATTCAGACTGCTGGACAGAATCAGACTCCTTGGTTCTCTGGTTGCCAGAGAGACTGTGTATCTTATGCATCTGTATGTCATAGCAAAAATCTTCCCAACCCCTGACCTGTACAGCCCAGTTGTAGAAGGAAACAAGTACACTACAAATGTCAGATCTTAGCTGCCCCAGGACTCAACTTTGCCTTTAGATATGCTACCTGATTTTCTGGAAACATGACTCCGGCTTCCAGGCTTAAGGAGAGATTCATTCACATTGCAAATGAGGAGCTACGAGCAAAGCTGCATTGCACAGGCTCTGCAATGTGAGCAACATTCGTTATCCCTATGATGTGTTCATATCTACCTCAGCCTGCTTTGTGCAGAGATAGGGAAATAGCCAAGTATTCATGCAAAATCAAAGTCTGACTGTTGCTTTTACAGTTTTCTCACATGAGCACATGGCTAAGCGAAGCAGTGTCTCAATACCTCAGCTTGCCCTCACGCTACTAGGTCCAGAACTGGAGACAGTATTGCTAAATCAGTGTGACACTGAAGTTAATTAGCTCCATTAAGAAATATCAGCTGATGTATCAATAAGAGTTATCTTACCTGTAGGACTTGTAACTTCATACAGGACTGTGTTTAAAATGTACCAACTTATTCCATACTAGCCGGACATCCTGTTAAGTGCCTCTGAACTGCACTGTGGAGACAAGACTTTAGGATTGCCAGTCTTCAGTTTCTCATCCTTAAAATAGATACAGACAGTTTTTCCTAACTATCCAATACCTGAAGGGGGCCTATAGGGATGCTGGGGAGGGACTCTTCATTAGGGACTGTGGTGAGAGGACAAGGGGTAATGGGTTTAAACTGAAACAGGGGAAGTTTAGATTGGATCTGAGGAAGAAATTCTTTACTGTGAGGGTGGTGGGGCCCTGGAATGGGTTGCCCAGGGAAGTTGTGAATGCTTCATCCCTGGCGGCGTTCAAGGTGGGGTTGGACATAGCCTTGGATGGCATGGTTTAGTGGGAGGTGTCCCTGCCCATGGCGGGGGGGTTGGAACGAGATGTTCTTAAGGTCCTTTCCAACCCTTACTGTTCTATGATTCTATGATCATTTCCTGTGGGCCTAATTGCATTAAAAGCAGTGACAGCATGTCACTGCTCCATGTTAGTCATCATTTTCAGGAAATAACGAATATTCTGTCAATTATTTGTTCCTTCTTACCGCACAAAAGCAAGTGATTCTTCCCACCCGTTCATTTTCCAGACCCTACAAAACTGGAAGTAATGAAATCAAACAAATGTAGATATACTGCTCTTAAATGTTTCAGACTCCAAAATATTTAAGCACATGCCACATTTTAATTACATGGGTATACCTCCTGACTTCAGTAAGAGACCTTTAACTTTGTGGAGTTTGAAGATTGGAACCACATTTATCAGCTAGCATTCACATTTTTGAGCAGCGAAGAAAAGGTCAAAATACGTTTACTTAATTACTCTATTGTACATCTTTTTGGAATATCACTGTTATGGATGTGTAAGAGAAATTAATGTTAACTATATACCATTAACATTATGGGTAAATAATTAGAGTCATCTCAGTTGCTAGTAACTTGCTGTTATTCACTTTCATTGTGAGTTTGTTTCCTCCAAAAGGAAATTTGGACATATATCTGAATGTAGAATTACTAAGTAATTTTTAAAGCATTATTTCTGGTAGCCTCATTTGTGCTTTTCTCCTGCTGATACTACAGCTAACTAGAATGAAAAATACTTATCAGGTGTTCAGAGTTGTGAAGGGTAAAACCCAGCTAACTAAACACTCTTCCTAATTTCCCCCTCCTCAGCCTCTTCTCTTCCTCACACATTCATCTTCTTTTATCATCTTCTCTATCAACCTTGCTCATACCTGTCCCTGAAACACTTGAACAGGAAAGACAAATTGATATTAACCCTTCACCATTAAGACAAAAGTGATATCTTGGATGCACTCATATACTTACACTCAGACAAACTACACATAGCCTGGAGAATGTGTAATTATGTGACTGCAATCATTCCAAATAATCTCTTCCCTTCTCTCTCTTATAAATCAGCTGTGCATTTCATATGTCTATATTTCCTCAAGGATGTGTTTGAGGGAGAAGTTGGATATGGTGCTTTTGTGAGGATATTGCTCAAATCCCTTTTAGCTACAAGGTTCTGCCTTGCACAAAGGTAAGAGAAGGATGATCAGATAATTGGTGGCATTTTACCCTACTGAGACCCAGTTTTACTTCAATTCTTCTCAGCTCTTGCTTGAAATAGGGAGTTGGAAGAGGCTATTGCCACACAGTGGTGCTCAACAACATCTCACCTCAGCGACTCCTGCAGAAATGCAGCGGAAGGCACTGTCTTTATGGTGCCTTGCTTGTAAAAAACTCAGCTCCTCCTCCAAACACTGCAGTTCCTGCATCATCTGCTGCTCAAAACACAACTGTTAACTGACAGAGATGGAGGCATGACACGGGTATAGCATAGAGTCCTTTGCGGACTTGCTCTGTGGCTTGCTCTGTGTATTCAGCAAGGTCTACATTCGTTCTGCTCATGCCCTCAAGTAAGCAACACTGAGCCTGAATGCAATGCAGATAGGAAAGATACAAGGAACAGAGCTCATAATTTTGCTGATACAGCTACATTGTGTCCCAAAGTAGAGTCAGAATAAATGCATTTCTGCACTTCACCTACCCTTTGTAAGTTTTTCTGATAGATGAAAGCTGGTCCTATTTCTTCTAGAAAAAACATTTATCTGCTGCTTTGTCTTCTGCTTTTTTCTATGCATGTGGTTTAGCAATGTCACTGAGTCATACGACTCTTACCTATGGCTACAACTTCCTGAAGGCTTTGCTATCATCAGCCTATGTAGGACATGTCTTTGAATTGTCTTATTACTTTTTTTTTTTTTTTTTGGGGGGGGGGATTTTCACATTTGAAATAATTTTCCATACTGATACACTGATAGTAGTTAATTTGAGTGTACATATGTTGCGTGATCTTTGCTGTAATCACAGTTGAAGCAGTTCTAAGAATCAATAGGTAAGCATAAAGGGTACTATAAAGACTTTTTAATGTCTTTGAAATAGTGTGCCCCTCAAATGAGGCATTTTGTAATTTTCTTACATAGAAATTATGATCTTGGGAAAGTATTGCCCCAAGTACAGTAGATGGTGTCTTCTGTGTCCTCTAATCCCCTCCAGCTATGTAGGTTTTTCCATTTATGGGGAGAAATAAGGCCCACAGTCATTTGAGATGAGCATTCTGGGGTCTCCAGGAAGCCTTTAAAGGGAAGTCAAAGAAATAAAAAACCGAGGCACAAGTTTCATGCCTATTTAACACTTCAGCTCTTGGTGTCATGTATAATAACAACGTACTTCAGCAAAGGGGAAATCACATGGTTCAGCTGAACAGAGTGAGAGGTGGAAGTAGTTCTCTCACTATTAATAGGAGGAGTGCAGAGTTGTTACAGAGGTGGGAAACTCAGGAATGCAACATGCAGAAGAACATGCAAAGTGACAGAAAAAGTGTTGCCCCATCTGTCCTTCTTGCAGTTTGAACCTGGTCATCCTAGTGTGTATGGGGTTTGGAAACATTAGGCACTAGAAAAATGCAAAGTATTCTTTTAATCATGTATACTGCCTAGAGAAACTGTTCTGAAGAGCTTCTCATTACTGATATTTGGAGACATTAGTGACAGAAATGACTGTGGGATGAGTAATAACTAAAAATATCCACTCAGACTGATTCAAACCAATATGAATTATGCCTGAGTCAATAATGAGTGTAAGATTAGGCATACCAGACTTGATTTTCCTCTCTCTTATAATGCTGAAAATTAAAACTATTTCTCTAGATTACATATCACTACTAAAAGTGGGAGCACCTACTTTCTGTCTGCAAGATCCATAATGAAGAAGCTCTGTATGGGAGTTAAAAATGGGGTTATACCGTAACTTTTGTCTCAAGGCATTAATCTCTGTGTGCTGACACAATCCTTTTAATTTATACGCACAATCTGTTCAGATAAAGAGCACTGTAAGATAGGGACTTTTCTTGCTTAAAGTCTGCTCACATAGTACCCAACACATCTGCACTAGACATACAAATGTGGAACATCCATGTTACAGTGGGAATGAATGCAAGGTCTTGAGGAAGACAGCTGAATAAGCATGAGTGGTCAATAAGCATATTACTTGGCTCAGTGCTTCCTGAATGAAACATATATATGACTTTGGTTTCTTATCTTTTGGATACATTGGCTTTCTTTATTTTTGCTTTTGTTATTTCATCACAAACAGAAAGATCTATGTTTTGCTGCAATCTCTGCATTATATGGTATTGTGATTAAAAGGATCATAACGGGATAAGCTAGAATGCCACATTATCAGCCACTGCTGGCATAGGCTAAAACAGAGGAAGATACAAACTTTTTTGTTTGTATAAAAAAAAAAAAATCCTAAAAAATTAGATCATGACTTTTAAATACATTTTTAATTTTTTTTTTATTTAACTTTAGTTGAACATATTCTGTTTGCTACAGAAAAGAAATTCCTTTTCATGTATCTTTAAAGTTTTCTTTTCCTCTGTATATTATCTCTTTTAATTTTTTAAAACAATTACAATTTTTAAAGTGCACTGATTCTCCAGATTTTTAAAGTTGAAAAACAACTGTGCTTAGATGAGTTGGTTTGATAAATTCCCACGATGAGGTTGCTTATCCCCAAACCACTCTTTTCCTAGTTATGCTATTTTAGAACAAAATTTTAAACAAACATCTCCCTGTCCATTCTAGTGATCGATCTAGGAGAGACGCTGAGCATCAGTCTGAAATTCAGCACACGAAAACAAGGGGAGAAGAAGGGCTAATGGATAGTGCACTAAGCCTGGGTCACCATTCAGTTCCTCCCTAAGATGCACCCTTTCTGTGTGACCTTGGACCTTATCCCTCTTCTTAGTACTCTGTAAAATAGAGGTAGAAATACTTGACGTTGCACAGAGGTATTGTGAGAGAGATAAACATCAAAGTCTGGGAGGTGTTCAAACACTACAGAGATAGAGACAAGATAAGTACTGTACAGAGAAATAACTCCATTATATGACTCAAACCCCAAACAACAGTGTTTTAATCTTTAGACTTACAGCTTAATAAAGCTTTTGTCATATCCCAATCTGTAGTTTTCATGAAGGTTTATTTCAATAACTCTGTTGCAGTGACCATCTGGAATCAATCGTGCAATACTTCTCCAGGCACTAATTAATTTCTGAAGTCCTGAGAGCAAAGGGCCCAAGCCTTATCAAAATCTGATCAGTGTAAGACCTGAAGGATCAGGTTAGCTTGGCTGATACCAAACTCAACCATGGGCTGGCTTTGTATCAAATTGCCATGGCTAAAGTTGTTACCAGGTACCCTCTAGGCTTTGAGTCCTCTGTTCATATATGTACTTTACCTGTGAAAATGCAGGGTAACATGACCTACTTAAGCTGACTTTCAATGCAGGCTAAGCGCATGCATGCTAGATGACTCTTAAGCATTTAATATAGAAAGATCCCAAAATTAAACGGGTATGATTTGCGTGTACAAAACCTTTTTAGTTCTACCCTAACAGAGCTGCTAATAAAGAGTTAGTCAGCATTTCTTGCCATTTTCCTTCTGCTTGAAAACAGGCTTTTATGTTCATTCTCCTTTTCTCTAACTCAACCCTATCTCCAGAAGCCCAAAAGGATAGGGAAGTATCAGGCCACCATATTACTGATCACTCTGTTAAGGTGGATTAAGCCTCTAGATTCCTCAAAGCCTTGTGTAACATGCAAGATCACCATCTCAAACAGCCTCATAGCTGTGAGACTATGGAGCCATATGAAAGCCATAATAAAAAGAAGGAATAGTAGAAGCTAAGTATCTGCTGCAGTAGCTTTCTTTGCTTCAGATACAGCCCAGTTTAATGAGGAATTTCAGAGGGGTTTCATGACATCAAATGGCAATAAAGACCATAGATAAGTTTGTATACTGGCAGTGAAATAAATTTCTGGAACAATAAAATAAATAATAAATGTAAATAATCATTATGTGAGCTAAAATGGCTTATCACAATTGCATTCTCCTAAATAAATAAATAAATAAATAAATAAAAGCAGTGTGACTTTAAAATGACAAAGACATTAGCACATTGCTACTCCAATGAAACACAGTTGAGCAAATCTGATTGGAGGCTGGTCAGTTTGTGCCTGATGCTTAATCGAGAGCTTATTTTTTACCACAGTCCCCAAGGCACTGCTTTACCTACAAAGCCTTGAGCCAAGAATATTCACATGTTCAAGTTGTCTGCAGGCTGTTTTCCTTCCTTCCTTCCTTCCTTCCTTCCTTCCTTCCTTCCTTCCTTTCCTTCCTTCCTTCCTTCCTTCCTTCCTTCCTTCTTTCCTTCCTTCCTTCCTTCCCTCTTCCTTCCTTCTTTCCTTCCTTCCTTCCTTCCCTCCTTCCTTCCTTCCTTCCTTCCTTCCTTCCTTTCCTTCCTTCCTTCCTTCCTTCCTTCCTTCCTTCCTCCTTCCTTCCTTCCTTCCTCCCTCCCCTCCCTCCCTTCCTTCCTTCCCTCTCTTTCTCTTTCTCTTTTTCTTTTTCTTTTTCTTTTTCTTTTTCTTTTCTCTTTCTTCTTTTTCTTTTTCTTTTTCTTTTTCTTTCTTTTTCTTTTTCTTTTTCTTTTTCTTTTCTTTTTTTCTTTTTCTTTTTCTCTTTTTCTTTTTCTTTTTCTTTTTCTTTTTCTTTTTCTTTTTCTTTTTCTTTTTCTTTTCTTTTCTTTTTCTTTTTCTTTTTCTTTTTTCTTTTCTCTTTTTCTTTTCTTTTTCTTTTTCTTTTTCCTCTTTTTCTTTTTTCTTTTTCTTTTTATTCCTTTCTTTTTCTTTTTCTTTTTCTTTTTCTTTTTCTTTTTCTTTTTCTTTTTCTTTTTCTTTTTCTTTTTTCTTTTTCTTTTTCTTTTTCTTTTTCTTTTTCTTTTCTTTTTCTTTTTCTTTTTTTCTTTTTTCTTTTTCTTTTTCTTTTTTCTTTTTCTTTTCTTTTCTCTTTTTCTTTTTCTTTTTCTTTTTCTTTTTCTCTTTTTCTTTTTCTTTTTCTTTTTCTTTTTATTTCTTTCTTTTTCTTTTTCTTTTTCTTTTTCTTTTTCTTTTTCTTTTTCTTTTTCTTTTTCTTTTTCTTTTTCTTTTTCTTTTTCCTTTTTCTTTTTCTTTTTTTCTTTTTCTTTTTCTTTTTCTTTTTCTTTTTCTTTTTCTTTTTTTTCTTTCTCTCTTTCTTCCTCTTTCTCTTTCTCTTTCTCTTTCTCTCTTCTCTTTCTCTTTCTCTTTCTCTTTCTCTTCTCTCTTTCTCTTTCTCTTTCTCTTTCTCTTTCCCTTTCCCTTTCCCTTTCCTTTTCCTTTTCCTTTCCTTTCCTTTCCTTTCCTTTCCTTTCCTTTCCTTTCCTTTCCTTTCCTTTCCTTTCCTTTCCTTTCCTTTCCTTTCCTTTCCTTTCCTTTCCTTTCCTTTCCTTTCCTTTTTCCTTTCCTTTCCTTTCCTTTCCTTTCCTTTCCTTTCCTTTCCTTTCCTTTCCTTTCCTTTCCTTTCCTTTCCTTTCCTTTCCTTTCCTTTCCTTTCCTTTCCTTTCCTTTCCTTTCCTTTCCTTTCCTTTCTCTTTTCTTTCATTCTTTCCGCACCTCTTTCCCCTCTCTCTCCCTTTCCAGATCTCCATCCGGGCTCAGTTAACAAACCTATTAATCCCTAGTCAAGTGTATACATGCAAAACTGATGAAAGAAAGCAAATGTGTAAGAAAAGGAGCAGAACTGTGCAAATCAGCAGCAACACTACTATTTTCCTTCTGGTTTCTCTGTGTTCAGAAAAATTTCTGCAAGCACGTATTTTTTCCAGCAATGTGACAAGATGTAGCTTTGATACATCTGCTTCACTCTAAACTTGGGCCAATGGCAATTGCACCTAAATGGCTACTACTTTGCTCAAGAGATAGCACCAAAAGATAGGGTTGTTTCAGAAGAGAATTTTTAAGATTCCAGTGGTCTGCTATTCACAGAAATTCTGCTGTAGGTTGTTTTAGGCAGTTAATTCCCATTTGTGTTTTTGAAAGACTTCTTTTAAGTGGTTATCAGCATTTCAGTAATGTAATTGGGACGGAAACAGATACTAGAAATAGCTTTAAAAAAGTACCTCTGCAACTCTGCCTATAAATTTAGCAATTAAATATGTAAGATCCATGGTTAGACACCTACAGACTCAACTGAATAAACAACAGTCTAATAGGGTCAATTAAATCTGTGCAACACTGGAACTCGTACAGCATGTGGGACTGAAGATACCCATCAGTATATTCTGTTGCTTGAATGTGCTAATGTTTTGAAAATTTAACCCACTATACGTTTAAGGCTATTTATCTCTTCCCTTCCTCCCCCTTACCAAACCCCCAATTATTTCATTCGTCTGGAATGTGACTTAGGTTGGAATTTTGAATCTCTTCATTTCAGGGCATGCAGTGTTTACCTGTAGCTTGTATGCTACTGTATCTTAATGGGATCTTGAAGCAAGATTCAAGGTTATTTAGTTTCCATGCTTAATTCATTCTTGAAAAGGTTTAAATAGAGACTGACAGCATGCTAATGTTTGATAATCACTACCATCAGCTAAGGGGCAAATGAATGATCACCTAATACTTCTGTTGCCTTTAGAAACAGATCCCATGACTGAAAAGTCAAAATCATTAATCAGCCCATGGTATGATCTACGTAAGACAAACTACATCCTCTCAGCACATAAAGCATGTTGTTTCCTGTTCATGCATGTTATCTTTCAATTTACATTTTATGCAGATTTGACTAGCTCTAGGATCTGCAATCAATTTTATAGTTTACAAAGACATTTTAAACTCTTCCAGACCTCTTTCAGGTTTCACTATTTTCATCTGCAGTTGAAATGCTGCTGGCTGAAGCTGCAGCTAGGAGGTGAAGAGAACTGAGCAGAAGGGGGAGACCCCTGTATATATGATACAAAAAGCAGGCATTTGCTAGGAGAAAGCCTGTACAGGAGTGGCTGTTAAAACCACTTTGCTAGCACTACTGTTTATATAGTTTTATATAGTTCGTATTACTTTTTGTACAGCTCATATTGTGTATACAAATAATAAATAATAGAATTATTATTTTTCTATTGTAATATCTGTCTCAGTCATGACTACAATTTTTTCACACTCGAACTTGTAATTCCAGAGCCAAAAAACAGTCTCTGTCCAGAAGTACTTGTAACTGAATACAGCACTACGTATCCAGATAGTTCAATAAAACAGATAACACAGAGGAATAGATTTCAAAACATATCTGTGGTGGGTTGCGTTATTAGTATCATTTAACAAAAAGCAAACTGAGACACAATTGACCATAAACTGATGTTTTCACAGGTTTCTATTTATCTGGGGTCTGGAATTATGCCATCTTCTTATAGCTAGCCAATTATTTTCTTAGTGCTATTTGCTCTCTATCACTTCAGCCAGCAGCCTGTGCTTGTGGTACTTAAGGTATTGAGATCACTTTCAAGTGACAAATGATGATGTATATACACACAGTTCAGCACTTCTCCCTTTGAGTTTAACTGGACTAGGAAATTATATGGCCCTGGAAATCAAGCTCCTCATTTTTCAGCTTAAGCATCAGAGAAGATAGGCAACCTGCTTTAATATGAGAATTTAACATTTGGGTTGGAAGTATTTTCTGACTTTCACAAACCTACAGGAAAGACATGTCTCTTGACATGCACCTTGAGCTTTAATCACAAAAAAAAAATCCTTAATTATAGGCAAATTCTGACACTGAATCAATTAGGTCACTTGTGGAATAAGGTAGTCCTCAGTGACAATGACAGTGGCAAAATCTGGTCCTTGATAAGTGAAAGGCACTGCTGAGTACCTGCCTAGGACTTTGATGAGAATGCACAGTAACTCCCTTGTTTAAAAGTCTGGATCTTTCTTGCCTTCTGTTATGAAAGTAAAGGATTTCTAAATATGTTCTATTATTATTATTTATTTAAAAATACACTAAATTATTAATTTTCTTTTTATTCTAATTTGAATCAAAAAATGTTCACATTTCTGATATCAATTGGTTGAGATTTTCAAAGCTGCAGAAGTACCGGAGTGGAATTAAAAATCGTATCTTCCATTCATTCACTCACATGGAACTTGCCATTGCTTCAGTTCTTCCAAGAGTTCCTTGTCCTACTATAGGTCTGAATTATATTACCTTCTGTGTTATAACACCACTTCTTTCTATAAGAGATGACTGCTGTTCATTTCTCATCTTTATTGTGATTTACCACATTTGTTTTTTACCATTGGAACAAACTTGTGATAATGGGGCTGATTCTTTTGTCAGCACATGGGATCTTCTAGATCTCTCTGCTTCTCAAATAATTGCTAAGAAGTAGAAAATTTCTACAAGGTGTAGTGGAAAGTCATTTATTTTCTGTGTTTTAACCTATTAGAGCCAGCACATTGATTCAGAGTGAAAATAGGGTAAATATTTTTAAGAAAAGGAAATACTCTAATTTCTCATTGATAAATATAAGAATTTAACATGTTTTAACTTGCTCAGATCTCTGGTTAATATTATGCATCCCTTCTGCTGAAACAGTCTCTACGGATATTTCAGAAGCTCATCCCTCTCCAGCTGCAAGCTGACAATTTATCCCATTTAAGATTGTATGCCACTGATGAACATTACGATCACTCGCAAAATGTATTTCTCTGACCTTAGTAATTGCATAAGCTCTGGATAGGTCTTCTGGCTGCAAGACGTTTTCTTACAAGCAGTAAAAGTTCCCAAGACTACACAAAAAAAGAAGAGATGAGTGGAGATACTGCAGTGATTGTTCATACACTGGGAAGAAATGCTTCCTCTGGAGTGGAAAGAAGGAGTAAGGGGCCAAAACTGTAATGAAGACACGGAGTTATAACAGGAATAAATTTAGCTCCATGAGTTTAGATGAGCAGCCTGGACAAAATGATACGTGACAGCTCTTCGGAGACAGGTTTTCCTCTGAGTCTGTACCACCACTTTAGCACTACATGTTTTTCTTAGCCCTAATCATATGCAGTGCAAGAAAGAAAAGAAACTCAGCTGCTTCTAAGAGCTGAAAAAGGCAGTAGCTTTAGAGATTCAGATGAATGGGTAAATGGTTGGATGGTCAGAGAGTAGAACCCAACCAAATAAACTCCTCACAATTTGGGCTGGACAATTTTCTGATCCTTTTTCTCAATGGGTTAGAGAGAACACGCTCTTGTAATACCTGAAAAGAATCAGGCTCAGTATTATGGTGTTCTGACATTGACCAAATCTTTTATCCAGGACAGCCAAGATTCTTCATCTTTTGAAAAAGAAAGATGCAGTAAAGGAAAAATTTTTCCTTTTTCTATTATGTCAAGGTTCCAAAATAAAGTGAATGACAGATGATCTTAGTTAGCCAACATATTGAGTTACTGCCATTCTAAAAATATTTTATGAAGGGTTAGGGAAATCACATAGACTGAAAAAAATAAAAATAGCAACTATTTTCAAATATAGAAAGATTGTTGTTTATGACAATAATCATTAAAAGATCTAATTAGTTCACTCTGTTCAAATTTTGAATTGACAGTAAAATAAAATTAAAAAATCTTTCAAAATGATACTTTAAAAAAGTCTCTAATCATTCAACAAACCGAACCACACTCGTCAAATGTAAGAACTTCATTGCAATAATGAGTATGCCATCAGAGGTTTCCTTTTTGCAAACAACTTTCTGCTAACATTTTTACATTGCATTTCAATTTTAAGCAACAAGAGTTCTACCTCCATGTACTCTCGCGACAATCAAAATCCAGCGATGTAGATAAAACTATTAAGGTTTTTCAAACATTTTTTGGTTTTCATCTGCAAGTGTTTGCATATGCAGTTGAGTTCCAGGTAAAAATTTAGACATTTGTACTCTGAATAATGAAAGCTGGTGCAAATAATGTGATAGAGAAACAACTACTTTGATTTGCCCTTGCATTTATTTTTGGGCATGAAAATATTGCTATACCTTTAATATATGCAAATTGCATAAACATGGACCACAGGCCTGAGTCCTTTGAAAAATTCCTCCTTAATCTGCTAGACAACTTTGTTCTCTTATTTGGATAAAAATAAAAAAATTAATGGCTGAAGAGAAAGTGGCAGATGTAATGTATTTGGATTTTAGAAAAACATTTGATACAGTGTCTAAAAAAACCTTACTTGAAAACTTAATTGAAGTTGGCTTGGAGAAGAACAGTGTTATGTGGATTGAAAACAAACATTAACAGATAAGTAGGTAAACAAAAACTGCAAAGAAAGGGTAATGACAAACCATAGCGTGATGACTGAAGATGGTGCCTACCAGGGCACCAGAGGGATCAGCCTTTGGTTTTACATAACATCTTCATTAACAATCCCAAACACAGGGTAAGCAACATATTGACAAAATTAGTGGATAATACTAAATGTGCAGGAGACACAAAGAAGAGGAATGAAGATTTAGATGATTTAATCATAACAGCATAAGTAGAGAGTAAACAAAAGAAATTTCCAATCATTTCAATGTACAGCACTACAGCTAAATACAAGAGCTACAGCAAGGAAGTAATCTGTGGGACAGAAGATCTTCTGAGAAATGATCCAGAAGGACAATCTAGAAGTAGTAGCTGACAGAAATTGATATGAGATCTACATATATAGCATAGCAGCAAGAAAGGACAAAGTCAAATTTAGGCCAAAGATAAGGAAAAATAATTTCAGAAGATATCATACAATGAAGTCATAGTCCTCTCTAACATAACCATGGACTTCCACGCAAATGGAATTATTGTTTTCTGTCCTAGACAATTGATAAGAAAGCATAACATCTAGAGCAACAAATACATAAATGATCAGAAGGGAGCTACACGGAAAAATAATGGGATAGGCTAAGGCATACTTGATGTTTAAGAAAATGAAAATGGAAATCACAATTCTGCACACAGCTGATAGCTAAAAACATGATACTTTTTTTTTAAGAATAAGATAAAACTGAAAATGACAGGATAAAACTGAAAAGAGGATGTAAGCTGAAGAAGAAAAGACAGCATTATTTGCATTAAGTATAACTAGCAGAATTGTTTTCAAAGGGGAGTGATGGAGAAAACGTGCCTGGATGGTTTTGACAGTAAAAGTTCTGATTGTGTCTGACTTCCTCTGAGATGGTGGAACATGCTGTCTGATCTGACACATATTGAATAGTTCAGTTACACTCCACACACCTGATGCAGCTGGCCTAAACCATCGGTAGTGTGAACACATAATGTTGAAATCTTCACAGCTGGTAAGCTACAGTGATTTAGAACATATGCAGGCAGCGGCCCTGGCTTCTCTTAGGGTGTGCTCAGTGATAGAAAAGCTGGGTGGGAAAAAACAAAAAGGAAGGTTAAGTATCATCTGGAAACTGACTGTCCTCTAGGGAGATTGTGCAGCTCAAATGCCCAGGGTAGGGCTTGGAACTATGATTTATGTATCCCTGTGCCAGCTTTGATGAATTTGGTGCAACATTACATTGCAAAGGGTGTTTGGGAAATTCTCTGACTATCATGTGAGGTGTCAACATGTATGTAGAGGTGTTATGTAAAGTCTAGTACGACTATGGTAATCAGACGTATCAAGTGACAAGCTGCTCACAGTCTTGAAACCAGAGAGCATTGCACATGGGAATGCACCTGGATTAAGAGGCAGACAATCTCTGCACAGGGTCAGAGGAGGCGGAAGTCCATCTCCTCTAGCAGGTGCTGCCTTAGCTGAATGGGAGCATTGGCCAGAGCTGCTTGCAGAATCAGCTGTAGTGCAATGGCAGAGGCAAGAAGCTAGGGGCAGTACACCCATACCACTGTGCAAATGCTTTGAGGGGCACAGCGCATCAGAAAGACCAAAATGACTCCTCATGAGTAGGAGAAACTGGCCATTCTGGAAGACATAAAAAGCAGAGATAGGATGTGGTGCCATTTGCCTGACACCAGCCTTCCTGGGGAAGGAGTCAGCCATTTCTTTCCACTTTTCGATAGAAAGTGCCATACCTGTGCCTACTAGGCACTCCTGATGCAGCTGTATAATCCTCTAGGATTCTGAGGCCAAGAGGAGATTAGTATTATGACAGGTTTCAACAAAAAGAATAGCAATGGTAATTTTTCAGTCTGTGAGGGAAGTTCAGTTTTGTAAAGACACTGTGTGGCATTATCCTTGTTATGTACAACTTGGTAGAAGACACTGTAGAGGCAGCAAGGTATTTTTTGTCTACCACTGCCTGGGATCACTTCTTAAGCCATGCTTGTTCCCTGTCTTGATGCATAGGGGCTGCAGACCATAGTATATAAACAAGATGAGAACAGATATTGTACCATCTCAGATGGATAATAGTCTACCAGAAAATCAACATTAAAAGCATCCATAAATTGTGCAAGCACTGCATTAGTAACAAATTATATTTATACAGTTCTTCTTTCCTCCCAAAGGGTCCTAGAGTATTTTATTCCTTCATCTGACACTGAAATGCCGCCACCTCTGGGGTGGAAGCCAGCAGCCATTCAGCATCAGGACAGTGCCATATTTAAGCAAGATAAATGCACAGAAGAAAAACCATCTGTTAGCATGCCACTCAATTTGTAGAAACAAGTAGATCCATAGCGAGTTGTGACAAACCTATGTGCCAGAACCCCTTTCAATATTTCTAGCAGAGTACAGGCAAGCATGAGGAAGTCATT
The DNA here is from genome assembly GCA_039720435.1 of Amazona ochrocephala. Classification (NCBI taxonomy): domain Eukaryota; kingdom Metazoa; phylum Chordata; class Aves; order Psittaciformes; family Psittacidae; genus Amazona; species Amazona ochrocephala. Next base: position 46,523,738 of record CM077882.1, read on the forward strand.
TGTGTACACCCTTGTGGTGCTCAGTCTGCCTGGGAGGACTCTTTGCACTCCGTGATACAATTATTTCCCTCTAGGACCAGGGACTGAGCAGATATGATGTTATCAGTCAATAGCTCCCCTGTTTAAGGGCATTAAGGTAGGCATAAGAACTTTTTTGCTCAGCCCTACTCAGTGGCTTTTGCCAAAGTCTTGAGTCAAAGCTCCTCCGGAGAAGTGCCCAGAAACGTTTGGCTCTACAACCAAGCTGAGGGGTCTCAACGTGCCAAGTTGTAGAAGCCTCATGGAGTCTCTGTGGCCAAAACCATGGAAAAGGAAATTAGTTCTGAATAGAGCCCTTATAGATCAAACATTCAGAGTAGACTAAACATCTTTGACAATGAGTCTAAGATTACATGGCAGGGCAATTTTCTCAGTAATTTGTTCAGCTCCAAATGCTTTTAGTTCTCTAAGCTCCTTTCTCACTAAATTATTTTCTCAGGACAGTTCAGTTAAACATAAGGTGTCCAAGCCTCAGCTACAGCAGGACTTTTGCAATACAAGTGCGTGTGTTATAATACCTTATTTTCTGTTGTGGAGATTTAATCAAATTCACTAAAATGATGGACTGCAATAGAGATTTTTCAATAACGTATGTTAAAAGGGTTATCATGTAATGACTTAGAAGTAGGGAGTGAAATGATGATAGTGTGTTTCAGAATACAATATGCTATGAAGGATTAGCAAAACTACTGGGAAGCCCACATGGGTCTTCACTACCCTCAGCACTTGTGAGTCATTATGGTCTTCTTTGTTTCTCTGATAAATTCAGTAAACTGGGGTGTAGTATATCATGCAGCAATGCCATATATCATTCCATTCTCTAATAGGAACATAAACCAGCCATTGATTGCAAACAGGCCCTTTTAAAGATTCACTACACTGTTTGGCATTTCCAAATGTTTTTATGTTGGCAAGCTATTATAATAATTCATATGGGATCAAAATGCATATAACTTATTCCAAAGTATACCACATGCTAATTAAATAAACAGAAGTGCACTGTCCTTACCTCCCCCATCAAAATCTTATTCTCCAGAATATTTCACTTCAACTTCTGCTCTTTATGTATCATTCCAAACCTTATTCCCCCACCTCCAGCATTCATAGTCCTGTTCACTGACTCTCTTGTTACTGTCTCTGGTTTTTCATACATCTAAAATATTAAAGTGAAGCAAGGTAATGAGTCACTTTTTATCTCTCTAAGGAGAGGCGGATGACACATTGTGCACTGATCTTACTAAGAAAAGTACAGTGTATGTAGAGATTTTTTTTATTTTTATTTAATCTTTATCATAACCACATTGCACAAGTCATCTTTATTCTTTGAAACAAAGACCAAAGCAAAGCAAAGGCAGGTGAAAGAAGCACCAACAGTTATACTGATGACAACATTTTTCCAATTCAGTTCAGGGCAGTGGGTACTTTAGCACAGCTTGAAAATAGTAATGTAAGAAAAAAAAGTTTTATATGCATTAATTTCAAACAACATAAGCTTCCCCCTGATATCTGTATGCATAACTCCCATCAGTGTTATTCATCTGCATTAACCAAGGGAAAAACAGACCTCTTAGAGTTAATTGTATCTTCACATTTTAAACCAAAACTGCAGTCTTCCATTTGCATGTTTATGGCTCATGTCTTTATGCAGAGAGCAGGCACTATGAACATCTTCACAGAGCATGAATAAGGGGTGATCCCTGCACTGACATTTTGGGATACACATTCTGCAGGAAGCAGAAGGGTAATAATATCTAACCCTCCGAGTCTCCTTCACTGCAGGGCTGTGAAGCCTTTTCAGAAGGCTTTCACTCGGAACGGGTCACTTGCTTAAGCACTGGTGGGGCTTTGCACCTACGCTGTGTCCAGGATGGAAACTGCAGGGCGCAGGAGGACAAAGAATAGAGTCTTGCACAAGTGAAGTGCTGAGGCCAACAAATCACTCCCTCCAAGGAATTTTCAAAGGAGGTCACCTGTGTGAAAATGGTCTTTGTGGTACAAATTGTTCACACCACAACTTGTGGCAATAATCACTTGTGCCAGAGGAACAGCCAAAACCAGACGCTCCATGTTGTCTCATTAGATCTGCCATTTTACACACAGCAGCCAAAGACAAAACAGGCAGTTGCTTGGCAGAAACCTGGGGCTGCTTGCCACCACAGCAGAAGCATGCTCTTAGCTCTGGCTGTGGCCAACATCAGGCACAGAGAGAAGGAGAAAGAAGGGAGGAGGAGGAGACCCAGAGGCAGTGCTAAGCTTTATTATTTCAACAAGATTTACAGGTTGTAGGTTGGCTTTCTAAGCAGATAACAATGCCTGGAATGACAGAGAGGGACATACACCGTATCTGAATTTCTTAGGAGTGTTGTGAGGTCTGGAGAACCGTAAGCAAAGGGAAACATATCATATCCACTCTACTCTTGAGTCTGGCAGTGGGCTCCCAACTCTGGGTGTTTTTTGTGGAAACAGAGGACTACCAAGCCAGCTTTACAGTGTTTCATAGAATAGCAAAGGACTTTGAGTGCCATTACTGAGAGATTAGCTACAATCACCCAAAGCTCCAGCTCAAATACCTACCACAATTAAGTTCCATAGTGATGATACATTTCCTTTTACTGTGGCTCTTTCAAACTGCATTTCTCAAAACTCTTTTAAACTGCATTTCTCAAAAACAGCCACTGTAAAAGAAGAAAGCAGTTTAAGACTAAAGCCCTATTAATGTGTTGTCTTTCTCTTGCAGTATGTGTTACAAATGTGGGATCAGAGTAAACAGGGATGCCTACGAACCTTTAGAGAAAGTGAAGTTTCAGGTATTTTTGTTACTGCCTTGGCATCTTGTATATTTTCCCAAGGCCATTGTTAATGACCATAAGACCACTTGCAACTTCTGGAAGTTCTGGACAGCATCCACGCGCAATAGAATGAAGAGCACAAACATTTGCACTTGGATACCTCAAATTTATCTTCTTCTCCTGAGACTTAACTATTGGACTCCACTGAGGCAAATGCTGCAGCATCCTCAACATGGAAGAGCAGACTGCTCTGTGCAGTTGAGCTGGCACAGAGCTCTGGTAAGGCTGGGTGCCAGCCACTTCCACCAGAAGCCGTGTGCTTGGTTCAGTCTCCTTGCCTACACAGGAAAGACTTAAATTCTCAGATCTACCCATTTCTTGCCCAGTTAGTTCAATTTTTTCCACTGAAGATTTTATAAGTATGATGTACTAAACTTAACTGCATGTTCAGCCTTCCCCAGTCACCCTAGGACAGAAGAGATCTCAGTTCACCATACACATCTACAGAGCTGAAGGCTGATGCACTTGCCAAGGCCTTCCTTCTTCAGGCTTCAGGAGTAACACTTTGACTGAACTGAGCTGAACAAAACATGCAAGTAAGCATTTAACTCTCAGCTGTGTTTTTGGGAAACATCTTTTGGAAAATCTGCACCAGAACTGGCTGGGCCAAACTGCAGAATGTCCACACTCCACCCTGAAACTTCTGAGTACTTTTCCAAATCACCTGTGTCTGTGCTTGTGGAGGACGTTTATACAAGAAATTATGAAAAGTGCACAATAGTGTCTGAAAGAAGTAAGCCCTCTAAGGCTCAGTTCTTGTTACAAGAGAGAAGCTAAAAAAGAATTGTTGTTTGCAGCATGTATACTTAACTTTATGCGGTACCTTTGAATATGCTGAGAGTTCGGAAGTTCCTCATTCTTACATGAAAATATATGAAAAACTTACTCTTAAGATACTTATTTTTCTTTTCAGTACTGAGTAGAAAAAAAAAGAAAAAATCCAAAGGAAAAGAACATGAAAAACACTCATGTCTAAACAGGAATCCTCACTGTGGAGACAAACTGGGGACACTTCAAACAATGTGAAGTATCAAGAAGTGAAGAGGGTTTTTCTCCTATTGTTTTAAGGTCTTTTTTTCCCCTCACAATATGAAACTAACTCTCACAACTAATCTCACAGGATTTCAGGCTGAAATAGCATACTCCAATGTAGCATTGAATGAAAATCTGCATAACCCTCACAGGTATAGAAAGTCACACGAGTCCTTCAGAGAGCATGTAAGCCACACATTATGATCCTATGTTCAAAAGTATGCATTCTGTATGAAGAGGGAAGATGTATAGGAACTAAACTCACTTTCAGGGTAGTGTAACACAACCCTCTTCTCTGCTGCTCTCCTCTTCTGGCATGAGGGTGGATGTAATTCTTCTCATGCATTATTGATAGGCCCAAAAGCCTGCCAAGCTAGGCTGATTTTTTTGTGACAGACAAAGGAGGGCACACGGATGGCACCTCTCACTGCTCGGGGCTCTGCTTTCATTAAGAACATTTTCTGCCTGTTCTCCAAGGGCACCCTCTGTCAGAAAAAAAATATGCAATAAAAAAAATATGGCTTTGAAGTCCAGTGAATAGAAACAAAATGAATTAGCGTTCAGGTGTTCGTGCAACCTGATTACTAAGGCCCAATTCACTGATGTCCTTCACACCTTTTCACTTGTCCCTGCATAATCTCAACACATCTTTTAGGCTCTCTGTCTTTCTAGTACCTCTCCTCCCTGCTTTCCCCTGTCCCTTTATTTCCTAATGCTTGCAGGTCCTCCAGGAAGACACAAGCACTTACAGTTGTTGAGTGATTAAATATTTATAATCAGGGCAATGAGTGAGGTATTGAATAATAAATGCTAAGGTTGAGGCGGCCTTAGATAATTTCTGCAGATTTCTTCATCCACAGCCTCTTTGATTCTAAGGCAAAATTCTTTTAATTAACAAAAACTTTTTTTCTTTTCTTTCCTTCTTCTTCCCCCTTTTTTTTAGCAGCTGTGACAGGCAATAGTCCTTTATCACTGTTTTGTTCATGAACCTTAACCCTGAGACAGTGCAAGAGCTGTCATTAAAACCTTAGATAGACATGCACAAAATTTACATCGGTTGTTGCTTGCTCACATTTGGGTTTGGGTTTATACGTATAAAACATATATACAAAGATATATATTTACCTACATTCACTCAAACTCCTCTTCATCTACTAGTATTTTGTCAAGAAATAAAAGTCTAATAAATGGTCAGTCAACTAGTAATGACAATTATAGCACGTTTTGATGGGAATGATGACTTACATGAAGCTTCTTCATAGAGCTGTAGTTGTAAGCAACACCGTACAGAATCATAGAATCATAGAATCATAGAATAGTAAGGGTTGGAAAGGACCTCAAGATCATCGAGTTCCAACCCCCCTGCCATGGGCAGGGACACCTCCCACTAAACCATGCCATCCAAGGCTATGTCCAACCCCACCTTGAACGCCGCCAGACAGACAGAACAGACAGATTACCCACAAGCTTCTCTTAATCCGAACAACCAATTATTTTAGTCTTCAATATCTCTCTTTGCCCTCCTTAATCTCCCTAACCAATGGCATTGGAGCTAGGATTTTTTTTCATCTTTTTTTTCTTTTTTCTTTTTTTTCTCTTCCAATACACTTTTTTTGCAAAATTCTTCAGCATCTGGAGTCATGTGAGAATTTAAGGTTGAATTTCTCTGAGAAATATTTCAGACACTAGTAATATAGACAAAAAACCTGTAATCATGAGATCAGAAGTCCTGAAGGAAGTAAGGATCATTTCCTTCCCCTCTCTCCTTCCAGTTATATTAACTCTTGTGCCTATGCAGGGGGCTGATTTGTCGTTTCTGAATGCTGGACACGGCTGAGAACTGCTGGTATAACATAAAGTAAAATACAAGGCAGCATCTACTGTGAGGCAGGGTTTGGAGAGGCCAACATGAACTGACCAAAAGTACAAATAATGCATTCAGCAATAGGATTTGGAGAAATAGTAGAAAGACGTCTGACAGAAGTTTTGAAGCATTTCAGTGTCAGAGATGACAACCTGGAGCCTAAAACTAGAAGAGAAGCATTAGGAGCCCCATGGTCTCTCTCTGATTATGTCACTCTGATGGTTATATCACTAACTTCTCTCAAAACGGATGTTATCATATTTCCCCATGTGACAACACAGTTTTGAAGTTTAGTAAATATATATTCTATGACATTTTGAGATCTTTGAATCAGAAAGGAACTGGAAAACATCCAAAATGCAAAGTAAAGTAAAGGATTTTCTCTGATGCTCCTTCCCTCTTACACTCTTCCACTTCTCCAGGGTGGGCTCTTTTCCAAATGCCATGGCTCCTTCAGGAAATACCCATCTGTACTGCCATGGTCCTCCCTATGGTCTGCAGTGTGAATATCTGCTTCATCACAGAGCATCTTGTCCTTGTCCTTGATCTTGTCCTCCTTCTCCTCCTCTGGACCTCAGAATTCTTTCTGCTGCATCTCACTCTCTCTGTTCCCTGCTCTTCCTCTCTCTTGCAGTTTTTGCTGCCACTCTTAAATACGTGTTCCTGGAGGCACTGGTGACCCTGCCATCTTGACTGATGAGTGCAGCTGTGTCCTTCAGTGGGGCTAGAATTGGCTGGAACTGGAGCCCTGGCTGGAACTGGAGCCTTGGTTTCTCCTCACAAACACCTGGGCACAGACACCCAAAACAAGCTAAAATTTGTAGTAATAAATTACATTTTGAGAAATGCAATCGAAGATGCTGAGCTGGACAATGATTAGGAATATTTCTCCTGATACATTCTATTATTTGACTCTTCAGATATAAATACAGATCAAGAGAAATTAAGTTGTCCACTTAAACTCAGTCATTGAAATACAAAAGGGAATAGGGGCTGAGTTTAAATCAAAACATCATCACATTGATGATTTGATCTGTAATACAAACAATACCTCTGTTCTGGTCATATTACCCCATATTACCATACTATCTATCATTATATCAGGTAATTTGAACTAATATGACATACAAGAAGAAAGCAGGTGTTGGGACTGTATTTCAAGGAGGAAAATGGTGACATCCTGGCAGACTAAAAAGGCCATCAGGTATGAAAATATTTGCTCTGTTTACTTGAGCAACTTTAAACACAGGTACAGTGCAACAACAGAAACAGCAAGTTGAGTTTTCTGGAAGATTTTTCACTTGTTGCTGAATACTGTTCATATTGTAAGCATATCCTCCTACCCAGCTTCATGCTGTACGGCTACTTTATCCTCTCGTTTCACCTCACCACACTTCAAGACCTCAGTCCTTACTGAATTCATACAAGTGTTTACTTATGTGCATGGGTCATTCATATCCAAAAAGATGTGGGGAGGGAGGGTGAGGATCCTGTATGAAGAAAAGGTTTCCAGGAACCGATTCATATTGTAAGCTCTCTAGAGCAGCATGCATCTTGGTAACAGTCTTATGGGTTCTATCCTTCTTCTGTGTTAAACCTACATGCCACAGAACTAACATGTTCAAACTAATGGTATTTCCCACACCTTTTTGGTATTTGTAGAGGGGGGAAAGAAATCATCCAGAAGCTAAGTCCTTTAAGTTAATTCAAGCCTTCAACTTTTGTTTCCTCAGCCTTTTATTCCCGTTCATAGTATTTTCTATTTTCAGAGCTGGGTGGTTTACTTGGGACTCTGGGTCAACTTCTAGATGTGAAATGTTGCAAATCCACCAGTTTCAGAAGAGTTGCTTATTATTTTCACTGATAGAGATCAAAGGTGGCTACAACAAAAATCCCCCTCCCATTTACACTTCAGACCTTTACACCACCTGTCTGTACCTTGGTATGTATTAGAGATTACAGAATTAAGGCTGTGTTACCCTGGCAGAAAGAAGGAAAGAGGCCTCAAACTGCACAAGATTTATTCCCTCCTCAAAACCTATTCTTCTGCCCCAAGTGACCTATTACTCTTACAACTCAGTTTTTGAAACAGACAAAATGCTTAGAAGGAATTTTTCCCCTAAAGAGGACCACTTGGGCTGGATATGTTGGACACCATCCACTGCGCAAAGTAAAATGAAAGATTTCATGAGGGTGTTTAGGTTTGAAAAGAGACAGCACAGAACAGACAGAACTTGTAACTAGGCAAGATATTAGTCTTCTGCTTTGTTCAGCCACTGATTAAGTAGGAAAGTAGTTAATGAACTTCTTCCGTCTATACTACATGTATAACTTTCTGGATCAGAGCTGCCACTTCACATGCATTTGTACGCCTCCTACCAGCAAGGGTCAGATATCAGTTAGGGCTTCTGAGTGACATTATAATCCAAAATAATTGTTGTTAATAATAATAATGGTAAATGCCACATGAAAAAGGCATTCAGAACTCTGTTGTAAACATCTCAAAGTCAAGAGCAATCCCAAATTCATTAATAAATCTCACTTTGTGTAGATAAAATGAATCCAGGTGCACAATTATGTCAGGGTCTCAACTCAAAATCTGCATAAATATTTGACTCCTGATAGTATTAATTCATGTAATACTTCATGCTCCTCAGTTTCCCTTTGTCTGTCTCATCTTTACATAAGCTTTCAAGTATCCTGCATTTCAGAAGTGCAGCAGTGTGCATACCACAACTAGAGCAATAGATGGTAAAAGGCTACTTAGAATTGTGTCCTAATTTTGTTTTCTCTCCCCACCAAGGCATAATTGCTAAACCACCAGCAGCTGAACAGATTTATCAGCAGATGCCAAGGCTGTTGATAAGTTTTGGGCCCATCTTTCCCAGTAGGGGCCACTACAGAGCATTAAATAGGAAGACAGGGAAGACAAAATGAGTACAGTACAACAGAAAGGAACCGGCAAATATGAAAAATGCTTCACTGGAAGATTAATCCTTCCTGTAGTCCACCGTTAAAGTAATAAAAGGTTTATGATTCATTTCTTACATTATAATGGAGGAGGCAATTAGTAATTACTGGATTTATAGTATTTGTTGTGTTAACTCAGGCAATAAAATACAGGGCAAAACTGTTTTTCTGAAGCACATTCATTGCAAAGTAATGTTCTTGAAGTATTAAAAATGCAATCTAGTGCACTGCACTTCATGTGCTATTACAGAAAGAAGGATGGTTCTCCAATATACACTGAGGTATTAAGAACTCAAATATTTTCTTCATTATTCTATGCAATTTTTTTCCCTAAAGAAAGGTTAAACAATCCAACTCTAGTAAGAAAATGTAGCACAAAACCCCACAGCTGTTTAATGCCTGTTGTTAAAAAACTAAGCGCATTTTCTCAACCAATTTACCACATAGTTCGCTTTAGGTGTAATCAAGTTTGGGTCTTTTCTTGGCAAGGGGGAATAGCCAGATCCACACAATCTTCACTGGCTACTGGCAAGTAAAGGTTTATGTTCTCGCACTGCTACAAAATAAATTTCATATTTAAACTGCTTTTATAGAATCATAGAATCATAGAATAATAGAATAGTAAGGGTTGGAAAGGACCTCAAGATCATCGAGTTCCAACCCCCCTAACATGGGCAGGGACACCTCCCACTAAACCATGCCATCCAAGGCTATGTCCAACCCCACCTTGAACGCCGCCAGGGATGAAGCATCCACAACCTCCCTGGGCAACCCATTCCAGGGCCCCACCACCCTCACAGTAAAGAATTTCTTCCTCATATCCAATCTAAACCTTCCCTGTTTAAGTTTAAACCCATTACCCCTTGTCCTCTCACCACAGTCCCTAATGAAGAGTCCCTCCCCAGCATCCCTATAGGCCCCCTTCAGACACTGGAAGGCTGCTATGAGGTCTCCACACAGCCTTCTCTTCTCCAGGCTGGACAGCCCCAATTTTCTCAGCCTATCTTCATACGAGAGGTGCTCCAGTCCCCTGATCATCCTCGTGGCCCTCCTCTGCACTTGTTCTAACAGTTCCATGTCCTTTTTATGTTGAGGACACCAGAACTGCACACAATACTCCTAGTGAGGTCTCACGAGAGCAGAGTAAAGGGGCAGGATCACCTCCCTCAACCTGCTGGTCACACTCTTTTTGATGCAGCCCAGAATACGGTTGGCCTTCTGGGCTGCAAGCGCACACTGCCAGCTCATGTTCATTTTTTCATTAACCCACACCCCCAAGTCCTTCTCCGCAGGGCTGCTCTGAATCTCCTCCCCGCCCAATCTGTAGCTGTGCCTGGCATTGCTCCGACCCAGGTGTAGGACTTTGCACTTGGCATGGTTAAACTTCATTAGGTTGGCATCAGCCCACCTCACAAGCATGTCAAGGTCCCTCTGGATGGCATTCCTTCCCTCCAACTTATCAACCGAACCACACAGCTTGGTGTCATCGGCAAACTTGCTGAGGGCGCACTCAATCCCACTCTCCATGTCACCCACAAAGATGTTGAACAAGACCGGTCCCAACACCGATCCCTGGGGGACACCACTCGTTACTGGTCTCCAGCTGGACACTGAGCCACTGAGCACTATTCTTTAACAAAAAAATTTTAAGCTGAATTAAAAAAAATGAAAGTATTATTTCTGTTACACTCATGTATCTCACTTACATGTGCCTTGGAGCTGAAGAGCTAGGAAAGTAATTGATTTATAATGTAACCATGTTCAGCTATTGGGCTTCTGTCCATGAGCTAAATTAAAAATGTAAAATAATAGAAACCACATGACTTTCCATCCAAAAACACAATCATCTTTCACTGAGCCAAAGAAAAGTATACAATAAACACCACTTATCTGGAGGGACCCTTCAACCAAGGAGGAAAAATGGAAAAGAAAGAGGAAGGAAAGAGATTAAGTTTAAGGAAACCCCTCTAACCTAAGCAAAGCATTTTTTAAATTTACTACAGGCATAACCCCCAGGAAATTCAGGGTTGCCCCTGCTAATACATTTTCCTATATATTCCCTAAATATTTTCATTTGCAAAAATAAGATCAACTTCCCTCCGCTTAAAAAAACCCAGCCACATAATCCTTGATCATGAAGACAGGTACAGACCTGTAATGCAATTTCCTTCTAAAAGTTCATAAAAGTTTTCAGGTTTATACAGTCATGTCAAGCACTCTTCGGGGTTTCCTGAAAAACCTTTTCCCCATCTGAGTATGTAACTCTGTCAAACCAAAATGGGAAGCAATCAATCTTGTCAACTCTTTCTAGTCAAAGAGGTTTTTTGACAGGGCAGAATTACTATTCTTATAAGTAAATTTCTGCTATGGAATTAAGTTCACTAGAATAAAAGCTGTTAGAACGTTCAAAATCGTCAAGACTATTTAATTAAGATCTCTTTGTTAACCTGTACATTATTCTGACCCTATTATCTTCGAAATTTTGCTTGGTAACATTGATTTTCAGTTTCTATGTGAGAAGAACTAATCTGATTTTTTTTGGAAAGATAGTAAAAGCTTGCAGCATCCAACACCAGTGACAGATTTACTGTAAATGCATTATTTGTTATATTGGGAAAAGACCTTATGGAAACATTATGTAAAAAAGCCCCCAAATAATAAGTCATACAGCATATTTTTTACCACTGCTTCCTTTTTTTATATGGTTTCCAACCTGAAGAAGAGTCTGAGTGCCTTCAAGCCTGTTGCTTTTTAACCAACCATATCAGTTGACCTAATAAAAAATAATGACTCTCCAAACCTTCTCTTTAAAAACATTTCACACAGTGTAGCTAGAGACAGAGCAGGAAAAACTAAGTTCACAAGCCTTGCTTCTGAAGACCCATTGAAAGGACAATGAATTTGTCTGGATGCAATATGTAATAAACAACCCTGTGAAAAAAACAAGGCAGAAGCTTGTGCAGCATCTGCTTTACAAACGTAAATAACTTGGCCATATATGTTGTTTTGTTTGGTCTATTACATATGGCAAAATGGGCCAATTGATGCACTCAGTACCATCAGTATTTCATTTTTAAAAACTAATCTGTTCTCTTCCCTCCCCCTCCCCATGTTGATGGAGGATCAGTTTAATATCTGGATTGCTGGCAGTGCATTGAGTGCTGGTGAGTCAGCTAGATGGGAATGCTCCCTTCTGAGTCAGTGTGGAGCCAGCCTCCCAGCATGGTGCTTGAGGACACTGGTGCTTGAGCTGCAATCATTTAGATCAGAGAAAACCAAAGCCCCGAGCAGTTGCGGTCACTTGAGATCAGATGGAAAAAAAAAAAAAAAAAAGAGATATTACGCCAGTTTCCTCAGTAAACTCAAAAAGAAGACAATAATTGCACTAGGCCAGATCTGCTAACACACTGCCAAGAAGCTTGATGAGATAAAGATAGCCTTCTTTGTTTTCTGTCATTAAAGAGTCAAGCTTATTATTTTTTTATTGAAAGAAACTGTGTAAAAGTTGCTATATTCCACACAAGAAGCGGCTGCATTTCAATGGTATGGAAAGCAATGCTGGTACATATAAGCTGTAGGTTTCCACATGACAAGGAATAAATCAGTCCTAGCTGTGCTTTTGCATTGATTTCAATGGAGTTTAGAGCAGTCACAGAATTTTTAAAGCATCTATAAATCATCTGAGAGAAAATAAAAGAAATTTAATCACAAATTAATTCTTCTGTCAGGAAAAAAACTGTACTACCAATTCTTCTCCTGGCCTTCAAGCTCTTTGCAGAAGGGACCAGATTTTTATTTTGTGCTCACCCACTGTATAGCACTGTTAGCTTCTCTGGGTTTTCGAATGATGCATCTCAACAAAGCTATAACAGTGATAACAATGATGGCAATGATGTCCACAACAATAAATTCAATGCTTTCCAGTAAATAAGACATATAATTATTGCACTCCATTTCTGTTTATTATTCAAGTATTTTTAGTTTCCCATAGCAAAAGTTTATGTCACCAACAGTGCAGCCAATTAAATACACAAAAAAATTAACAACAGCAAAATCTCCAGCCAAAAGGAAAGCTCTGTTTCTTTCTTGCTTCAAGAGAGAAAGGGACAGACTGACAAGGAAGATTTTTTTTCTTTTTATTCTAAAATACGCCAATTCTTGTTGTAACCCCATCCCCCTCATTAACATAGTTACATAGTTAGTTGGCAATTTACTAGGGACCCATCACGTGCACAGAAAACCATCTGAATAACAAACTCAATCCAGTGAAAGGGACAATAACACTAAAATTTCAAAGTGATTCAAGGCGCACAGGTCAGGGAAAAATATATTCTGGTATTCAAAGTAAAACAAATAAACATTTACTTTAGCACTGTATCAAAATAGAAAAGCATGTTTCCTGATATGTGAAGTTCAAATGAAACTCTTCACAAAGTGTATGTTGAGATTCTGACCTGAGAACTCACGTGGCAAGGTAGGACTCAATACAAAATTAAAAGGAATGAGTTCTCCACCCACCAACTTCAGCGCTTTTGCTAGGCACTGTAATAATTAATTGAGCCTTGATATTTCATCAGCCTTGCTTACAGACTGTAGCTGAGTGGAACATTTCACACAGAAAGTGAGACAATGTTGCAACGAAGTCAGGAAAAAAATATCGCATTTCACCCAGCATAGTTTCGTGAACTTTGACATTTGATTTCACTTAGCAGGATGAAGAATTGCATTAGAGAAGGGGAGCACACTACTTGAGAGGGAGAGACAAGGGTCAGGCAGCATACTGTTCTCTAAATGTTTCATGTTTAATAGTTAATATCTGAAGATGTGGGAGCAGATTCTTTGCTTGACCAAAATGTTGATGCCTGCAGAAGAAAGAAACTTTCATGAACACAACCAGCACGCCTGGCCATTCCAACCAGACTCAGGACATTCTGACTCCTAGCTCAGAGCAGCATGAAGACTGCTCTAAACCTCTGAAGTTGGTCAAGGCCCCTAATGAAATGTTAGACAGCTGAGCATAGGTGGAGCAGACACTGAAATACAGCCGTTGACACCCAGTGACATATTTTGGAGTGAAAGCCTTGCCCAAGGGCCGCTGTGCCTGTGTGTGATGCCAAGATGTATCTCTGCTATGGGCGCTTGTGTGGCAGCTCACAAGCCGGTGGAGGACTGGTTTATAAAGTAAGCTGAGAAATTATAGTGTCTATTTTCATGACTTCCGACATTCACCACAGCGCTGCTCAAGTTCCTCAGCATCACATGGCTTTTCAAGAGCAAACCCTCTTCTGGTTGAAGAGTTCTGCTATCGATTTTAGTGTAAGACTTACGAAGTTTTGGAAGGGGTTTTGTGAAGTGGGTCTTTGTATGGACGCTTGATTTAGACAATTTCACCATCCTTCAATAGTATGATCCTGGGAGGGGGTGTTGTGTTTGTTCTTTGGGGAAAAAGAAAAAAACAAACATGTTTTAGTTGTTTTTCACTGTATAAATTCTGTATGTACATACATGGTGAAACGTATTACCCTCATATAGCAAACCTTTTATTCAACAACATGGTGTAAACAGCTAATTTTGTCTTTTTTGTTAGGACTGAGTTCTTTGGAAAAAGGGGGGGGGGGGAGATACTGGGATATGTGAAATGTAAGAGAGGAAATGTAAGAAAAGAGAAATCAGACATGACACATAATAAGGCTACAGAAAGAGCAGCTGATAAAAAAAAAGATAAGCGTTAAAAAGGAAAATAAAATACAAGTTATCCACTTGGAATTGATCAAGAAACAAGAACATGTATGCCTGTAGTAACATCTCCATCTCCCATTGGCAGTTCCTCCAAGATCTAGGGTGTTCCCTCAATCCTGGCTGGCATCCAGCTTGGGTAATTATATTCTACTTATAAAATTCCCCTTGCAGTTTCAATTGGACACCACTTTTTATCCCAGACTGTTCAGCAGTGTGGATATGCCTGCTTTACAGCAGAGATGGCTGCATTTCAGCAGGGAGCAAAGTTATCTTTTTATATAGTTTATATACTATGTTATAAAGCACCTGGGACTCTTCTGCATCAAACGTGTTGTACACATTATGTTACCAGTAGTATTCAAGTTATTAGGAAAAATAGTAAACAGTCATCATTTATCTACTGAGACAATAAATTCTGTGTTAAGTAGGGTCTAAGCTAAATCACGGTGCCATGGTAGTGCTCAGATGGAACTGAATGGCGCTGTTATAAAAGTAATTGAACAAGCCAGTATGGCTACAGCTGGGAAAAGTAAATCAAAGGACAAATCTTCAGCTTAAGTAATATAGATTCATAGGAGCTCAGCTGTTTACACCAATGGCGAATTTCCCTCCAAAAAACAGGCTGGAAAAGAGATACTGACCATTCTTCCCAAAGTTCTAATGCTTTCCCACCCAGCAGGAGCAAGCAGGCAAGTGCTGATGAAGTGTGTTTCAGCAGTAGCTGAAGACTCAGGGGAGGTTCTTAGGCAAAAAAATGAAAGAAAGGGGAAAAACACACACACGTGCACACACACACACAAATTCAAGGGAAGAGCCAGTGCCAGTGAAAGAGAAAGCAAATTCAGAATGCAACTAGAATTGTAGAAATGATCCAGTCAGCAGCCGCAGGTGAAAAAGCCAGAAGAGGGGAATTGTGCTGTTCCCCAGTAGCTTGAAAAGAAACCTGACTTCTGATTAGTTTGGGATTTTTTTTGGTTTTTATTAATGTTTAGATCAAAAGAGCACTAAGTAATGCAATCCATGTGTTTACACAGAGAAGAGTATTAGTATGGGGATGCATGGAAGCCACATGGGAATATCTGCTAAATTAGACTATGCTGAAAACAGCCATTCAGCAGTCTTGCAAAACCCATTTTATGGAGGAGACTTGACCACCACATAATTCAGTTCAACTAAGTGAAAGATACTGAGTGTCTGAGCACAGCTGCTTGTGAGGGAGAAACAGATCTGCTGTACTGGTATAACCTGTTACTTTTACAACCACTTCCACATTCAGGGTTAGAATACGAATCATGATGGGTTCCACAATGAAGAGTGTGATAGAAGACTATAATCAGTTAAATGTGAAGGCAATGTAGACAAAGCAGAGCATTCAGCTTACAGAATTTCAGAGAAATGTACTTAAAATACAGGAAAAAAAGTAAATTTTTGGTAAATTGATGCTTTCTTGATCATACTTCTGACTTACTGAACAGCCGCTGGCACTTCATTTACTACTTCTTATTGTTAAATGTAACATGAAAAGAATGATATGATGAGAGACAGACATTATCCAGAGTATGATTTTTCTGCTGAGAAAAGCTTATTTGGAGCTGCAAAGTACACTAATGAGAGAAGAAACCAAATAATCTTCATCCTTGGTGAAGTTACACAGATAAGGAATTGTTTGGGTTCCATGGAATCCATGATTCTACACTAGACACTGTTTCAAAAACCCTGTCGAGGTGGTAAAAGGAGGTAAAAAGTCTAAGGCATGCCAGTATTTGACATCTTCTAAAGAGGAAGGAAAATCAGTTGAGAAGGTGAAGAGTTTAGCTCCTACTGTTTTCTGATTGACTAGCCAGTGCTGGTGCTAACTTCAGAAGATAGCAAGAATACAAAGTCAGCTGAAATAGGTTCAAACAGCTAACATCAAAGTAAGAAGAACACACTGGATACAAAGAGTGATAGATTTAAATGGGAAATACTACCAGATAGTATAAATTCTTTCAAAATAGGAACTTTAAAAATACAACAGCCGTAGCTCTTCCATACTTTGAAAAAAAATCTCTTCTCAGAAACAACTAAAGATAATTGGGAATAAAGTTTAAGAAAATGGGTCAAGGAATATTTTTATTATTATTTTGTACATACTGTGAAGTATTTTGCTGAATTACAGAACCACATATCTGAAAATCTTACTGATGCACCAGAGACAAGACTAAATTCTTTATTGCAAGTCTGCTAATGCTCTTCAGAACTAAGCTAAATTACTGTGTCTTTGAAGCCTCGTATTTTTGACAAATGTCTAAGACTTTTTGATCTTTACCATTTATTTCACACTGGTCTGCAAGTGAACTTTGCAAAAAATTAGCTTTTGATTTTGTGCCTTGCATTTAGTCAACTGGATTCTAGTGAGCTTTGGTTTAGCAACATTAAGCCTTTGCTTCACATAGGCTAATTAAATTAAATCAACTGAGTGAAAAGGCAGCCTCTCAGGTCTGCAGTAGAGCAAGAGTCAATCCCAGAGGGATGTAGAAGGATAACACAGCAGCATGCAATCTTCTCCCCTTCCCCCTTCTTTGTGGAAGCTGTCCTAGTCACTGTCCAGGAGGCTGTTAGCTGAAACTGGCATCTGTTGTCAGCTGATAGTGGGCACATGAAAATGAGCCAAAAGCACAACAGAAGGAGAATGGAAGTGCCAATGTCCTCAGAATTTTGGAGCTAAGTAGAAATAAAATCTCCTTTATCTACCTTACAAATTTGTTTGATTAAGGGGATGTGACTTTTTCCCATACATTTATGACTGGTAAGAAAGCTGCTGGGAGATAGCTTTTCAAATCATGTGTGCCATTGATTGCAGCTCACAGTCTGTGGGCAGAAACTACTGTATTATCTTCTGATTAATAGAATGGCATCACTATAGGAAAGTCTGTAAAGCTTAAAGAGTTTAGGGTAATTTCTACTGGTGTGTGCCACAAGGTTGCAATCAGCAGACATAATTTGGGGTCATAGTAATTATAGCGTCAGGTAC
The DNA here is from genome assembly GCA_039720435.1 of Amazona ochrocephala. Lineage (NCBI taxonomy): Eukaryota > Metazoa > Chordata > Aves > Psittaciformes > Psittacidae > Amazona > Amazona ochrocephala. Next base: position 46,541,244 of record CM077882.1, read on the forward strand.
AGGTGGAAATTTAGAAATCTCACCTTCATGGGACTATTTTTCTGTACTGATATATAAGACTACTGAAAGCAGAGTTTTAAGTATCCAAGGTGGTATTCATGACTGGAAATGGAAATTATTTTGCTGTAATGAATAAGCATGGCAATAACCTGTCCTCTGTGAATGTGGTCTTGTGCGAAGCTGCTGAAAACCTGGATGCATTGAGCTCAAAGAAGGAGATAGGTCTACAGGGAGAAGTAATGTTATTAAACTGTCTAGTAACATTGTGAGGTGAGGGGAAAAACAAAACCAGAAATACCTTCAAGCACAGAAGTTTTTCAGAAATAAATATAATGTCCTTACACTCCTTAAACTTAATGGGAATTTTACCATTGCTTCATTCATCTCTCGTTTTTAAATTGCAAATAAGAGGATGCAAGATTCATCCTAAAGGAAGGGAAACTGCCTACCATTAAAGAAATGATGGGGTTATTCTAAATAAAGCCTGGAGTGCTGGAGTATCTTGTCCCAAAGCGAGTGTAGAGCTCAGAGAAGGCAAGTCACAACAGCTCTGTGCATTTGTTTACCCACCTGTCAAACGAGCCTAGCAGTCACCTGTTAAACAAGTCTAGCAGCCAACCTCAGGAAAACAGGGAAGATTAATTAATGTACCTGATGATCTCCAAGATTCCAGAGAAGAGAAAGATACAATGCAAGGTAGTATTCTGTTTTTTGCCATTTTGGTGATCCATCATCCTGCAGCACTGTGGGTACATGAACTACTGTCTGATTCAGCAGGAAAACACATGCAAAATCTGTTGAGATCTGCCTTTGTTGTGGGCTGTCAAATGTGTTTTTATTTTTATTTAATTATCAGCCTTTATTGGGAGTGAGTTCCGATTCTGAGTGCTTTCATGGGACATCAGATCATGAGGTAGCACCAAGGGAAATGCTACAAAGTAGGTCAGGTACCACAAATGTAACCAGACAAGTCACTCAGGGGAAGATCAGCTGTTTCAAAGATGTCAGAGACTACAGCCTGGAAGACAACGATCAAAGCTTAGAAGCCTTTACTGAAGCCACAGCATAATGGGTGTGGATCACTACAGCAGTCAGATAAAGTTGTGCTATTATCAGTTTTCAGCCATCATGCTAAAATCCTGATTCTGCCAATCTTACTCACATTGCGGACTACACCTCACCTGGCAAGGGGACCCATTTCCTGTGTTCACACATCATAACTGAGATCTGAGCCTAGAGTAAAAAAAAGCATCAGAAAGACACTCATTTAGCACAGTCTATGTTAGATAAATTTTGCTTGGGCATTTGAATTTTTGTCCAAATTGAGCCTATTTGTTGAATCTTTGGAGGTTCTTACACAGGTGGGATTTAAAATCTTGTCAACAGCCTTAGGTAATGAAATACATACTTATAATTAGATATGCTCACTATTTTTTGAATTTGAGCTATCTTCCCTCACTCACAAAGGGAAAATAAACTGGAAGAGATACTTAGATATATATTTAGTTTAACTAAAACAGGGAAGTTTTTAAGGGCTGCCACATGCACACCTGTTTGCATCTGCCTCATTTCACATTCAGCTATAATAAATAATAACTTCACAATCCAGTCTCTTCAAATTATGTGATCATTGTTCATCTTTAGCTACATATTTCCTTAAAAATTGAAGTGTTTTGTATTACATTAGTCTGAAAAGGACTATATTTCATCAGTTTTTTTACCTTACTGATGATCTTATGCTCACCAGCTTTTACCTGAGCTATAAGACTAATGTTTTTATAAATGTGTTTCTTTGCCCTGGAATGGGGAATCAGAGAAGAAGCTAAGTCTAGGTTTTTTTCCCTCAGCATATGCTCTGATTAAGATATTAAACTTGTCCTGAAGCTGACTTCTGACAAAATGAATTTTATCAGTGGTGTCCTAGTGTACCACACAGCCCTACAGTGCTTTCCCCTTGCCATTTTGCGCTGTTACATGTTCCTGGGCAGGCAAGCCTCGCAAGAATGCTGGTACACAGCTCTTGTTTAGTGTTTAGATCTTTAATATTTAGATCTTTAAAGCATTTTGTGTCTATGCCTAGCAGGCTTTGTGCCAGTTCTCCAACAATGTAGTTGAATCAGTAACTTGGAGTCTATTCCATGATAGTGGGTCCAGCAGTCTGCTCTGAGTATGGATCTTATGAGTCCTGCAGCCTGCATGCCTCTTTGCCAAACAGTGATATAATCAATAAGCTGCCAGCTCTTGGATCAAGGGTGTATCCAAGATATTTTAGGCTTATCCAATTACTGAATAATTATGTTTGCAATATCCAGCTCATGTTCAGCATATTTGGTTATTAGAAGAAAGATGATTGCTGCTGACTCTCTCAGTGTCAGTACAGCCAGCAAAACACCACTTTATTATGTCTCCACTAAACTTAAAAACTTACCTCTGAGCATCTGTTTTTCTATTTGTGGTGTCACTATAATGACATCCAGCAACCCATTCCTAAGCAGATTATTCACATTACTGTCCTCCAGTGGGGTTAGTGTATAGGCATTAAACGTATTGGCAGGATGCCTCCAATTTCCTCTCTTCTTCCCCCTTACACAGCTACAGAGCACTCAATGATAGCCCCTAAATTCACAACCAACTATTAAGCCACCCAGTGAGACTGGAGGACGTGGAGCTATTCTGAAGTGCTCATAGGTACCGGTGTTCTCCTGGAGTCCCCTCTCCCTCCAGCAGCTAGCAAATCAGTATACATCCACCTGGAAGGTAAGGGCTATCTTTCATATGAAAACTTGTGTTTTTCAGTGCTTTTCACTCTGCAGACCAAGAAATAACCTGTGCACATTGTGGTAATCTAAGACTGCAAGTATTCTAGCTGTGCTGGAACAGCCCTGCTTCAGGCATTTCTTTGAATACAAGTGTAATAACTGCTCAAACAGGATAAAATCATTAACATATTTTCATGGTCATTCTTTTGCACATTTTGCACTTTCAAGGAGATCCGAGGCTGTGACAATTTTGCAGAATGATTGAGTATCCCATGTCGGTGGGAAAATAAGTGATTTTCAGCCCATAAATTCAATAGGATCTGGGACTCTTTTGGGAAGTTGTAGCAAAATTTTCTTTAGAAGTCAAGTTTAAAATAGTTTGTTCCATTTGTGCACTTGGCAGGTAAGCATAAATAAGTTGTGAATGGACCTGCATGGGTTGAGGTTTTTTAAATGATTTTGTATGTCTTGATTTCCCTAGAAGGACTTCAATCTTGAAATTTGAGAGGAAAATCTAAGAAATACCCAGGGAATATGCTGGACTGACAACTAAGCGTATTTACATGCTGCAGAGCAATATACATTCAAGATGAAAAGGTGTTGAGAACAGAAATGGATACCGCTGGATCAACAAGTGAGTTCCAGCCTGCATCCAGAGGTATGTTTATTTCTACGGCACATAACATGAGGTCCCAGGCAATCAGTGTGAACACTGAGCATATCATAGATATAAGGTATTTTGGTGGCATTTGTCATAGTTCAAAGTGCCAGATGCCTGTCAGCCAATATCCAGAGGGAACCATATACCCTCTTCCCTGGACACATAAGGTACTGAGATGGTAGCAGCTCAGTATGCAGAAGCAAATAAAAGAAAGGATTAAAAAAAAAATTAAAAGAAAGAAAAGGCAGCCTAAAACAAGTGGTAACACCACTTTTTTTTATTTTTTTCATACGAACAGCTTTAAAAATCACTTAAAATCCACATAAAAGTACAGTATGTGGGATTCAAACACAAATGGCCTACTAATGCATTAGTGTGTGTGTAATTATTTTAAAATCTGGTTGCACAACAATGAACTCTGCTTTTCATCTTAATCTCATGGAGGAGAAGAGATTTCTGTGGTCTTGGTAAAATGCAATCCAAGCCAGGCTTGGACTAGTCTGGCCACCCAGGTTTGCCTTTTCATATATCTGATAGATGTGTTTTGACAAGTTATATTAAGTACAAAGCAGGCCACCAGAGCAGCATGTGGAGTTGATATAGACAGAGACAGAAAGGCAAATAACAATATGAACACACTTTTGTAGGCAATATTTGCCATATCTGAGTATTCCCTATACATCATATTACCACACTTCATGGCAAAAAAAAAAAAAAAAAAGAATAAAGTAGTGCAAGAAATTCATAAAAACTTTTGAAAGGTAATATTTTATGCAAGATTTAGAGTCTTTTCCTCTTCTTTATCTAAGTTGCTTTTTGTTCTTGTGGTTTTTTTTTTTTTTTTTTTTTTTTTTTTGGTTTGGTTTGTTTTTTTGTGTTTTTTTGTGTTTTTTTTTTTTTTGTGGGGGGTTTAAAGAAATAAATTGCTAGTCTTGGTGTATCTTTCATTTTATACTGTTTTGATTTAGGGAAATGTTGGAACTTCCATTACCATCTTGTCCTTCCCCTCCTACTAATACTGGTGTGTGTTGCATTTAGTTACTCCTCTGAAAACTGATGCAGGAATTCACAAAGTGCTGGCACATACACACCTGAACTGATTGCCTTTTTCTTTCACAACAATTTTGAGTACATCAACGTCATCCTCCAGAGCTTTCCTAAACAATTTTTGGCAAAAGCAAAAGCAAACATTATTTTACAACATCTTTGGATGCACTTCCAAAATGCAAAACTAATTAATCAGTAGTCTCTGAGAGTCTCAGCTAAATGTGGCTGCTTCTTTGACACTGATGCTGCTTTGATGTGAATATAGAAAGCATGTGAGCATACCCCCTAAAAGAGGTAATGGGTTTAAATTATTTATTTGTTTGGAAGACAGGGGAGTAGAAGGTTAGCAGTAAGTACATAGCTAATCCTTCTTAGGCCCTCCCAATAGCAAGGGTGTTTAACTCCCTGCTTTCCTATGCTGTTTCTGTACAGGATGCAGTAGGATGCCTTTCTTAGTCTGTCACTGTGCCAATTTCTTTACAAAGCAGAATTTACTTAAAGGACATGTATATTGTTGGGGCTGTTATTTTTAATTATTCATTATCAACACTATAAAGCTGCTTGCTCAACATACAGGCTTTTCCCCTTACTGCATTTAGCTGTCCTTGGTTTTTATGGCCAGAGTGTGTATTCTAAGTGTTAGCTAGTCATTAGCATCATATTCTTCAAACACAATACAATCATCCTAATAATTGATTGTAGTGAAGGTAGTCACTTGTATCCTACACAATTTGCAGCCATGAACTTTGTCCTCCGTAGTTTATTATGCACAGAGAAACATCTTGATGCTATAATCTGTCTTCCTCGCAAATTTACATCAAAGGGCAACAAGCCACATACTGCTCCTTCAAAACATACCACTTGTATGATGCTGTAAAAGAACCTGCTTTTTCTGAAAACCTTATTATTAGTAAATGTGAAATTATAAAAAAAAAAAAAAACAAAAAAACACTAACTGAAAGCCTCCCTCATAGAGACTGTGCATGTATGGAGAAAGAAAGAACCCATAGGATTTTTCTTTGGAAAAAAAGAACCTGTTAAATTATAGTGGAAAGCCTTTTGTGTCACAAACAAAAGGATTATGTTGATAGCAGGCTGACTAAGAGAAGCTGCCTGTAGAACGAAGAAATCTATGATACTTATGTGATAGATACCTTGGGTAAAATGCTGGCTTTCCTTGCTGAGTGGACCAATTTAAAATAATTTCATATTTTGAAATAATTTGTTAGTTGTAATGCTTGTCTATCCCCCTTCACAGACATGTCTAGTGCAATAGATAGATAGTGAGACTTTGAAGTTTTCAGGATGTTTGTTTATAAAAGTTTTAAATCTGATTTTGCCACACAAATGCACTAATCCTAAATATAGACCTTCAAAGGTGCAAATAAAAAGTGACAAAAAGAAGTCATTGAAATACTTATAAAGATGCGGAGAAAAAAAATCAGCGGTAAAGAGCATCTAATTGTAACAGTATTCCCATCGTCTCCTGCCACCCTCAAACACAAGACCAATCTGATATTTAAACTCTGGAAGATAAAATGTGAATTTTCTATACATATTTGACAGATTAGATCTTCTGTACATGTACAGAACTCTAATGACAATAACGATTAGGCATTTATTTCTATATAATAAATCAATATCTTAAAAATCTGGGGACTTATTCATCTGTACTCTTCATTTTTCACCAACTTTATGTAAGAAAAGAGGTTGCATTTTTTTTCCAAAACAATGCACAGAAGTACAGTGATACTTAACCAATCCTTTAAGGAAATAATAAAATAGTATATCAGATACTGGTGTACTCAACATACAAAGGACATGGAACAGTTGGAACAAGTCCAGAGGAGGGCCACAAGGATGATCGGGGGCTGGAGCACCTCCCCTACGAAGACAGGATAAGAAAGTAGGGGCTGTTCAGCCTGGAGAAGAGAAGGCTGTGTGAAGGCCTTGTAGCAGCCTTTGAGTATCTGATGGGGGCCTACAAGGAAGCTGGGGAGGGACTCTTTATTACTAACTGTAGTTGTAGCACAAGGGGTAACAGCTTAAAACTTAAACAGGGGAAGTTTAGATTAGATATAACGAAAAAATTCTTTACTGTGAGGGTGGTGAGGCACTGGAATGGGTTGCCGAAGGAAGTTGTGAATGCTCCATCCCTGGTGGTGTTCAAGGTCAGGTTGGACAGAGCCTTAGGTGGCATGGTTTAGTGTGAGGTGTCCCTGCCCATGGCAGGGGGGTTGGAACTAGATGATCTTAAGGTCCTTTCAAACCCAAACTATTCTATGATTCTGTGATTCCATGATTCTATGATTTAGACTTATGCGTGGTTTTAATAAAAAGCCTTTAAACTCAAATACCATCCCAAAGAACTTTTGTCAGAATTTTGTCAGAGGGTCCAGCGTAGCATTATCTCATTTCACACAGCCAGTGTGATACAGTATTATGAATGCAAAACCTTTCAGTAGTGGTGATAGAAAGTGACTAATCTATACACACTCTACACAAATTAAATGCTGGAGTGGAAGGTCCTCAAGTTGTGGGTTTAGTTTGCGCAATGTGTTTGACTTTGGGGTCTCTTTGGTCTTCTGGGTCTTTTGCTTTTTTTGCTTTTTTTTAATTGTAGAATGATTTAGGGTGAGAAAGCCTCAGATTATATGTTATTATCATCAATACAGGACCTAAAATGGATAAACCAAGAAGTGAAGCTGCAGTAGTTGTGCTGTCACTACTATTTTACAGAAAATCACCTCATCCATCCAATTACCAATTGGTTCATGTTTCATAAAGTCTAGTGAAGTTATAACCACATCTCTTTGTCCAAATACCCATATCACATGAGGATATAGAAAGCTATAAGACTAAAATCCATGTCTTGCATAAAATAAAATGAAGGATTATTAGCTTCTTAACCTTGCTCACCCATCTGTGAGTCTGTCAGCACCTATGAGTAGCTTAACATAAAAGTCAGACAGTACAGTTTATTGGGTTGAAAAGATCTCAGAGAGGACAACTAGCTACTTGGAAATTAATCCAGCTCTTTTCTTACTAGAAAGCAGCGTAAAATCTATGAAAATCTTTTTCAGCAATCGGTTGGGTCACGTGATGTGAAAAGCTACAGGCAGAATGAAGAGGAGCTAATCGGTCACTGTTGCCAGTTCAGTCTTATTCTAATACCAAGAGCTCGCCAAAATGTGATGGGCATTGAAGTCTGAAAGCTAGGATAGCATGGTTGAGCCATGGTCATGAGATGAACAGCTTTCCTATGGAATAGGAGACCTAAGTCCCTTTGGTGGAGTTTTGTCATATAGAATGGAAGGGAACATGAAATACTACATGATCAAAAGTATTCATTTACTACATGTCATATATTACATCCTTAGCTGGTTACTTAAAGATCACTCCAGCTTTTGCACATGCACAGTGCCTTAACAAGTCTATAAACTGTATAATTTCTGTCCTCTAAAGTAGTCACTAGAAACTCTAAAGGCAGAAACCATTGCTTTCTCCTGATGAAACTCAGCAGTATGTACTATTTTTTGATTAAAGAAGACAATTTATATCTATTTATAATCTATTTATCCAATAGTAATGACTTAGATTTCTTTTTACTTTCTTCTTGTAGAAGGAGAAATGCTTCTAATAGCTAGGTGTTACACAGAACAGTAAGTCCTTAAAAGGGAAGTGAGAAGCCTAGTGAACTCAGTGAGTTGTAATATTCTTTTTTACAATAGTTTTTGTGGTTGAAGAAAAGCATACATCTTCTTATTAATACAATATAAACAAGTAAATTATATGAGGTAGATTAGCACTTTGCAGATAACACTGTGCCTACTATGGAGTCAGTTTGTGGCATGAATCTTTAACAATCAGAGTTAATATTCTGTCTGAGGCACTCTAAAGCATTTTGCATTTTTCTGTTCATAGCAGAATTTTTGTAAATGTCGATCAAAGAACATTATACAAGATCCTGGTATCCATCTCTATTTCATTAGCTCTTACTCACCTAGATGGAATCTCTGACAGTTCTTTAGTCCTTGGTCACTGAAGACACCTTTAAGACCTGTAAATAGGACTAACTTCCAAATCGTCTTCTGTACACTTTGAGACTCCTCTCTCCTGGTTCATAGAAGTTTCATATAAGAAAGTACATTTCCAAATTCCATTTCAAGGAACTGTTTCAATTCTATTTCAGTGAACTTCTTGTCAACTTCACCGATTTACTGATCCATGCTTCTGATGCAAACCTAGAGAAGGATTGCAGTACATTATACATTCCCCTATGTGACAACAGTTGGGCTTTCTTAACTTGTAAGTTGGTTATAATTTAGATCTCATGAATTATTAAGCATTCTGTAATAATGTAAAGAAATTTGGCCTGTGCGGTCCAGCTGTTACCTGAATTCAGTTGATTCTACTGGAGTTTGGAATGTGGAATATTTAGTAGTCTTCAGCACAAAAATCTTTGTTTGGCTAGGAAATGTAAATATTTTCTTATTCTTCACAAAAGGAAAGGTCAAGTTTCACAAAATTTGCCATACTACATTTTTCAGTGATAGAAATTTATCAAAAGCTCACATTTTTTTATAAAAGGGGTATTCATTTATCCACAATAAATATATTAAGAAAGTGACTGTCTAGCATAATGACCCCCTTGCTTTTTACTTTTGTCACAATGTATAGTGTTTCACAGTGTGAACAGCAATAATGATCATGTGCTCATATGAGTAGATTCATTTTGGCAAGTCTTGTTAGTTGACAGGTATGTAATACACTTGCCTTGTGGCCTTCGGACCAGGTTTCAAACACAGCCTTCACTGATGTGACTGAAAAATCATTCAGATCTCATAACTGCACGAAGTGACAAGTAATGGGAATTCAGTCAGTATGTGTATGGGACCTGATGTACACTAGCCGTTCAAAACCGCTTCGCTTTAGTCAGTTACACTGCTATCTCTGACCATCAGAAAGAAGACACTTAAGGCAAAGGATTAAGGCCAACAACACAAATCTATCTTTCTAAATACATTCATATCTTTCCAACAAGACATTTATGTGCCCAGCAGCGGTTTCCTGGGCTTTTTGTACATTGTGTCCACTAAAGGAACTCAAGTCCCTCACATATACAATAAAGGCACTGTACTAATTGTCAACATTAACTGCCAAAAGCAGCAATTCTATCAAGTTGATTTTGACTCAGACATGAACTGGTCCTGATTGGGTTACTCTTTAACGCTGCTGGACACCTCTCACTGATAATGTTTTCGCTGCTCACCAAAGAGTGCCAAACGTTGGCATCTCATTCATGCTTGTCATTGCCATGATATCATTATCCTCTAAGAGGAAACAAGATTTCAACAATACTCCTTATTATATCACATACAAAGACCATAGCAGTCAGTTATGTGAAGTCCTGGTCAGAGGAGGAAAATGGAAATTACGTCCAATAACCAATGGTCCTGTTGGCTGTAGGTAGCCAATATAAAATAACCAATAATATTTAAATGCTTGCTGGGCATGTTGAGAGATAAAGTTGGTTTACAATGGTTTTATCCATGGGCACAATGTACAGCATTTGCAAGCGTTAAATGATTAACAATTGTATTTAAATTGCTCAAAACCAACTTTCTTCCCCAAATATTTTCATGTAAGAAAGTATCATACAGATGAAGGATCTTCCAACTTTGATACACTTAGAAAAAAAATATAATTTCATTTTCTCTTCCTAGTGTGGCTAGGACACATGGTTAGTAGCATGGATGGAGCATATTGCTCAGAGTTGTAACATGTCCACAGCAAAAGTGGCAGAGGAGACTGGAATACATGGAGAGAGAGCTCTCATTACATCAACAAAGAAGAAGGAAACCACGGGGAGGAGAGAAGGCGGAATTTGACTGTCTGTTCTCAGACATCTTCTCTTCTTTACTCCCTTATTTTAAAGATTACTTACTCCTTACTCCAATAGTATGCTCTTTTTTTTTTTTAACTCAGTCCTGACCTTCGAGGTTTTCAAGACTTTGTCCATCCTGCCACTTTTGTCTCTTTTCTATTAATTACACCCATTACTTCTTTTCCGCTCCAGTCCCCACCCCCCCGCATCAGTTTGCATATTTACAAACTAAATCCTTCAAGACATTTCCTTCCATTCCTCCACCCCACTTGTCTATAAATTCACTGAATCCCAAGGAAATATGTCTGAAGGGACCACATGAGGTCAGGGTCTCCATTGCTTTGTCCCAAGGCTTTCTGCTTTATCTTGTACAACGTCAGTGCTACCTGCGCTGCTTGTAGCTCCTCCCAGTTAATTTTCATACTCTGGTGGATGTCAGTTACACACTGGAAGAAGCCACTACATTTGAAGGGAAATGATTTTTATTTCCCCTTCCTTTTAAGGCAGTGTCCTTCTAATTGAAAATCAAAATTCCTTCACACATGTAGCAAAATTTCTTAATAAACAATTATATAATCTGTTTATAAAATATCTAGTGTGATTATTGTTGGGGTTGGTATCATGGACATCACTGTTAGTAACATGACTGCCATATCCTTCAGACTAATTCTAGAAAAACCAGATTTTCTTCAGAGCAAACTGCACAGAAAAGAAAAGAACATGACTATCAAGTAAAAATACACTGTAGCACAGTCACCCACTTTCCGTGCTGTGTCATTCAAACCACAATTTGGGGAAACTGTAGGATGTTTATTCCTTGTGTTGATAGCTTGATGTAAGCACATGAGAATTGTGTGTGTTTGTTGCTACCTGCAAAAAGTATCTTTTAAATGACCTCTAATAGCCCTATGTCTTTTTTGGCTCTAAAATCACTGCACTGAGCATTACAGTATCATCCTATCCTTCCACAAGAGTCAGTAATGTCAATCAATGCCTGCAAAACGCTTCAGTTCAGAGTCTCAACCAGCATAATTCAGAGGAATTCACTGAAGGCTGATGGCATTATTCACATCAGCTGAAGACTTCAGGTTTTATGTTAGTTTAATGATCTTGTTCTTTAAAGCCAACTAGTATATAAATAAACCCAATAAATGTGAATTATATTTGTAGTGGTATGAATAGGAACAAGCCATAATTTTAAATGTTGCATTATAACTGAGCAGGCTTATAGAAAATATAAGGTATTCACGTGTCTCAGGCAAGCTGCATAAAAGTTTGGGTCCATGTTTAAGTTGTGACAAGTATAAATCTCTAATTATTTCTACTGTACACTTAACTGAAGTCATACTCTTGGTAGCATCTGCCTTGAAGCTTCTTTATCAGAGTTATTCTGTGTTCAGCAGCTTGCCTGTAAAAAATCCCCTACTTACAATTTTGAGCTGTACAACTTTACTTCATAATTTGAATATTATTTTACAGAGCAATTAATTTGTCTAAATATCTCGTGAACTATCTTTAAAAGTTCAACATACGCTCAAATGCTAGAACTAATATACTGCAACTTGTCATGGCATCTGCAGTAGTAAACAAGGTGTTTGGGGGAGGACTTTTTAATGGTGGGGATTGGAATCTAGGAAAAGGTGCAAAGAATATGTAACTTGGATATTTTCCTTGTTCTTTAACTTTTGCAGATTTTGCACCTCTGATATGATCAATCAATAATTAGAACAATTGTACAACTCAAAAGTAGATTTATACATGAAAGTTTCCCAAAGATTTAATGTCCATTATTTTATTACCAAAAATCCATCTCGATAACAGACCACTTAAAAAAATGGCCACCACTTAAATCAAGAATCAATTAGAAACATTAGTAAAAGAAAGCCCTATTAACTTCCATTAGACCCTAAATGAGCTTTATAATCTCCATTAACCATCCAGTTGTTAATCATTGTTTTTATAAAGACTGTAAAAAACAGGAACTTCAATTTCTCTCAAATAATTTTAAAATTCACTTTGTTAACAAACTACAAGAAAAACTGACATTCCAAATGAGGGAAGCAATGGAATTCATGTGCCCAGTCACTTCTTGTTCATGAACTAAGAGAAACACTGGTGGAAACCATAAGCTAATTGGTAATTAGTGCAACATGATCTATTGTGATTAAAACTCAAATCACTAAAGTATTCAAAAAAAAGGGGGACTGGGGCCTAAGGACTGTAGAAAATCACCCTACCGCTCTGTAGGAATATTTTTATTTTTCATAAGAGAAAGCTAAAACATTGCGAAGTGCATGGTGCCTTCCTAATTCTGCCGTGTATTTTTTCTCTAAATGGATCTCTGAACTCATCAGAGAAAACTTGCACTGACTGTCATGCGCTGGTTGCTGTCCACAGACCTCAGAAGTGGGGAGAAGGTTGCTGGATTTTTAGGTAGGTTAAGAAACCCTCCCCAAAAATCCTTCTTCTTTTGGGACTGATGTCACCTATCCTAATCCTATTTTCTTTCAAGTGTTCTTATTTATGGTTGGCATTATTTGCATCAAAAATATAAAACTGTAACAGGTATAGCAGGCAAGGAATTAAACCATTTCTAGCACTTCCTGTAATCATTTTCTATCTCTGTGATAGATCTTTATCACCCACTGTGACTCCAGAGGGCTAAGAAATAGGTAGGTGGGAATGAAAATACCTTGTGGGGTTTGTGGGCTTGGGCAGTGCAAAGGGTCATAGTGCTTGTCTGTGATAAGATTATATGCAGAAAAAAAAAATAAATCAGCTTAACATCCAGCCTTTTAAAATACTCATCCAAGCCTGGCTTTTAAGGCTCCCCACCCCTAATTGCTGCCTGCAGCAGGTTCTATTTAGCCCATACATGAAAATTTCCACTTTAAAATCATAGGTGGGAAATGCAAACCTTCTCTATGGATCAAATTTTCATACATTCATAGAATCATAGAATAGTTAGGGTTGGAAAGGACCTCAAGATCATCGAGTTCCAACCCCCCTGCCATGGGCAGGGACACCTCCCACTAAACCATGCCATCCAAGGCTGACATAAGACATTTTCTTTTTCCTTGACTTACAAATATTCTTTCTCTCACACGCAAAAGAATAGGTACATTGCACAACTGCACCGTAGGGAGCCTAGGGGCAGTAGTGACATGCATTCAACAATTACCTAGGGGCTCTTCGAAACAGGCCACGGGAGGCGACACAGCAAATTTGGAGAAAGTGGAGGAGTGCTGGCTGAATTGATTCTTATGCATTCTTTGTATTTAGTAGTACCCACATATTGGCATTGACACAAGTTTCAGAGGCAGAAGGACTGAGATGCAACATGGCATTCATAATGAAGGCTGATAGAAGTGAAATGGGAACAATACTAAATGGGACATCATTAAATATTATGAGATAAAGTTAAACTTGCTTAAGAGGAAAAAATCTCCTAAGAACTATATTTCAAAGCCTGACATTTCATTGCTTGGCATATTCCAGCAATGACAGAATTGAACAAAGACATTACAGTCTAAAAAGACCAGGCAGCAGAATATTATACTTCTTAATGTGTGAATGAGTTTAGTGTGTGCTGAATGTAGGAGCTGATAAAGCAAGCAGATGCTACTCAACCTTCAGTCAAACACACTCTGTTTCTGAACTGCCAGAGTCCTTTTCAGGTGCTCCTGGTCTCTTCAGCAAAGAACGTGAATCGGAGTAGCTGTGTACAGAAAGGTCCAGCCTATTTCTGTGGGGTGCTTACTCTAGACAGAACAGAGATTTTCACCTAAGAAATGAAAGATACTAGCACCAATAACCTGAGCCATCTATTGTAATCTTTAATTTTTTTATGAGCTCATAAAGCACTTTCAGGCTTAATCTTTTAGCCATAGTGAAGACAGGGAGTAAGGAGGGAGGTTGTGCTAAATATGGCAAAACAAATAAAGTTTGACTGTCCTGACGGGAATATGAAAATCACAGAATCACAGAATCACAGAATACTTACGGTTGGAAAGGACCTTAAGATCATCTAGTTCCAACCCCTTCCACCTCCCATTAAACCATGCCACCCAAGCTTCTGTCCACCCTGGCCTTCAACACCACCAGGGATGGAACATTCACAACTTCCCTGGGCAACCCATACCCATGGTTTTTTTGACACTGTGGGACAGTGTCAAACGCTTTGAACAAGTCCAGGTAGATGACATCAACTGCTCTACCCCCGTCCATCAGTTCTGTAGCCCCATCATAGAAGGCCACCAAATCGGTCAGGCAGGATTTCCCCTTAGCGAAGCCATGCTGGCTGTCACCAACCACCTTGTTGGTTTTCATGTGCCTTAGCATGTCTTCCAGGAGAATCTGCTCCAAGATTTTGCCAGGCACAGAGGTGAGACTGACTGGTCTGTAGTTTCCCAGCTCATCCATTTTCCCCTTCTTGAAAATGGGGTTATATTTCCCTTTTTCCAGTCTTTGGGAACTTCACCTGACTGCCATGATTTTTCCAATATGATGGACAGTGGCTTAGCAACTTCATTTGCCAGCTCCTGCAGGACCCGTGGATGCATTTCATCCGGTCTCATGGACTTGTGTAATTTCAGGTCCTTAAGATGGTCTTGAACCAGATCCTCTCCAACAGTGGGCCTAGAGTCTTCATTCTCACTGTCCCTGCACCTCAATTCCAAGACTTTGCGTGGTGTGGTCAGGGCTTTTGCCAATGAAGACTGAAGCAAAGAAGTCATTAAGAACCTCAGCCTTCTCTAAATCCAGGGTAGCCAGTTCTCCCAATAGCTTCCAGGGAGGGCCCATGTTGTCCCTAGTCTGTCTTTTATTTGCAGTGTAACTATAGAATCACTTCCTGTTATCTTTAACATCCCTAGCCAACTTTAATTTGAACTGGGCCTTAGCTTTCCTAACCTGGTCCCTAGCTTCCCAGATAACATCCTTGTATTATTTGTAGGCAGCCTGTCCTTGCTTCCACCTTTTATAAGCCTCTTGTTTCCTTCAGAGTTTCCTCAGCAGCTCCTTATCCACCCAAGGAGGTCTTCTGGCCCTCCTGCAGCACTTCCTTCTAGTTAGGATGCAACACTTCTGTGCTTGTCGGAGGTGATCCTTGAATATCAACCAACAATCTTGGGCCCCTCTGCCCTCTAGGGCTATATCCCATGGAACCTTACTGAGCAGGTTCCTGAGGAGGCCAAAGTCTGCTCTCTTGAAGTCCAGGGCAGTGAGCTTGCTGCACGCTCTTCTCACTGTCCTGAGGATCTCAAATTTGACCATCTCATGATCTCTGCAACCAAGGTTGCCCTGGAGCATCACATTTCCAACCAGCCCTTCCCTGTTGGTGAGCATGAGGTCAAGCATGGCACCTCACCTTGTTGACTCCTCTATTATTTTTAGAAGGAAGCCGTCTTCCACAGAATAGAGGAGCCCTCTGATTATTTGTGCCGGGCCGTACTGTCCCACCAACAGATATCATGGTGGTTGACGTGCCCATGAGGACAAGGGCCTGTGAGCATGAGGCTGTTCCTATCTGTGTATAGAGTGCTTCATCCACAGAGTCCTCTTGATCAGGCAGTCTGTAATAGATCCCCACAGTAATGCCTCCCATCGCTGTTCTCCCTTTATCCCTGACCCACAAACTCTCTATTGACTGTTCACCTGTCCCCAGACAGAGTTTCATACTCTCAAGCCTATCCCTAACATAAATAGCAACTCCCTCTTCCCGCCTGCTGAGCCTGTCTTTCCTAAAGAGCCGGTAACCTTCCATTCCAACACACCAGTCATAGGAGCCATCCCACCATGTTTCTGTGATACCTATTATATCATACCCCATAGACATGCACACATCTCTAATTCCTCCTGTTTGTTCCCCATGTTATGGGCGTTTGCATAGAGGTGTCTGAGCCGAGCTCCAAATGAAGCCAGCTCATTGGCTGGAACAGCTGGAATATGTTTACATTGCTCCAAGTATTTATTGTCTCCTGCCTATTACTGTAGCAGGTTCTTCTAAATCTGCATATGGTCACATATGTCTACACAAATAAATCTTGCATTTTCTCTTAATTTGGGCGAAGATTACAAAAATAGCCTAACTAACTAGACATAAATAAGTTCTAAAAATCCCTGTAAAGACTTGATGCTCTCCATAGGGTATGTGATACAGTAGTTCCTGGAATACAGATGCATTGGTAGAAGTATTGCTATGCAGCTACTAAGCCATTCAGGGACCCTAGCAAACCTAGAGCTGGTTCACCACACAAAACTGGAGCTACCCGCTGTCTGTGCTTATTCAAGTGCAGTCTATTTGAACTAGTTTCCTCCAGTTTCTTACTACTACAAACATAATCACCACCTCATACCTGAAGCCCACTCTGACCGACCCCTTCCTTCCCTTCTGTAATCTATCCCTGATACAACCTTTGGTTAAGTTTTCCCAGGTGCAGGCAGTTGATCTTTCAGCCACCTCTGTTCGCATAAGATTTTCAATAGCAGCTATATCCCAATGCAGAGAGTGTTCCTGTGAATATGGTATTCTCATAGTAGTGTTCAAGGCTTTGCTAAGATAATAGTAGTCCTTCCTTAAGGTGTGCTGTGCTTTAGTTATAGTAGAGTCTTCTTAACTTAATCTATCTTGACACAGCTTTTTGTGTTGCTGATTTGCCAAAATAGTATCTAAAAGAGAAAATATGATTGAAAAGTAACTCTAGGAAAGAATCTTCACAGATTTGCAAAGGATCACTCCTGACAAACTGCAAACTTTTTAAAAGGAAACCATGGTGACCACTTATTTTTTCCCTGTGAAACAAAACAAAACTGTTTTACCTCCATTTGCAGCACCGGACTGTGCCAAAACTGTTTAGCCCACTAACAGCTTCAGCAATTCACCATGGGGTTTTTCTTTGCTGAGGGGAATTTTCTTTCTCATTCATCAATTATTTCCTATTTTCTTGCTGAAATAAAGAAGTCAAATGCATTTTAAAACAAAAACATCAGACATTCTTGCTTAAACTGACCTTTGACAAGCAATATGTTTGTTCTGGTTTTTGTGAGACAAAGTTAGAGAGAAGTGGGCACTTGACTAGGGCTTATGTAAATGTCTGGTAAAGTCAAACAGCAGTGTTCTAGCAGACTTGCACTTATCCAAGCCTCTTATGATCTGCAAAATAAAAATACATATAGTGAAAACCAATCTTAATATACAAAAGCAAGAATTCACTTTCTGTGTTCGAGATACATTGAAATGGTGAGAAAGACACCTCCAGACACCTTCCTCACCTTTCTTACCTAGCCTTCTAAAACAGCCTTTACTAAGTCAATGGTTTCTACATCGCTGCTGCATGCTTTGAATGGCAGAAGTACAATGTCTTATGGAGTTATAATCAGGCTAGATCTCACTAATCTGGGTTATAGCTCAACTGTGAAGGCTCTTTTGAGTAAAATCATTTCTTTATTAATGAGATTCAGACCAATCTTACTGATAAAAATTACTTTAAAAGATGTCCCTTTGCTGCTGTTCAAATGAATGGGGGAAAACGGTGGGTGTTTTAAGAGCTGTCTTCCTGCCATATCAGGATGGATCTCATTAGTGAAGGGAATGATTTTACCAGGAAAAAGCTTCTACAATGAGAAAACATAACCTACCATAGATGTGCAAAATCCAAGTCAATTAGGCTAAAAAAAAAAAAAAAAAAAAAAGAAAAAACCACCCTTTAAGAAATCATCTCACTGCTCTCATTCATTTTAACAACAGCAGAAAGGCCATTTCCCTCTCAAAAGAAAAAAAAAAAAAATCTTTTTTTTTTTAAGTTGAACTGGACTGGATCTCATTAACAGAGGAACTATTTTACTTAAAAGAGCTTCCAGAATTAATCTACTGTTCAACCTAGGTTAATCAAATCAAACGTGATTGGCCGGGGGAGGAATAACTCAATCTGTTTCTAAAGCGTTACATTTGACTTGAAATAGACATAAAGGGATTACAATCCCCAGATACTTTTAAAGTAGCTGGAATGCATTTGTCCAGGTAAACCTATAAACCAGTACTTCAAACCTCAGCCAGATGCTGTCAAAAACAAGTGATTAACAAAAGGCAATTCAAACTTTATGTGCACTGAGGGATCCACCCAGATTCTACAATAGCCTCATTGTAATTAGCCCTTATCCTTTTCCTGGGATGATTAGCATGGAGGGCTACGAGAGCCACAGGCTTTTTAGACATTCTTGTTTCCTACTGCTATCAAAACAAAGACAGTTTCAGCTGGCTTCTGGACCAGAGTCAACATGGGAGCCTGTGCTTTTTCTCTTTCACCGTCATTCTTTATCTAGTTGTGAGACTCTTAACAGCTAAAATCTTGTAATCAGATCTCTCAATTAGTATTGGTTTGAATGCAAAAGACAGTGTTGATAAGGAAAGGTCACACAGTGAAGGAGTGGACACGATGATCTTCACATATGAAGTGCTCCCAGAGGAGAGGTTGGGAGGCTGGGCTGCAGATGAGAGATCTAGCCCGATGGGAGCAAGAGCCTAGAGAAAACCTCACACGTAGCTCATGAAATTACCCAAGCCTCATAATATGTTATTTGAACAGAAACTAAGCATAAGAATATCTGTATCTTTCATATACTATGATTGTTATTGCAGTATTAAAAAGACAACAGTCGTGACTTCAAGATCACAACTACAGACTTGTACAATGTATCTGGTTTCATACTACAGGGTTTTTCTAATATTTTGGTGTCTTTATTCTTCCTTCATAGCACTCCTTCATGGAACAATATAAGCAGCTGCAGATACATATCCAAGCAACAAACACAAACCATACATTAATCAGCTTTTGATTTAAATATCCCTAAATTAATTTGAATCACTGTAAGACTACACACACCTGTGCCTATGGATGCCTTTTTGCTGTGTTCTGGCCACGGAACTTTTGAAGCGATTTCTCACTGATTCTGTGCAGCAGCAGCTGCAAACATAGATCTCAGTGAGTGTGTGCTCACCAGAAGACATTTGGGGAAAGAAGGTGGTTTAGGATTCATTTTCCCATTAACACCACATAACAAATACTATGCTAATGTAACACTCACGCTATTTTCAGCATGCTTAAAATAATTCCTGATCAGCAAATTACTGAACATACTTGGAGTGCAGTACAAAATAACTGCAAGGAAAGAAAGAAGGTGGAAAAAACAGATTTTGTGTAAAGCATGTTTTATTTTTTTCCATTCAAAACCAGTGCCAGATTCTTTGATGTTTATTTCAAGGCAATTTAACATATATGCACTGCTCTAGGATTTGCAATCACACATGACCTCTGCAACATACTTTACAACAGTTAATTTTATATTTATTACATCTCTTTCACATAGAAACAAACATGCAAGTACACACAAACACGCCTGTTCAAACATATATGAAAATCCATGGTGACCTTTTCCTTTTGTTATAACACTTAAAGGTGGGGTGGCCTTCTATTATTCACATTTTTATGTGTTGTTAAAACAAATCTGTCCATGTCAAAAAAGTGTATGCTTGGAGGACTGATTACAGCCGTCTGAAATAAAAAGGCTGTAGGTGTATCCCACATTAAATGTTCAGCTTGAAGCTAGCTGTTAAGCATGTCACATTATTACATGCATAATAATATGATGAGCTGAAATGACAGAATGCCAGCTTCCCATCAAAAATTATAGCAAAACCCACTAATTTCTTCCAAGGACAGCAACTACCAGTTTGCACAGCAGCTTTGGTCCACTGGCGAAACAGCATACCAATGAAAATTATATGAGAACCTAGCTGGCTGGTGAACAGAGCTCCTTCTCTGGTGCTCTAAAATGCTACCAGAGCAAGCAAAGTGTCTGAAAAATCATATCATGGTTAAGGAACACACCAAGTTTTAAACAGTGCTGCAAGTGTAAATTGTAAGCAAGAATGGCAAAGTCTGTTTAAGAAAGTTAAAGATCCTTTCACTGACATAAAATTTAATGCATACTTGAATAGTCTTTATAATTACTAAAAGAACAACCAGATATGTTTGGCACTAATTACTAAAAGAACAATCAGATATGTTTGGCACATTAGAAGATGACCAATTTTGGGAATCTTAGCATTCATTCCTTCCATGAAAGGTTTTTTTACACTCAAATTAAGACCTCACAAGGTTTATCAACATTTAAAAAGATGCATTTTAATTACATTAATATTTTATTTAGGTTACAATTTCCCTCTGGTCATGTCTAACAGAGGTTCTATTTACAATCTTGCCAAATACCAAAGAACAAATCAATAGAACATAAATTTACTTTTCAAAAAGATGCTCAAAAAGATGCTACTTGGATAAGATTTACATTTGAAAGTCTAAATTTGCATTTCACTCTATCCCCCCAAATATCAGCTTATTAAAAATAAGTAGTTTCCAGGAGACCTTTTGGAAGCAAAGCTTTTAATTTTCTTGTATTTTCAGAAAGTTTTAAATACTTTTTTTCTGGTGCATATTTTGTATCACTTTCCTGCATTGCATCCTAATTTTAGTTATCGTAAGACTGCAAACGAATAAGGTTCTTTTTCTCTCCTGAAGTAGCAGTGGTCATTGCTTGTAACCAAGAAATCCCAGAAAGGAAATACATTCTTACTAAAAGCTGAAAACAACCACATCTCAAAAAAAAGATTAGTCGTGTATCAGGGGTCTTACAACATCCCTCCAGTGTTAGCTGGAGTAAATGGACAAAAAAATCAACATCAACCTGCTCTTCTACGTAGTTGTAGTACTTAGTGAGGAATGTCAGGGGTAAATTTCAGAAATTATAAGTCCTGTCAGGTTGCCTTTTGGACTTCGATCTGTTGCAACTAGAGGTAATACTTTCAGGAAAGGATCTGCTGCCTGGAACAGGATGGAGAACAGTCTGGGGGCATTGAAATCTGAGTAAAAGAGGGTAACAAAATGTTTTCTGTATTACTAAGAAATTTCTGATACACATTAGCTTCTTAGGTGGTATTCCATGTTGTGTATGCATATCCATCTCTTGTGCAATTAATTATTAGACAGCCATATTCCTGTATTTTGCTTATTAGTGTTTTAGTTTACTTGCAGCAAACTTAAAAAAAAAAAAACAAAAAACAAAAAAACAAATTACAGCCTCTGTCTCACACACTGTAACCAAAATTCAACCAGAAGATCAATCGGACAGCCCACATGCTACTTTACTGCTCTCAGAATAGTGCTCTTCCCTATGCCAGACTGCTTTTCTCTCTGGTGCAGTCCCTTAGGTCACCAGGATCCCTTTTTCAATTCATACATCCCTTATTTAAAGCACTGAAAAACTGACGTCTCTGGGTTCTGGTAAACCACAGGGAAAAGAAAGTTCCAACCTCAAGCATTTCCTTGGAAAATACTATGCCAAAGATCCATCTCTGACAAGAGCAACACTGCAGCTTTCAGTATTTTTCCCCAGCAGAGAATTGTTGTCACATTGCAGAATTCTGTCTCGAGAGGGGACGCCTGCAATGCCTGATCAGGGGAGGCTCGGCTTCCAGGAGCTTCCCCTCGGAGCAGCAATAGGCACCAAGGAAGCCTCAAGTCCTCGACAAGGCCTGTCCAGGAGCCTGCAGCTCAGCGGACGTGAGCAGCTGACTCAGAGGGGGCGGCGCCAGGAGCTGGTTAAAAACCTGCCAGAGGGAGCACGAGTGACCCGGAGTGCGGCCAACAGGGTGGGTTCGAGGCAGTTTGCGCGGACAGGCAAGCAGGATGGTGAGCAGGATGGTGAGCAGGATGGTGAGCAGGATGGTGAGCAAGATGGCGGGCACGATGGTGGGCACGATGGTGAGCACTCGCCATATGACCTGGGCTCGGTCTGGGAGCTCTGCTCTGCCTGCCCCGGCGGTAGCCAGTGTAGGCACTCAGACAGAGCCGATGAGAAGGGAGGCTGTAGTGCAGAGCTCAGGGTGTAGAGAACGCCTGCACTGCTCTCCTGGGAGGAGAGTGCCCAATGGGCACGGCTGCACTCTGTGCTCCCTGGGGGAGGTCCTCCTGCAGCAGGTAGCTGAGCTGCAGGAAGCTGTTACCAGGCTGAAAGGTGTCCGGGAAGCTGAGGGGGAGCAGTACTGCTTGCTTGAGGACCAGACTATGCAGGGGCCTTGAGCATCTACTGTTGCTCATGCAGGAAAGGAGGCTGCTAATCCAGGAAGCTGGGAAACAGTAACAGAAAAAAAAAAAAACAACAAAAAAGGAGGAAGAGGACAATTAAAAGCAAGGGGCTTCCTCCTAAATCTGTTGTCCCCACCAAGAACCGCTTTGCTGTCCTGCAGGGGGGCTGATGAGGAAACACACTCCCACCAGGAACAGCCGGCTGACGTACTGATAAAGAAGATCACTACTGGTGCTGCCAGGAAAAAGCGGCGGGCCGTAGTAGTAGGGGACTCTAATCTGAAAGGCACAGAGGCACCCATCTGTTGGCCTGACCCAGGCTCAAGGGAGGTGTGTTGCCTACCAGGGGCTCGGATCAGGGATGTTGCCGAGAAGCTGCCTGCTCTAGTTGGTCCAACTATTACCCACTTCTAGTGATCCATGTGGATGCTACTGATATAGATAGCAGTAGACCGGAGATCATAAAGAAGGACTACAGGGCTCTGGGAGAGGTGGTTAGGGGCTCTGGAGCTCAGATTGTCTTTTTGTCAATTCTCCAGGATACAGGGCAGGACCTTCAAAAGGCTAGGAGGATTGGGCAGGTTAACAAATGGTTAGAAGGGTGGTGCTATAGTCAGGGGTTTGGGTACCTTGAACATGGGACTCAATATAGTAGGTCAGGTCTACTGGGGGCTGGTGGAGCTTTTCTGACAAAGAAAGGGAAGAGTGGATTTGGTAGGAGGCTTGCCAGACTGCTCAAGGATGCTTTAAACTAGATGTGTTGGGGGAGGGGGGCATCATTCCATCCCAACACAACCAATCACTGCCCAGCACCTATAGTAAGCATTCAGAGCAATGTAGAGATATTCCAGATGCTCCAGCCAATGAGCCAGCTTCAATGGGATCTTGGCTCAAATGCCTCTACACAAATGCCCGTAGCATAGGGACAAACAAGAGGAATTAGAGATGTGTGCACATCTATGGGGGTATGATATCATAGGCATCACGGAAAAATGGTGGGATGGCACCTATGACTGGTGTGTTGGAATGGAAGGTTACCGGCTCTTTAGGAAAGACGGGCCTGGTAGGTGGGGAGGGGGAGTTGCTATTTATGTTAGGGATAGGCTTGAGAGTATGGAACTCTGTCTGGGGACAGGTGAACAGTTGACAGAGAGTTTGTGGGTCAGGGTTAAAGGGAGAACAGCGATGGGTGACATTATTGTGGGGATCTGTTACAGACCACCTGACCAAGGGGACTTGCTGGATGAAGAGCTCCATAGGCAGATAGGAACAGCCTCACGCTCGCAGGCCCTTGTTCTCATGGGGGACTTCAACCACCCTGATATCTGTTGGAGGGATGGTACGGCCCGGCACAAGCAATCCAGGAGATTCCTCGACTGTGTGGAAGACAGCTTCCTTCTGCAAGTAATAGAGGAGCCCACAAGGAGAAGTGTCGTGCTTGACCTCGTCCTCACCAACAGGGAAGGGCTGGTTGGGAATGTGACGCTCCAGGGCAGCCTTGATTGCAGCGATCATGAGATGGTCGAATTTGAGATCCTCAGGACAGTGAGAAATGCATGTAGCAAGCTCACTGCCTTGGACTTCAAGAGAGCAGACTTTGGCCTCTTCAGGAACCTGCTCAGTAAGATTACATGGGATACAGCCCTAGAGGGCACGGTGGCCCAAGACTGATGGTTGATATTCAAGGGTCACCTGCTGCAAGCTCAGGAGCGATGCATCCCTACTAGAAGGAAGTTCAGCAGGAGGGCCAGGAGACCTCCTTGGATGGATAAGGAGCTGCTGAGGAAAACTTGAAGGAAAAAAGAGGCTTATAAGAGGTGGAAGCAAGGTCAGGCAGCCTGGGAAGAATAGAGGGATGTTGTCCGGGAAGCTAGGGACCAGGTTAGGAAAGCTAAGGCCCACTTAGAATTAAACTTGGCTAGGGATGTTAAGGATAACAGGAAGGGATTCTATAGGTACATTGCAAATAAAAGGCAGTCTTGGGACAACGTGGGCCTCTCCGGAAGCTATTGGGAGAACTGGCTACCCTGGATTTGGAGAAGGCTGAGGTTCTTAATGACTTCTTTGCCTCAGTCTTCACCGGCAAATGCTCTGACCATACCACCCAAGTCTTGGAAGGCAGATGCGGGGACAGTGAGAATGAAGACCCTGGGCTCACTGTAGGAGAGGATCTGATTCGAGACCATCTTAGGAACCTGCTTGCAGCAGGTGAGCCTTGAATATCAACCAACAGTCTTGGGCCCCCCTGCCCTCTAGGGCTGTGTCCCATGGAACCTTACTGAGCAGGTTCCTGAGGAGGCCAAAGTCTGCTCTCTTGAAGTCCAGGGCAGTGAGCTTGCTGCACGCTCTTCTCACTGTCCTGAGGATCTCAAACTCAACCATCTCATGATCGCTGCAATCAAGGCTGCCCTGGAGCGTCACATTCCCAACCAGCCCTTCCCTGTTGGTGAGGACGAGGACAAGCATGGCACCTCTCCCTTTCGGCTCCTCTATTACTTGCAGAAGGAAGTTGTCTTCCACGCAATTGAGGAATCTCCTGGATTGCTTGTGCTGGGCCGTACCATCCCTCCAACAGATATCAGGGTGGTTGAAGTCTCCCATGAGAACAAGGGCCTGCAAGCGTGAGGCTGCTCCTATCTGCCTATGGAGCTCTTCGTCCAGCAAGTCCCCTTGGTCAGGCGGTCTGTAACAGATCCCCACAACGATGTCACCCACTGCTGTTCTCCCTTTAACCCTGACCCACAAACTCTCTGTCGACTGCTCACCTGTCTCCAGACAGAGTTCCATACTCTCTAGCCTATCCCTAACATAAATAGCAACTCCCCCTCCCCGTCTGCCGGGCTTGTCTTTCCTAAAGAGCCGGTAACCTTCCATTCCAACACACCAGTCATAGGTGCCATCCCACCATGTTTCCGTGATGCCTATGATGTCATACCCCCATAGATGTGCACACATCTCTAATTCCTCTTGTTTGTTCCCCATACTACGGGCATTTGTGTAGAGGCATTTGAGCCGAGATCCAATTGAAGTCGGGTCATTGGCTGGAGCAGCTGGAATATCCCTACATTGCTCCGAATGTTTACTATAGGTGCTACCAACCGACTGGGTGTGTTGGGATGGAATGATGCCCCCCTCCCCCAACACATCTAGTTTAAAGCATCCTTGAGCAGTCTGGCAAGCCTCCTACCAAATCCACTCATCCCCTTCTTTGTCAGACCAGCTCCACCAGCCCCCAGTAGACCTGACCTACTATATTGAGTCCCATGTTCAAGGTACCCAAACCCCTGACTATAGCACCACCCTTCTAACCATTTGTTAACCTGCCCAATCCTCCTAGCCTTTTCAAGGTCCTGCCCTGTATCCTGAAGAATTGATGAAAAGACAATCTGAGCTCCAGAGCCCCTAACCAACACTCCCAGAGCCCTGTAGTCCTTCTTTATGGTCTCCGGTCTACTGCTATCTATATCAGTAGCACCTACATGTATTACGAGGAGTGGGTAATAGTCAGTGGGACCGACTAGAGCAGGCAGCTTCTCGGCAACATCCCTGATCTGAGCCCCTGGTAGGCAACACACCTCCCTTGAGCCTGGGTCAGGCCAACAGATGGGTGCCTCTGTGCCTTTCAGATTAGAGTCCCTGACTACTATGGTCTGCCATGTTTTCCTGGCAGCACCAGTAGTGACCTTCTTTACCAGTGCACTAGCTGGTTGTGCCTGGTGGGAGCGCTGTTGCTCATCAGCCCCCTGCAGGATAGCAGAGCGCTGTTGCTCATCAGCCCCCTGCAGGATAGCAAAGTGGTTCTGGGTGGGGACAACAGACGTAGGAGGAAGCCCCTTGCTTTTAATTACCCTCTTCCTCCTTTTTTTGTTGTTTTTTTCTGTTACCTTTTCCCAGCTTCCTGGGTTAGCAGCCTCCTTTCCTGCATGGGCAACAGTAGACACTTGAGGCCCCGGAACAGTCTGGTCCCAGAGCAAGCAGTGCTGCTCCCCCTCAGCTTCCCTGACACCTTTCAGCCTGGTAACAGCTTCCTGCAGTTCAGCCATCTGCTGCAGGAGGAACTCCACCAGGGAGCGCAGAGTGCAGCCCTGCCCATTGCTCACCCTTCCCTTAGGATACCCCGAGCTCTGCACTACAGCCTCCCTTCCTGTCGGCTCCGTCTGGGTGCCTACGCTGGCCACCACCGGCACAGCCAGAGCAGAGCTCCCAGACCGAGCCTTGCCCATACGGCGAGTGCTCACCATCCCGCTCACCACCCCACTTGCCTGCCCGCGCAAACTGCTTCGAGCCCTCCCTGTTTGCCCACCCTGTTCGCCGCGCTCCGGGTCGCTCGCGCTCCCTGGGGCAGGTTTTTAACCAGTCAGGTCTGCCGCCGGTCCTCCTGACGCCGCCCCCTCTGAGTCAGCCTCTCGCCTCCGCGGAGCTGAAGGCTCCTGGGCAGGCCATGGGACCGGATGAAATCCATCCGCGGGTCCTGAAGGAGCTGGCAAATGAAGTTGCTAAGCCACTGTCCATTCATATTTTAAAAATCATGGCAGTCAGGTGAAGTTCCCGATGACTGGAAAAAGGAAAATATAACCCCCATTTTCAAGAAGGGGAAATGGATGAGCCGGGGAACTACAGACCAGTCAGCCTCACCTCTGTGCCTGGCAAAATCTTGGAGCGGATTCTCCTGGAAGGCATGCTGAGGCACATGAAAACCAACAAGGTGGTTGGTGACAGCCAGCATGGCTTCACTAAGGGAAAATCCTGCCTGACCAATCTGGTGACCTTCTATGATGGGGCTACGGAACTGATGGACGGGGGTAGAGCAGTTGATGTCATCTACCTGGAATTGTGCAAATTGTTTGACACTGTCTCATGACATCCTTGTCTCTAAGTTGGAGAGACATCAATTTGATAGGTGGACCACTCGGTGGATAAAGAACTGGCTGGGTGGCCGCACGCAAGGAGTTGTGTTCAATGGCTCAATGTCCAGCTGGAGACCAGTAACGAGTGGTGTCCCTCAGGGATTGGTGTTGGGACCGATCTTATTCAACATCTTTGTGGGTGACATGGACAGTGGGATTGAGTGCGCCTTCAACAAGTTTGCTGATGACACCAAGCTGTGTGGTTCGGTTGATACATTGGAGGGAAGGAATGCCATCCAGAGGGACCTTGACACGCTTGTGAGGTGGGCTGATGCCATACTGATGAAGTTTAACCATGACATGTACAAGGTTCTACACCTCTGTTGTAGCAATCCCAGGCACTGCTACAGGGTGGGCAGAGAAGAGATTCAGAGCAGCCCTGCAGAGAAGGACTTGGGGGTGTTGGTCAATGGAAAAAATGAACATGAGCCGGCAGTGTGCGCTTGCAGCCCAGAAAGCCAACCGTACCCTGGGCTGCATCAAAAGGAGCATGACCAGCAGGCTGAGGGAGGTGATTCTGCCCCTATGCTCTTGTGAGACCTCACTTGGAGTATTGTGTGCAGTTCTGGTGTCCTCAACATAAAAAGGACATGGAACTGTTGGAACAAGTGCAGAGGGCCACGAGGATGATCAGGGGACTGGAGCACCTCCCGTATGAAGACAGGCTGAGAAAGTTGGGGCTGTTGAGCCTGGAAAAGTGAAGGCTGTGTGGAGACCTCATAGGCGCCTTCCAGTATCTGAAGGGGGCCTATAGGGATAGTGGGGAGGGACTCTTCATTGGGGACTGTAGTGAGAGGACAAGGGATAATAGGTTCAAACTTAAACAGGGGAAGTTTAGATTGGATATGAGGAAGAAATTCTTTAGTGTGAGGGTGGTGAGTCATTGGAATGGGTTGCCCAGGGAAGTTGTGAATGATTCCTCCCTGGCGGCTTTCAATGTGGGGTTGGACATAGCCTTGGATGGCATGGTTTAATGGGAGGCGCCCCTGCCCATGGCAGGGGGGTTGGGACTAGACGGTCTTAAGGTCCTTTCCAACCCTAACTATTCCATGATTCTATGAATTCTGTGCTATTCATAAAGTTATGTGCTACAGTGCTCATCCTTGTTGCAGTTATATTACTGTTAGGTCGCTCACAGATGTTGCCCAAGAGAGTGTACCTCAGCCTGGGGCATTGCCCAACCAAGCCTAGCGGTAAGCACAGTGCAAAATGGCACACTGATGGCATGCTCTCTAGCGCAATACCACTTTTTAAGTTGTGGCAATGTTCCTCTGCCAGACTTTCTTTTGTCACTGTTGTATCCTACTGTTCCTCCGTGTTGGTTTAAAGGACAGTCACGAGCATCAGCAGCCACATGAAGCTTTCTCTGACGAGTACCTTCTTGAACATTTCATGCTCTAGGACAAGAGATGCTTTTCTTTTCTAAGAGTTGCTTTTTCTTCTCTAAGCTGTAAGGGGAAGAGTTGTGAGCACATTGGCAATCTCCAGCCATGCTCAGCAGGGTGTGTCAGGGCACGGAATACACACAGCAGCAACTCCACCTAGCACAAGGCCAGGAGCTTCCAAGCATTCCCTTCCTCCTGGTTGCCCAGGAAAGGCATACTCCAGAGAGACTGCCAAGGGGAAATCAGTTTGACTGTTTGATAAACTGGTCTCAGAGCTGCTGCCAGAGGAACTGTAATGATTAAAAAAGGCATTTATCCTCACTGGCTCGTACTTGAATTTGTGACTTCCCAGTTGGGTTACTACATTCTGTACGAATTTTTGACTTCAAGGAGCTCTCTAGATACAGCCTCATGCACACCTCTTGAAGTAGCCTTATTTTTAATGTAAACAGAGCAAGAGGAACTGCAGTGAAGTTCACACATAACAGAAATGCCTGCACCTATTCTAAATGCAAGTGAAAAAAATAACTTGACGGGGGATGCTATCCAAGCCAACAATAGCTGCCCATGCTCAAGCGAGGTTTGCAAATCAGCAACATTTCCTCTCATTTCAGCCTTGTTGTATCTTAAAATATAAATTATTCTTTGTCTTGATGCATCAGGTTCAGTCTGAGATTTCTGCCTGGATTATTCTGTTGTCTTCTTGAACTTCTGCAGGTGTTTTGTAACCATGCTGACCTGCAAGGCTAAAGACAGGGAAGATCTAACCGCTAATGTCTTTCTGTCTTTGTAAATAAGATGGGACATACGTTTTACCATCTTCCTTCTATCCCTATTTATTTGCAATGTCTGGAGCTTCTATTAAACTTCTCTTAATTTTCACATGTATGCTATTGTGCAGAACTGAGTTCAATACTGAAAAATAAAAACTGTCACAGAGAAAAGCCAAAACTGTGAGAGGAGAGGAAAAACCCCACAAATTCAGGGCTATAAACTGTGATGGTCTTTGTTCTCAAACAAAGTGATAAAAGGGCAATTTCTTTTTCCTTTCTCAGTAAATAAGAACATTGCTTCCATTCGAGTACTCAGCTCAGCAGTCCAAATGATGGAGATGACCAGGCAATTCCTGCCTTCACCGACTCCAACATAAATGTGGATTTGTGTCCTGTAAGGAACTGTTGTGAATTTGTGCTGGGAAAACTAAGAATAGAGCTTGAACCAGTTCCATAAGAGGCATCAAAAAACCAAAAGGAACATTATTAAAATGTCAGAGCTCATTTCTGGCCTTAATAGCTATGTACAGCACCCCTGCTCCTTCACAAAAAGGAGCTGGATGGTAACTGTCATTTCTGAAGACATGTGTCACTCATTTCCAGCCTCTTCTGCTATTTGACAGTATGGACCTGCCTGGAGCACAGCAAGAATAAAGGATGACACAGCTCACTGAGTAAAATTTCATTAACAATTTTCCTCCTACCCAAATAAGAGTTCACCCCTGACCCTAAAATGTAGAGTCTGCTACAGAAGAGGTACTTGCAAGGGCTTCAGTTAATGCAATCCAGTCTTTGACAGAGTCAGGTCTCTGTCTTGGAGGAATGCTTGAATTGATAACAATTGTTGATAGAATGCTGCATAATCTGTAAGAGAGAAATAGGCCGCTTCAGCAGAGGAGGTCATGTTTTTCATTGTCTAGTCTGATCTGAGTTTATTGCACCAAGCAAAACTAAAACCACGAATTCTCAGTGAAAACCACTGCATGCCTATGAGCTATATTTGTGTGTTCATACTCATGTTGTAATTAGTAATTTGCTCATAATTTGCATATTAGATACTATATTTCATTTTAGTAAAACAGGGAATTCCATTAACAGTTTAATTACTAGCTTGCTCAGGATCAGAGTCGCACTGATACTTTTCATTTTACTGTAATATGACCTCTTCAAATGCTACAATTAGTACCTGGATTAACACATGATATGGATTCTGCTCTATGACAAACAATGTTGCTCGGGTTGAGTGGCTTCTAGATTCACTAAATATTTTCTATTTTAAGAACAACTATATGGGACTGTATGTAGCATAAAACATTCTGTGTTACCACAAAACATATGATAATTGAGGTTTTACATTCTTATTAAAGACATAACATGAAGTTTTAATAAGGTGAAATCATGCCACTTGCCCAAACCTATAAAAATTTTCTTGAAAGAAACCTCCCAACCTCTTCAGAAGACAGAGTCTCGAGGGTTTCTTCTCTGGTCTGTGAAAAAAAAAAGATTAATTTTCTGTATGGCTCTAACCTGTCCTACAGAAACACTTAAGGCTGGTAGGAGTGATATAGACTATTTGAGGAGACAAAAAGAATGAGGCTTAATATTACCTTAATATTTGGCTTAAATTTAAAATGCAGTCTAAAGACAGTTGTGGTGTGGGAGTGTGGTAATTTTAAGTAAGCAGTGTTTTATGTTGTTCTCATTTGTAATGTTCCTAGTAAATGAGAGGAGAGAGCTGTGAGTGATAAATAATCTATATCTGAGAGAACATGTAAATGAAACAGAATATTAAGAGGCAAGAACCTAAGAATCAAGAGACCATGAGACAATTCCCAAACAATTCGATATATCCTTTGTTGACAGACCTTTTTTAAAAATCATTCATCATCTTACTAAGCAATACTTAACTTAGTAAGACCTAAT
The DNA here is from genome assembly GCA_039720435.1 of Amazona ochrocephala. NCBI lineage: Eukaryota > Metazoa > Chordata > Aves > Psittaciformes > Psittacidae > Amazona > Amazona ochrocephala. The sequence goes on from CM077882.1 coordinate 46,572,726, forward strand.
CTAGCAGCAAGCAATTGAAAAACTTGCCACAAGGTATAGCTTTTCTTATTATTATTTCTGAATATTAGAAAGTAGGAATATTAATATAATTTAAAATTTCCATCTTTCCAGTGAAGAGTATATTAATGTAGACAGCTGAATCACAGTCTTAAAGTATGATATAAGGCTCTATGGGGGAGACCTGTTCAATGTGGGCGACCTGTCTCCCAAATTCAGTTCTCATACTTCATCTTTTAATTTATTCTGAGCACCTTTGCAACTCACACCCTCTGATCTTCTCTTGTATAAATTGTATTTGTACTGTTTATTCCTCTGGTAGCTTCATACTAGTACCTACTATAAGGTACCCAGAAATGAGACAACAGTGTATCTTCACGTTTTATCACCTCAACACACCACAAAGACTTGCACTTTGGATTAAAACTTAGCTTTATGATTGCAAAAGACAACAGCTGAGGGGCTTACATCTCTCTTACCCACAGTAAATAAGGCTTAGGAAAGCTTTCAACTCCCCAGAGACACAAAGAATGTAAAGGAACACTTCACATTATGAGAAACAGAACTCTGAAAAGTTTAAAAAAATGGTATCCATATAGCTACACCAGAACTCTTTCCTTAAATGATATTTTAGGGGATATATAGAATTCTTCAGTTTCCCTCCATCTTTAATTAAAATGGTTACACTATTAAAAAAGGTCAAATATTTTCAATCAGGCTTTGGTATTCAAATGTAGAAAGGGAGCATTTATAGTTTCTTTAACTTAGCCTAAAAAAAATTAATCTGCAGCCCTGAATATAGGTAAAATTCTCAACTATTTCCAGGGTAGCTGCAGTTTTGTTCTTCTGTCTGATGATCACTTACTCTTTACTTCTTACCCTAAGGCTTATGATCAACGTTTCAGCGTCTGTCTACAGCCTTCAGTTTAGATTTACTTCTCTATTACATCCCATAATTTTGATACCCATAGCATTTAGTGAGGTGGTTAAACTGTAGAACTGGCCCTTAATTGCATGAGCCAGCAAACTGGAGATCTTTGGAAGAGTGACTGAGGGAATGCACCAACTGACAAAGAATTTGGATCCAGAACACTCCTGTAGGATTCCGTGCCTCCCATATTTTCCTCTGTGTTTTCTTTCCCATTTATTGTGCTTTTTTTAAGCTTATTGTTTACCTGAAAACAAAACAAAACTAAAACCCAACAACTTAGAACCATGAAATACAAGTAATCATAAGTGTTTGCCAATAACCAAAGGGTAGTAAATATGGTATTAGCCACAGAACATCAGCTAAAAAATGTCTGGACAGTGGCCAGTCTGTCTGGAAATATGTGTTCCTTTTTTTCCTGCTGTCATTTATGTCAGTCCTGAATGGATTCTATTTCACTATGCAGTGGATTACACCCAGAGCTTATGGATATGAATATGGGTTGCTTGCTTTGCTCTCTGATCGTGCTCCAGTGGTATTAACACTTGGGGTCAATCTGGATTATCCCATGTTTAAAAGATGGCAATTAAACATTTCAGTTCTTAATTTCTGAGAATTTCTTCTTGCTTATATGAAGAGCTAAAGCATTGCCTTCACAGACTTACTTTGCCAATTTACTGCTGGTGGTCTGGGTAGTGGTAAGGGAAAAAAGAAGTAAGAATATTTCATGAGTAATGTTTCTCGGATGGGGCAAATGATCCGAACAAGTTGCAAGGCACTTAAAGGCTGAATGGGTGACTTCATTCTTCAGAGACATTTTTTTCCTTCTATATTGAGACTCAGTAGTCAAAATTATCTAAAAAGCATCATAAAAGCAAAACCTGGAGTTCAAATTTTGCCAGTTGTGTGTTCAGGAAAGAGTCTAGTTTGCCATCACAGGAGGTAAAGGTGGCTTCATGTGAGACTGTCTGGGATACCACCAAGTGAAAAGGAACTTCTTCCAACCTGGAAGAAAACCACAAAGAAAAGCAGAAGGCTATCTTTAGCATGCCAAGTGCATTAGATGAAAAGATGAGATCATCCTATAGGTGAAGGAGATTTTCCTCTAAAATATATGTCTCTGATGTCATGAAGTAGCTTGTGTGAAAACTTGCTCGATACGTAGTAGCTCAGATATTTTAGCTCACTGTATATTTTTATCCTCAGTATGTTCACCAGGAAGACAGTGTCAGAACTACACAAACTGAAGACATTTTGAGTAAGAAATAAATTTCTAACGGTTTTAGTATTTCTTATGAGAAAGACTATTTAAAATATTGCAAAATCTCCTTTCTAAAGGCACTGTTTTAAAACTCAAACAGGTGTAATCAGGACTGAATAGGCAGCCTCAAGGGCCCTGAAAAAGTAAGCCAAAGGCAGATGAAATCACAGAATCACAGAATCACAGAATAGTAAGGGCTGGAAAGGACCGCAAGATCATCGAGTTCCAACCCCCCCGCCATGGGCAGGGACACCTCCCACTAAACCATGCCATCCAAGGCTATGTCCAACCCCACCTTGAACGCCGCCAGGGATCAAGATGTCTGCTTAGACTCACTGTGTGTGATCTCTTCCAATCTTGACCATAGATTTCTGTCCTCTTTTTCGAAGATAGGGGTTTTTATCTATGGAAAGGACATTGTGATATAACTGTGTAGAATGGGATACATATGTTCTCTATATTAAGGCCATCATAAATCAATAATTGTTATATTTAAGATTGCATTCTTTTCTCTTGTAGAAAAACAAGTGACTGTATGACCAGATAGCAGCTACATGTCAGTACCAGTGTTAAATTCAGGTTTACAAAATTTATTTACCATATTCTCCAATAGAATGCACAGAATTTGAACTACAAAGGTTTAAAATAGCCCACATAATCATAGGATTCCAAGAGGCCAGAGTGCCTACAAGTACCCTTTGCCATGAAGCTGTTAAATCAGTGTATACACTGTCTCCTCTGCATCTAAGAAGCCCTGCAATTAAAATTAGAACTTTTATGCCTGATCCCCTGCTTGCTGCTATTCAAATCTGCTATCTGCATACATTGCGGATGAAAAAGGACTTTTGAAAGTAAATAATTGAAAAAAAATAGAGGGATTTTTGAAGATTGAACTTTTCCTTTAGGACCAGTCCAGGAGCCCTGTCCTTCTGTCAAAGTATAAATTACTCCCCATATGATAATGTCCATTCTCTCAACTGTAATATTTTCATTATGCAGAGTGCCAGATAACAAATGGTGAAAGAATAACAGCAGAACAATGAAACAGGCTTAGGAAGCTAATAAGTGTCCAACCAATGAGAACCTAATGAACTATAATACTTATAATAATATTTATATAATATATAATACTTATATAATACTTATACAAGCTTATAATACTTTATAAGGTGTTCAGATTTTAAAAGGAAAGAAAATCAACAGTGATACAATATCAATTTACTCATTTCAAGTCTGATCAAATGAAATAGGTGTCATCCTCTAAAACTGCAGCCATAACTGACATTAGGAAAGGGAGGATGAGTGGAAGGTAGAATCAAGCCAAAATTCCTTTAAGAACATAATTATGTACTATCCACCTGTCCCAGCGCAGACCTTTTGCACCAAACTCTTTTGGTGAGATAGTAAAAAGGTAGTATTTTTCAGTACACAACCTTTTACCCTCTATCCCAAGAACCTTATTTTACTGTAAGTCCATTCCCACCTTTGCCAAAAAACTTCTGGATCTGATTCTGTAGAAATAATAATAATTAATAAATCATGTACAAGATAATCTCAGGAAGGTGCTCTGCCAATACACAGAACATCTTCTGGATATAGCTGGTTTCAATGAAATGCTGGCAAAGCAGTTAACTTCTTCCCCAGAATGAAGAAGCAACAGCAGAGATAAAGGTATCCTATCTGACAGAACTCCCCTGGCTTTCCTGTCTGCTGGGCTCACAGTCCAGAATCCCTGTCCTTCAGTTGTCTTCCACTGAGGTACCCACCTTCAAATGAGAAATTTCAATTAATGTGGCTCTGAATTATTTTTTCTGCATTTGTTGTGGTTGTTGTTTTCGTTTGTTTGTTTGTTTCTTGGTTTGGTTTGGTTAGGTTTATTTTTTTAAAAAAGCTTGTGGGTTGTTGTGGGTTTTGTGGTGGTTGTTGTGTTGTGGATTTTTTTTTTAATTTAAGTCTCTTTAATCCATTTTATATTGGCTTTGACTGCCTTCCCTGACAGAAAAGGTGCCAACAAGATGGCTCATTCTTGTCTCAGCCAGCTACACATATTAGCAATTTTCATAGCAGTTGCCAAGTATAGCTGTATGTCCTCCTCTTCGAGAGTGGCTGTAGTTTTCTTTTTCCACAGCAGTTGACATTAAGTGTCTTCTGTGTTTCCTGCTGCTCCTGTTTGCATGTGATAGCAGTTAGTGTTGGCTTCACTATCTCTCCATTTCCTCTTCTGTATATGCCTCTTTCCTCTTGCAACTTTCTCCGTTAAAAAGAATAAAATAAATCTATATTTTCTTATATAATTTTGTGCTTAATTGGATAAAAGGCATTTTGGACTCTAGATTTCTGCCTCAAGCTCTGCCACTGACCTTGTGGCCTTTTGCACCAGTCATGCGTTGGGTTACACTGCAGAAGCATTGCCTATGGCACAGTGCTGTTTATAAAAGTAGAAACTTGAATTATGTGTGCCCTCAAACACATAGTTATAAACAGTTTTGATGCTGTCACTCCCCAGATGGGCAAACAAACACTATTCTTAACAGTTCTGCATTTCTTAGAGCTTTCTTATCCTGCATTAGTACAAAACTAATAGTAAAGAGACCATATGAATCTGTTAGAGCTCCAATCTGTCTGTGTAATTTCCTTCAAGGCCACAGTGTATAGCCTCTAGAGTAGTTGACTTCTGGGAACTAGAAGCAACCCTATATGAAAAGGACATGGACAAGTTAGAACAAGTCCAGAAGAGGGCCAAGATGATCAGAGGGCTGGAGCACCTTTCCTGTGAAGACAGGATGGGAGGGTTGGGCTTGTTCATCCTTCTCAGCCTGGAGAAAAGAAGGCTTGGTGAGACCTTAGAGCAGCTTCCAGTACCTAAAAGGCGCCTACAAGAAATCTGGAGAGGGACTTGTTACAAGGGCATGTAGTGACAGGACAAAGGGGAATGGCTTTAAACTGACAGATTTAGATTAGATATTAAGAAAAAATTCTTCACTATGAGGATGGTGAGACACTGGAACAGGTTGCCCAAAGAAGTTGGAGATGCTTCATACCTGGAAGTGTTCAAGGCAAGGTTGGACAGGGCTTTGAGCAACCTGGTCTAGCAGAAGGTGTCCCTGCCCATGACAGGAGGGACTGGACAAAACGATCTTTAAGGTCCCTTCCAACCCAACCTATTCTATGATTCTATGATGATTCTATGATATAAGACAAATCTCACTTTTCCATCAGTGAAAGAAGAAAAAAATGGATATTGTGTGCCTTCGACTAGATAGCTGTTCAAATAGATGGGCACTAAGATGGGCCCTGGAACTTTCCAGCATTTTAGGAGCACTGGACACATGTGGGATGTTCAAATTGTGCAAAAGAATGGCTAAGGACCTCAGAACATTGAGGTTTCCAGTCCAAAGGAAACTCTTGAAAAACCTAATCAAGTCTTTCCCAGTCTTTAAGACAAACAGATGCAACCGCATAAAATTCTGCTTTGGAGTCTAACTGTAAAAAATAACTTATTATTCTTCATCTTATTTATTTATTTATTTATTTACAGTTTTGTGTTATTTGTTGACTCACAGATCTTTCTTTTTCTTTCTCACACCTCACACTTTGGCATGACAGCCTCAAAGCAATTGCTTCCAAGATTACAACAAAACTCACTCAGTAATTCAGGTGTAGTAAAACAAAAATGAAACCAACAAAAAACAGGAGAAAAAACTATGACAGAACTGCTTTGTTTCGCAAATTATCATCATACAGTCCAGACATGGTTAAGCAGTGAATACCTATTGCATTGTGGATCATATAGAAAAACTCTTAGAACAATTGGTGCGGCATCCCATGTTCAGAATGTGAGCTGTCAGTGGGAATTAATGTCCATCAGATTTTCTTCATTGCCTAGTGTTTCACTACAGGGCTGACCCAGGTGTGCTCACAGTACCAAGGTGGAAGGAAAAGCACAGGGGATTGTAACACACACAGTTAGAGTATTATCTAACTAAGTTGTTGGTTCTAAATGCCCTTCAGTGAATGTACTGGAATCTCAGTCCCTTTTTAATAAATGGATGTTTTGCCTATAAGAGTAAAAGCACAATAGATACTTTTAACTGATTGATTTGGCTTTTTCTTTTTTGTTTGGTTGGTTGGTTGGTTGGTTTTGGGTTTCAATTATTATTACTGTTTTAAAGCCAGACACAGCACATAGGGTTAAAGATGTAAAATCTCTGAATGGTGCAATAAAGCTGATACTGAAATAGTGTCCCCCTACTGTAGGAGGAATCTGCAATCAGGACTTCCAAGCACATGCAAAAAATAACTCTTGGATCACTCTACTAATATTCCAATAGACTTGGCAAGAAAGACAAGCCATATGTGAAGCCAGCTATATATCAGTTATGTGGTCTTAGATATTTGCAATAAAACAAAGGACTTTGCTGTCAGCCCTTCTGATTTCATGAAGCCTTTACAGCTCATAGCACTGTCCCTTTATCAAAAGCCACAAAGTTATGCTTAGACATGTGCATTTCTTAGAGAAAATATTCTCTGAAATAGCTATTTATGATTAAATCCATCAGGGAAAGGGGAAGACATGAAAGGACCTAATGCAGTCAGTTTAAGCCACGCTGAATGTATCTAGATATAAGAAGCATGTGTAAAAACAATTAAAAAGAAAAGAAGTAATACTGGGAGGCTGGGGGAGGATGGAAGGATTAAAATACATGTACACATGATAATAAGATCAAGAAGAAAATCTTTGTGACAGTGATGTGGATGCATTGGTAAATTAAGTGGAACTAAGACTTCATCCACAAATTCCTCCTGGTTATTTATTTTTTGCATGGCAGTTTCATAAAGGGACCATGTATGGAGGGGATTCAAAGAAATAATTTTACAACAGTGCTTTTCCCAGCTAATTCTGGGTGGACAGTCTGCACGTAAGCAACCAAAAGGAAGGCAGGGGAATAGTTCAGGATGAGCCATGAAGTGAGGTCAGGAGCTAATGAATATCTGACACCTCAGACTTGCAAAATCAGGTGGATGGGAATGGCCCTATGCACGTGATTACTCACATATGTGAAGGTCAGTGCGCTCACGCTCAGGATAAGAACTAGTAGTTTTATTTGATGTAGTGGTAAAAGGAGTCAGAGCAGGGATTTAAAAAGTGAAGCAATGTGATTACAGCTGTATTTTTCTGAACTGGCTTTACAGAAAAGGCTCAAGACAATGGCATTGTTACAAAACTGATAGGTTTTATTATAGAACAGCAGTAATGGCTTTGGCAAACATTTTCTGTGAACTTCAAGACCATAATGATAAATGCTGACTGTTTAATCAATTATTACTAACTCTTACATTATAAACAACAATAAAACCCCAATGGAAAGATTAACATTTCTGCTCACTTTGAAATACATTTTTATAGTGTTCTTTTAGGGCAGACTCTGAGTTTTTAAAGTGTTTGAGCTTTCTAGAGCCTATTCAGCGAGGTTCAGCTGACATTAAGTATGCGATCTGTTTCACTGTTTTTGTTGGCTTACAATCTTGTATGCGCTTAAGGACCTTGCCAGGCTGCCTTTATTTTTCTTTAGAAAAATTAAGAAGAATCAAGCCTAAATTTGACTCCCCTCCCACCTTTTTTTAAATCCATGTATACAAAATCTTTGCAAATAATTTTTTTACTCAGTTTATAAATTAAGATACCGGTGAAATATTTGCTATAGAATTAGTATCTCTTACTAATGTCCTGCTCAATGTCATGCTGTTTCTGTGCACTCAGTACATGAAGCCTAAGGATTCTTATTCAGGGGTATTTCTATAGCTAAGTTTATAATTTATAACTCTACACAGGGCAATGAATTCTATTATACAAATATTTGAAGCTATCACAAGGAGAGGAATACTTTTAAAAAAATCATTCACTCAGAAGTTGCATTTGCAGCTCTTTTCAGTTACTTTTCATTATTTCACCACAGGGGAACAGTTTCAAGGAATTATTGTACTAACCATTATATTAAGAATGAGCCCTAGAAGTCCACCCCCACCCCAATAAATATCATTTAACATTCTTTGTTGCGGAAATATGTAACAGACAAGTCAAGAAGGTTTTTCTTTTTTTCCTTCTCACAAAGGTATGAAGATATTAGCAAATGCTCAGATCTCCACTGCTCAAAATATTATGGGTGAGATCCAAGCAGAGTGGAGAGGTCAGTACTCCATCATCACAGTGTTATATCATTATGGGCTTCAGGGCATAATAGCCTGTGAGGAAGCTTGGTTAAAAGATGGGAAGGAAACCTGAAAAAGGTTAATTATGGCAAGCACAGCACTTGACAGTTCCTTTTCAATTTGATTCAGCTCAGCTGTGAATGCCGTTGTGTCCTCAGCACAAAGATCCTGCTCACTGCCACGATACTTTCTGTCACCCCAAGGATGTGGCGTGGTTCACCCACAAGAATGTATCCCAAACCCAAAAGCCATGTGTTTTTCAAAGGGTGCACCTGCTTTGCTGTGGATCTGGTGCTTAGAGCTTGCTGTCTGAAACTTTAACACCCAGAAACTTGTTTTGACAGTTTGGGTTATGTTTGTTAGGGAGTCCAAGGGCTGAATATTTCTTGGGGGTGTGGAGAAGAGAAGGGAAGAAGCACAGGCAAAACAAAAACTTCAGCCTGTGACTAATTGACTGAAAGGATGTGAGCAATTTGTCTCCACTTAATTGAATGTGGGCTCAAATTAAAGAGTAATTGCCTTCAAAACTTTGCATTGCAGATTGCTGGCCTCTTCTATACATTAAATGAAAGCCTTCTAGCACATGTGTCAGTAGTGCTGCTTACAGGAACCCAAATATCCTGTTATATGCATCTGCATTCAGAGGACTTCATTCTAGAAGGGATTAGCCTGCATTGTATTGATGGTTTTATTTACAAGAGGAATTTTCATGAAAAAGGTGTCTTGACTTTGGCTGGAAATTTCAAGTCATCACCATACCTTCTATTTGCTGGCTACTTTTCAAATATTTCCTGATCAGAAGACCTCAGAATTTATTTCTCAATGTAAAAATAGACAGGTTTTGCATTTGGAGCTGAGGCTGTATATATTTACACAAACCTTCCATTGATTTTACAAAGAGCTTCAATTGGACAAAAAGATACCTGAGTTAAACATGAATAACCAAGGACCAAGGAGTCAAAGAATTCACCCAAGAATATACAGATATCAGTTATGAGGCCTTTAAAAATCAAAATCATTAATTAAATTGTTTTGTCTACACTCTGGCATTGTCATTTATTCTTTATACCAAAGCAACATCCACAACTTCTAGCCCTTTTGTGATGTGCACAAAAACACAGAAAAAAAGAAATCTCCTACCTCTCAAAATACTTATTGCAAGAGCAACAAAGACCCTTTGCTATTTAAGCAAGATTGGTGGACATCATCTCTAAGCAGAAGTTCTGAGAATCAGCCTTCTCCATCCTCTTCCAAACATGTATATGCGCATTTTTTCATGAGTCTGCTACAGTAAAAGGAATCCTCAAGAAAAGAATTGAACAGAGCAAAATACTATTTTATATTAATAACAAATGGAGTGCACAATGCATTCTACGTACAAAGGTTACCCATTTATGAAGCTGGAAGCCAAGGGCTTTTTAAAACTTAAAGATCCCTTAAATAAACATATTGGTTTAAATAGGAAGCAAATATTCTTAGCTCAGCAGGTAGTTTGGTATCTAAATCACATTCAGACTTCACATAAATACACATGTCAAAGCATTTATCTAGTAATAAAAAAAAAAAAAAAAAAAAACGACTCTTAAGGAATGCAGTTCAGATAGGGAAGTGTCAGTTATTTTGCACATTTCCTATTTCCAGCTCATTAGTTTCAGCTTTTGACAGGGGTGGAGCTGAAAGAAATCCTGTGGAGGTTTTTCTCTCCTCCCAATTTCACATGAATAAACAGAGGGAGGGAGTCCCCTGCCTGTTTGCCAGGCTCTTATCTATCATATTTAGATGCTAGATGCTGTCAGATTTTAGATTGCGATGCCTGTAGGTATTGCCAGTTACTGGGAAATTAAACCTGGAATAGAAGATACTCTTTTCTTTTCCCAAACTGACTTTGCTTTAGGAGTAGGTTTGGACATCTTTCGAAAAATGCAGATGTCCAGACAAAGGTGACAGGATTGTATTTCTGTCATTCATTACTTGTACCTGATTTTTTTTTTTTTTTTTTTTTCCTCACTCTGTCTTACGGTCTCTTAGCAGCATCCCATCTACGCCTTTTCATTCACTTACTTTCTTACATTCCTCTCGAATCCAGATCCTCCCACTCCAGAAGTGGTAGGTTTAGACTTAAACTGCTGATTTTTGTTTAAACTGTCCTCATGCAAGAAACCTCCTTCAGTATCAGAAATGCTTAGAATGTTTTTATTTTTTTTTTTTTTTCAAGAGTAAAGCTTATAAAAATAACTAATTTTCCTTGATTTCCACACAAAAAGTATTTTGGAAAATGCAAACTTTCATCTTAGAAAAAGAGGCAGTGAACATAAAAGGGATTTCTATCTAATTCTAATTCTTAGAAAATATTCCTTATGAACATTTCCCTTCCTTAAGGAAGAAACGTTTTGGCGAAGTAATTTTCTCTTTATTTGAGAGCAAAGCATAGGCAGCCACTCACCAGGCAAACAAGATTGTTATTGGGGAAAAAAAAAAAAAGTAGTTAAGGAGAGCTAATAAGAAAGTAAGTGAACTAAACATAAATCACATTCCATTTAGAGCCCATCGGATGGCAAGACAATGCACCTCATAGGTGTTGTGGATAATGAGTTTAGTGGGGAATACGCTGACCTAACAGGAGCAGAAATATAATCCTGCCATCGTTGATAATTTTTCACAAATTCCCAGTTGGTTATTTGATACTCAATGCCAAGAAGTTATTGTTTTTCTCCTTTTTTTTCTTCTCTGCTAGCCAATAAAGTGAAACCATATTATCAGTGTTGTTTGAAAATATATTTATGTTTGTTTTCCCTATAAAAGAGATAATAATGTTATGTTCCAATAATATTAAGTTGCAGTGTTATTTGCAAGATTGCAGGGCTTTTAATTTTCTGATTATTTCCACAGTGGGAGTTTCAGCTCAATTTCTACCAAGACACTTCTATCTGTTTCGGTTATTTTTTTATTACAGCTAGAAGCAACAATAATTGCCTTTAGTGTATGAAAACATGACTGAGGAGACAATTGTTGTCCCTGAAGACTAAAATCATCAGCATACATTTTTTTATGTAAAATTTTTGTAAATTAATTGAAAGGTCCTATAAATATTATATTTACTAAGATTGTGTTGTCTCCTGTCTTCAAAGAAACAATCTTTTTTTTTTTTTCTTTTTTCAAACTATGCTTCATACACAGTACATTTTCTGAAGCAGAAAACAAAAACATGGAATAAAATATTATCCTTCTACTTTTGTAATTTTACATTCTATTACATTTCTTTCCCAACTCTGGGCTTTCTTTTTAATATAATTGTAGAAGGATACAGAAAAAAAAAAAAATCAGTAACAATCTCAATAATCTAGCCCCATTTTCAGTTTTTCACTACACAGTTGATCAAATAATTAAATATCCATTCCAAATGGTAAAGCAGTGTTTCTACAGCTGGTTTGGTCACAAATCAGGAAAAAGTATTAGAATATACTACATCTTGTGGAATATTTTTTCCACAATTTCTATTTAGAAATTATAAAATTGGATATATTAGATATCCTCTAATGAAAACATTTCAACTTGAAGTGCTCTAATTCATAGTTATATCTTGAAAAAAGAAAATATCTATCAATACTTCTAAAGGAATTATCCTCTTCAGCCTTCCATAGAGGAACCTGACAGACTGTCTGAGACCTGGAACTACAGTTGTTGAAAGTCTCTGAAATAACCTGGGTAGATGCCAAGTTTAATAAGCGTCATTAAAGTTACACTACTTTGTTTCCATTTTTCCTGGTAGAAAAATAAACCAGTCAGATTTTTTACCAAAGAAAAACAAAACAAAACAAACATCCAACCAAATAAACAAACCCAAACGACTGGGTTTTTCTTTAAAAAGACCCCAATCTTTAAACACACGCTAACATCATTTCAGCTGTGTTAGATCTCAGCCCAGTGTGTCCTGTGTAACCCAGATGTACAGAAATCCACATTATTTATGGATGCATAGCAAAGTGCTCAGCTTATGTCCTTTTCCTGTCATTGCATTTTACTGCAGGAGCTACAAAATATTTTGGATAAATAAGCACACTGACTTTTCTGAAGGAGATGGGCAATGTTACAGCTAACATCAAGAACAGTGATTAGTTGCAACAGATACACCAGCAGATTTACTCCAACCAGAATGGTGGTACATTTGAACAGGCAGCACGCTGTGCTTATATCAACACTATAGTATACTGTTAGCAAATTTGCTCCTAGAAAAACAGTAGAAAACCTAGGAAAAAACTTAACTCAGAAATTATGCTTTCATAAGAAAATCTTATCTCCACAGAAGATCAGGGACCAGATTGCACAAATATATCTAAGGACATAACTTGATACGTCCTTGACAACTTCAGAAGGGTTACCCTGTGGTTATTTACTTATTTGTTTATTTATGAAACCACAGTATCAGAAGGTCCATTTTTCAGCTAGTGGTAGCAAAACATTTTCTGATGTACCAGTGGAATCTGGCGTAATAGAAGGGCTCCAGCTCACCTGCCAGCACCAGTGGGAAGATGAGTGCCCTCTGGGGCATGGAAGTTTATCTCCAGCTAAACCAAAAGAGTAACAGTGCTCTTCACTTCCATAATGCAATTGTGATGAAATTCTCAATGTAATTTAAAAAGTCTGTGGGATTAACCACTAATATGTTCATTAGCCAATAACTATTGAATCATCTTTTGCTTCAGAAAAGGATCATTGTATCCGACTTGGAAAATACACTTCTGGCTTCAAACCACTACTACTGAACAAAGCACTATATTGATAAATGTATGTGTTGATAAATGCTGTATGGTATTTTAGCCCAAGAAGAAGTTTATATCTATATCTATCTATGAAAATAACTAGGAAAAGGAATTTAATTGAATTGTGATTGTGCATCTTCTGTCTTTCATATTTCAACATTTAAACATGCTTCACCACCTAGGAATGTGAAAGGGTTAAACAACAGCACATTTCCTGTGCTAGATAACTTACTGAAAAACATTCATGGCACTTTTTAAGAACAGACTTTTACTGTTGGATGGTAATCTTTGGTGTTTGTTTCTTTTTTTCAGAGAAAATGTAGGCAAGACAGGCTTTGCTATAATTCTTCCTAATTGCTCTAATGCATTTCATTTTATTTTAGTGTTTCCAGTTTATAAACACTGTTAACATCAGTTTGTTTCCAGTTTTAATGGCGATAAACTCCTTCTTTTCCTGCTGAAAAACTTCACAATATGGTTGGAAATGTCAGCAGTAATTAGACAAAGTGCTTGTGAAAACGTAAAATAGAAACAATGCATCTTTTTATAATGGAATCAGTTTGTCTGATTATCTCAATGTACATTTTCAACTGCCCAGGAGGGTCATTAGAGCTTATGAAAATCAAACTCTGTTTTTTCTGCTTCATACATCATGGACAGCAATATTGCCTCCAGGATCATTATATATTGTCTGGCTTTATAAATATATGTTAGACTTTCTTAAGCTACAGTGAACCTAGAGCACAAAATGCATTCCAACTAAAAACAACAAGGCAAAAAAAAGAAAAAAATAAAATCATGTTATTAACTAAATAACTGTTACATAGAAATTATAGAAGGAAAGATAACCTCTCTGAATAGAGTACTCAAGGGACCTTGGTTCAATTCTGTCTTCAATCACAGATTTCCAGTATAACCTCAGGAAAATAATTTCTACCCTATGTACAATGGGGGCTATTTGTCCCTTAAAAGAGATGATTGTGACAGCACTCCCTTCTGAGTTCCTTTCTAGGTGTGAAGTCTAATTCAGAAGTTTCTGTTATTCCTTTGAGATGCGCTCAGAGAATAGACAAAAGTATCAGTTTTGCCTTTTTTTTCCATTTGCAGAAATGGGGCTAATATTCTCCTGCCCTCACTAGAAATCTTATGGATGCAATCCATTAGTGTGTGAGAGGCATTCAGATACCATGATGACAAGGACCATTTAGTGAGTAAATAACTGGATGGAGTAGGAGGAATCCAGCTACAGTTACCAATTTGCATCAAAAATAGTTTAGTGCAGAAAGACAAACAGGGGAAGTCTGATAAGTTTATCATACAGTCAATTATTATCCTGCACTCTAGGAAGCTGGAAAGCTATTTCAGAAATGACATTTCCACCTATTTAGTTTGTTTCCCTATAAGTGCAGCAATATGTTTCATTGCAATACTTCTTCTTTGCCCTGTGGTTTAAGTACCTTGCTCTTTCTTGGTTGATCATGGGTTTTCAGTCTTCACTTGTGTCTTTCAGACACAGTCACCCAGCAGGATGGAGTTCTAAGAATGCTGCTGCTTCCTTTTGAACAGGCTCCTGATATATCACCTCCAAAGTGCCCAAGGGAAAACTGAAACTTACAGCAAAAGTGTAACAACATGCAAAAATTTCATTAAAAATTGTATGTTCTAAAACTTTTATGTATGTTGAAGATCGTAAGATATGTCTGGAAAATATGATTTAAAAAAGCAAATGCACTGCAAAAGTGATCTGCTATAACCAAAGCAGGTATTTCTCTTCTGTAGTACTAGTACACATATGCTCTTGTTAATACGAGCAAATGCTTACCAATAATGAACTCTCTGTATTGGTTGCAATGTTCTAGCCTAAAGTAGACATGATGCTAAAAGCTATTTTTAAAACATCTGAAGGAATTAATAAATAAAATCCTTCTGCTACTCTGAATTTGCAATGAAGCAGTTCCTTTCAGCCAAGATTTCAGTATAATATAGTGGTACACATTTTTGCTGCTGATGAATGCAGTGTATTTTCTAGGGCTCTCCATGTATCCTTACAGTACTGAGGGTTAGACCTGCCATACCAGAGCGGGTTTACTTGAAAGAGGAGGAGGAGGGCTAACAGACTGAGGTCTCTCCACCTTTTTCACACTGCGTAATGCTTAAGCCTCCCATGACATGAGAGGATAGAGAAGTTTCCTAGCCTCCCAGTTGCAGCGTGTTGGATATGCTCCACAATAAAATGCTATCGGCCTCATTACCAATCTCAGATAAGAGTTTTGTTATTAGTTAACAGAAACCAAAGCAATGAAATACTATCAACATATTGTTATGTTTTATTTTGTTTCTTTTCTGTGCTGTTTTTCTCCTCCAAAAGTTGCTGGGCATAAACTTTATTCCACCTTTATGTTCATGTATTTCTTGACAGGTGAAATGCAGATTCATTGCCAGAATAAGCACAGATTTTGCAGATTGGAACAGCGAAGAAGGAGTCACACTTCTCTCTCATGTCTCCTACAGCACAATGTAGTGCAGAAAACAAAGCTCAGGGAAAAACAAATCAGACTGAGATCCCAAGATACTGTAGACAGTATTTTCAGACTTCATCATCAAAATAAAGATTTAAGAAATCACCAATTAACAGCTCAAATCCACCAGAATCAAAAGGTCAAATTTGGTCCGAATCACAGATTCACACATGAGGCTTCTGCCTCGTAAATAACCAATGTTTGCAGAGGCATAGGAGAAACACCAGCTGGTAGGGCAGGCCAGTTGTCTTAGCTCTCTAGGGCAGACTGAAACAATAATGAATGACACAAAGGAATGAGAGATGAATTTTCACCTTGTGCACTGGTACTGCAGTGGAAAGGGCGTAATACAATCTCCTGACAGACCGATTTTCCTTGTGTCCCCATCTGAAATCTGTGACTGTCAGGACTCAATTGCAGGTCCATATTCTCTGCCACAAACACCATCCTGCCTCAGTTCACCAGCTCACTGCTGTGAATGCTTTATTTGTTGAGAGGCAGAGCCTCAAGAAGTTCAACTGTAGCATTTTCCTTTCAACCTCATTTTTCCATGTCATGTACTCATTTCTGATATTTTCCTGCTTGTGATATTTGATTGCTGAAGCTGCTCCATTCATGGAGTACAATAAATGGTGTTTGCCATCAGAACAATTTGATTCTATTTCTAATTATAGCAACAAGCTGCTTTCTTGAAACATATTATGGGTGTTTCATTATTTTAAATCATTATTTTCCATATTAATTACAGAAGCAGTTGATCTTTTCTGAGAAGCCAGCAGCTGCAAACTCCCCCCTTTTTAAATGTCTCATTTTAATAGGTGAAACATCAGGCAAAAATCAAATTGAGTTGTGATATAATTCTCCAGAAGAAGATATGTAAGTTAGAACACATTGTCTCCAGATTCCGTAGGGTTACACTATTCAGATGTACTCAACCATATCCCTTAGTATAGATCATAGCAAGCCACATGCTGCGCAGCTCAACTGCAGACACAAAGCCCCTAAATAAATCAGACAGCAATGGCAACATTGCTAGTAGGACTATCAGAACCAAAGGAAGCAGTGTGATGCATCTGAGAAGAGCCTGCATCATTACTCTGCATGATTTGTTTATGGTATTGTTGGGGAGATTGTTTCTCCCCCCCCCCCCCCCCCCCCCCCCGCCTTCCCTAATCGCTCTACATTAAGAAAGGGAACAAATTGAGGAGCAAAACTCCAGAAACAACCTGTACACTACAGTCCTACAATCATAAAGACTGGTGGTCTAGTACTTATAACAAGGCATTTTACTAAACTAACCTATTCATCACCTTTACTCTTCCGCAATTCAACATTTGAACTTCAGTCAGTTTTCTGCTATCACACATTTCCAGGCACTGGTCACAGTGATCCCTGCGTGGAGCACAACACACTAAGTAGTTAGTAAGACTGCTGATGCTAACATCATACTTTTGGCCATATTAACTCAAAAACCCCACCTTTTTTAAGCAGTGACAGAAAAGTATTTCTATTTACAAAATGCACAGTACTGAGAGTTTCCAGTTGAGGGGATGGACTTTTTCTCCCTACTAGAACAGAGAGGAAAAATTTATGTTGGAGGTGAAAAATATGTCACCAACAATGCTAAGTTCCTTAGAATTTATATTAGATTTAAAACTGGTTTGGATAAAACATTAGGATTTTATGTATCTATTGAATTCTTTCTGTACTTAGAAACAGTTCTCTAAGGATAGGAAAGAAGTCATGTGACCTTTTGGTTCTCTTCTGACCTAAATCATTGACACTGTGTAAAATCCTTTTCACCATAAAGTAGTTTGGACACATTTATACTGTTTAAGCATGAAGTTACCTCTTTGCAATGATTAGGATTTGTCCAAATATAAACATGCTTGGAGGATAGAGACTCAGCTTCTCAAATAAAGTATTGATTGCAGATAAAAACCTTTTTTCTAAATGGTGTGAATAAAAGCTAGATATCATTGAGATACTTTTGAATGGGAGCTTTCAAAATCATTTATTACATCAGCCAAGAAGGGAAAAAAGAAGACCAAAAAAAAAAAAAAGAAAGAAAAGAAAGGAAATAAAGCTAAAAAGAAGAGTGATAGAAATAAAAACAGACAAATCACAAAAAAAGAAAAAAGAAACCCAACACAAAAAAAAAAAAAAAAAAAAAAAAAACACAAAATAACCCAAACAAAAAAAAAATCAAAACAAAAGAAAACAACAAAACACCAAAGCCTCAAAACCTAGAGCACACCCAGTCAGTTTAACATTCTCCCTCAGGAACCAATGAACCAAGAGTCATATAGATCAAGAGTTTATAATAAAAGACTAATGATCCTTTTCCCCAAAAAATCAATAGCACTCCCAAACATGTTTCGACCAATAAAGAAGGTATTTGCAATGATAAGTAGTCCAAAATAATGCTCAGATCAACCAGATAGCTACAACTGCGGTTTTCTGTACTCCCCTTTCATTTTTCCTTTCTTACATGTCCCTCCCGCTTTGCATCAGACCAATTAATATCTTTCCTTCCCTAACAGCTCTCTAGATAATTCACAGAAGCATTTGTCTGCGTGGCCTAGCATTAAACAGAAACTATTAAACAGTCAACTCCTATGTCTTCTATAGAATTAATGTCATGTTAACTCCTACTGTGCCTTACTCTTCTGTGATATGTAAATGTTTTAAAGAAATTGCAAGTTATTTCTCTCATATCCTCAGCACAGCCTCCTGATTTTATCTGGGATGCAGTAAGCCTGCTTTAGTTAGAGTATGGGTACTCTTCTTTTAATTGCTAATTTTAAGCTTACTTATCTAAGTAGAGATCACAAGGAAAATCCATTGCTACATAAAGTTCCATAATACAGAATCTAAGTTGATGTTTTATTGGGTTTGATGTATGCACAGATTTTATGATTTCCTGTTAAAACACATGTAAAAGTGACCTGAGGAAAAGTTGGGGGGGGGGGGGGGGGAGGTGGGGAGGGGATCAAACTGTGTGACTGGGGCTTATAAGCATAATTTGGAGTACTGTCATACTTCATCTTATGCTTTTACTAGAAAAACATGCTCTTATTCTTGGAGGCCTAAGCACGTGAGCACTCACACACCTATATAAGAAACAGTATTCAGGGTTCCATTGTATTCCATTATGATGGTTAACAGCCTTCAGTAAATTTATAGCAAAGCAGTCTGATGCATTTGGGAACACTTTGATCATCATCAGCACATGCTTCACCTTCTGTGGTCTCATTAATGACATGACTCCAGCCACCATGTAGAATTTCAGGGCTGAGGCAGTGCAGTCAGATCCCCTTTCACCTCAGTAGCTTCAATTCTTTCTAAAACATAGAGGTGACATCAGAAATATGCCTTTTAACATTGCTCTATCAGCCAGTGTCTGAAAAGGGGGCCAGACGTGTTGCATCTTCTGGAGTGCCCAGTGAACAGTAACCCACACAGATGTGCACTGCAACTACATCCACGCTCAGAAACAGGATGCTTTGGCACCTCAGCAGGGCAAAGTATGGTACAATGCTTAATTTTATTCTGGTCTGACCAGATTTTAAAGAACCCTAAGGCATTAATACTAGCTCCACAGGCAAACGAGCTGGGCGTCAAAGCACTTGTACAAATAACTATGTTTTAACCCTAATATAACTTCTCTTCTCCATCTCAGGGCTCTAGGCTTTATACACCTCCCTTCTGTAGGTAGGTGCTGATGAATTTCTGCTTGCTCACAGGCAATCGAGTGAATAAATCTGCTGTGTGCACAAAAGTATGCTTTCCTTTTCATGGGCTACACTGCTTTTCCAGAGCATTCTTCGCTCAGCCTGCTAAAGCATTATTCACCTCACTTCCCAAGATATAGCCAGCAACTGTGCGGCCCGTAATGACCATGCAGCAGGGTGCAGGGCAGACAGGAGTGAGGAGAGCAGAGATGCCAAGGAGAAAGATTCCCTTCAACTCATATAGTCGTGTTTGACTAATGCCATGGGTATGATACAAGGTCATCAGATCATTTCCGATCCTGATACTTTATGAGAAGAAAATCTGAGGTCCTTGTGCATGGTAATCTTTATAAATGAAGTCAGGAGATAACTATCCAAATAATCAGCTGATCCGGAGGGTACTAACCTCCAGCTGACAATTAACTAGGAGAACTGTACAGCTTTCACATTAACTAATTCGTCATCAAAGTCTTCATTGCAACAGAATCAAAAATGAACGTTGCTGTTCGACAGATAGTGAATCAGGACAGGAAAATAAAGCAACTAACATGACTGAGACTAATGAAGGCATCATCTTCAGAGCCCAGATGAGAATGAGTCCCTCTTTTTCGTTCATAGTTTATTACAATGTTTAATGTACTTATTATGTACTCACTGATATCACTGAGCTGCAGTAGTTAGACTGAAAGAAAGCAGTAGCAGCGACTGTGCTTTTAATTCTACGGAGACAAGTTTCTGCCTCTCGAAGGCCAGACTTCAGTGCATGTACAGAGCAACAGGTACTGTTGCAGAGAACAGAGAGAGCCAAGAGCAGCCATGGCACCTTTTACCCTTGGTAATAAACAAGCAAAACCAGCCATGTAGAATTTATCTGTTAGCACTGACAGTTGTTAAAGAACATGTAACAGTCTGTAATGTATATAAAATTATTAGCATCATATGTGCTTATATTTAGGTTAAACAATTATATTGTTTTTATAAGAGAAAACTTTCTGGAAACAATAGGGCTAATTGCTTTTTCTTCCTAAGAACAACATGATGCAATGCTGCCAGTACCAACAATTTTTATTACAGAATCTGCTAACTGAAAACACAGAGCTTTTTAACAATATGTATCTTACAAAGCACTCCAGTGCATGCTGATGCTGTTTTGCTTTGTTTGCTAGTCAAGATGGGTTAAAGTAATTTGTATTTTGTATTTTGCTCATTATTGCACTTCTCATACATATGCTTCCTCCTTCTTTCATTTCTTTTCCATGAGGACAAGTATAGAAAGCGCTAGTTCTTTTGAATTTTTCACTGTCAGAACTAGTCGATGAAATAAGAGTCAGCTGAAGAGGGGAAGGCAAATCATTCTGGGATGTGCAAGGAGCCAGAAGGAAAAGAGAAGGAAACTGAGATGGAAAATACACTCTGGTCAGCAGACATAAGCAAGGCTTCCCAAAATTTGGAGACAATGCAGTCACAGTCACCACAGCAAACATATTCTGAACAGTGTCTTTGACCATCCCATTATTTTATTTTTTTTAAATATACAAGTGTAGCACAGTTTGCAACAGGGCTGCATATTTGAGATATGTCTCAATAGGCAACAATATGATGAGCACAATCAATTCAGATAGGCTGAAACCAGAATTCTAAAACAAAGCAAGAGCAAGGAGCACTGCCATTTGCCATTTAGAGGCAGTTTAAAGCAGTCTTTGACTTTTCACCGTATCTGACAGGTTAGAGATTCACCAGATGTGGAGAAGATGCAGCATACTGAAAGCATAAATTGATTTTTTATTTAAGTTTAAAACAGATCTCATTGTCACTGAAATGTTAATCACTCAGCAGAAAAAACACTGGATTTTACAAACACAAAAACTAAGCTCTTGTGCTTGGCACAGTAATGAAATATACAGCATTCCTTGTTGTCCTTACCTTTGAACTGCAGGTAACTGTACAGCAATGTTACAGGACAAAGATACACTTGTGAAATATTCATGAGCTGATGTCTTTGCAGCCCCATGGGACCTGTGAAGAGCTCTTTTTTCCCCCCCACATCTCTCTCTCAGACTTTAAATAATGAGGAGCAGGAAAGGTATGAGACAACATGTCTGTGTGTCTCCTTTGAAATCTTTTCTTACATTACCTTGTTATCTGTGCTCAAGAGCAGCAGGTATTTCTGCAGTTCAGAGGGTACCCACAGCAAAAACACCGAGCAAAGTAGAATGTCAGTAGACACAGTTTTCAGTTCCAGGTCCAGTCAGCAAAACACAAAACAGGCACATGGAGGGAATGGTGGCACAGCTGAGTGTTTGGGGGATGTGTTTGTGAAGGAGTGTGAAGGCACATTTTTTGCCAAAGCAGTTAGTTAGGAAAACAGGCATTTACTACACATCCTAGAAAACTACCACTGGTACCTCTCCTAGCCACAGGGATCTGGATCATTCTTTTCAGTTTAGCCCTCAGTGGTAACTGCTGAGAAACACCAATACAGATCCAAATTTGGAGGGATTTCTATGATGCTGTGCTGTGTATCAGGAAAGACCAATCTGAACCTGGTATGAGGAATGATCTGAGTGACATTCCACTTGTTTCCACTCATCTGAGTCAGTCTTGAGTATGGACAAGACAAAAGGGAGACAATGAGAAGAGCATGCAGCAAGCTCACTGCCCTGGACTTCAAGAGAGCAGACTTTCGCCTCTTCAGGAACCTGCTCAGTAAGGTTCCATGGGATATAGCCCTAGAGGGCAGGGGGGCCCAAGGCTGTTGGTTGATATTCAAGGATCACCTGCTGCAAGCTCAGGAGTGATGCATCCCTACTAGAAGGAAGTTCAGCAGGAGGGCCAGGAGACCTCCTTGGATGGATAAGGAGTTGCTGAGCAAAATTTGAAGGAAAAAAGAGGCATATAAAAGGTGGAAGCAAGGTCAGGCGGCCTAGGAAGAATAGAGTGATGTTGTCCGGGAAGATAGGGAGCAGGTTAGGAAAGCTGAGGCCCAGTTATAATTAAACTTGGCTAGGGATGTTAAGGATAACAGGAAGAGATTCTATAGGTACATTGCAAATAAAAGACAGACTAGGGACAATATGGGCCCACTCCGGAAGCTATCGGGAGAACTGGCTACCCTGGATTTAGAGAAGGCTGAGGTTCTTAATGACTTCTTTGCTTCGGTCTTCACCGGCAAATGCTCTGACCACACCACCCAAGTCTTGGAAGGCAGACACAGGGACAGTGAGAATGAAGACCCTGAGCCCACTGTAGGGTAGGATCTGATCTGAGAGCATCTTAGGAACCTGGATGTACACAAGTCCATGGGACCGGATGAAATCCATCCGTGGGTCCTGAAGGAGCTCGCAGATGAAGCTGCTTAGCCACTGTCCATCATATTTGAAAAATCATGGAAGTCAGGTGAAGTTCCCGATGACTGGAAAAAAGGAAATATAACCCCCATTTTCAAGAAGGGGAAAATGGATGAGCCTGGGAACTACAAACCAGTCAGCCTCACCTCTGTGCCTGGCAAAATCTTGGAGCGGATTCTCCTGGAAGGCATGCTAAGGCGCATGAAAACCAACAAGGTGGCTGGTGACAGCCAGCATGACTTCACTAAGGGGAAATCCTGCCTGACCAATCTGGTGTCCTTCTATGATGGGGCTACGGAACTGATGGACAGGGGCAGAGCAGTTGATGTCATCTACCTGGACTTGTGTAAAGCCTTTGACACTGTCCCACATGACATCCTTCTCTCTAAGTTGAAGAGACATCAATTTGATAGGTGGACCACACGGTGGATAAAGAACTGGCTGGATGGCTGCATGCAAAGAGTTGCATTCAATGGCTCAATGTCCAGCTGGAGACCAGTAACGAGTGGTGTCCCTCAGGGGTCGGTGTTGGGATCGGTGTTGGGACCGGTCTTGTTCAACATCTTTGTGGGTGACATGGACAGTAGGATTGAGTGCGCCCTCAACAAGTTTGCTGATGACACCAAGCTGTGTGGTTCAGTTGATACATTGGAGGGAAGGAATGCCATCCAGAGGGACCTTGACACGCTTGTGAGGTGGGCTGATGCCAACCTGATGAAGTTTAAGCATGCCAAGTGCAAGGTCCTACACCTGGGTGGGAGCAATCCCAGGGACAGCTACAGGTTGGGCAGAGAAGAGATTTGGAGCAACCCTGCGGAGAAGGACTTGGGGGTGTTGGTCAATGAGAAAATGAACATGAGCCGGCAGCGTGCACTCGCAGCCCAGAAAGCCAACCATATCCTGGGCTGCATCAAGAGGAGCATGATCAGCAGGTCGAGGGAGGTGCTCCTGCCCCTTTACTCTGCTCTCGTGAGACCTCACTTGGAGTATTGTGTGCAGTTCTGGTGTCCTCAACATAAAAAGGACATGGAACTGTTGGAAGAAGTCCAGAGGAGGGCCACAAGGATGATCAGGGAACTGAGCACCTCCCATATGAAGATAGGCTGAGAAAGTTGGGGCTGTTGAGCCTGGAGAAGAGAAGGCTGCGTGGAGACCTCATAGGCGCCTTCCAGTATCTGAAGGGGGCCTATAGGGATGCTGGGGAGACACTCTTCATTAAGGACTGTAGTGAGAGCACAAGTGATAACGGGTTCAAACTTAAACAGGGGAAGTTTAGATTGGATATTTAGGAGGAAATTCTTTAGTGCGAGGGTGGTGAGGCATTGGAATGGGCTGCCCAGGGAAGTTGTGAATGCCCCATCGCTGACGGCGTTCAAGGCTGGGTTGGACATAGCCTTGGATGGCATGGATTAGTGGGAGGTGTCCCTGCCCGTGGGAGGTGTCCCTGCCCATGGCAGGGTGGTTGGAACTAGATGATCTTTAGGTTCTTTCCAACCCTAACTTTTCTATGATTCTATGATTCTGTTTATCAAGTGAATCTACCCTGGCATCAGCCAATGCAAGTATAGTCCTTTTTCAGAGGAGGCATCAAATATTTAATTTCCAGTGCTCTAAGTTTTCTAACTTCCTAACCATATTTTTTTTTTCTCCTTCTGCATTTTAGAGATACTTATGTAACAGGTACTTTCCCACACTGGCCTTGAAAGCCCTTGTTCCCTTGCTTTCGTTATTGCAACAGACTAATAGCCATTGCAACACAGGTGACAGTAAATCAAATCAAGTTGAAATGTGTGCCTGACTCATTCTCAGACGATATATGATTTGTTTGCATTACATTATCTTGGAAACTCATAAGCAATGTGCGCTAACTACATGTCCACACATGGCAAGAAGATAAACACTCTTTGTAATATAAAATCTAAATAAAATTGCAATCAGGTTTGGATATTAGGATAGCTTTGCAACACCCTTGGGGCATTACTCTTATCTTTAGAACCATTTGCATTAGTGTAGTGTCCAGAGATCCTGACTGTGATCAGTTTCAAATTGTGCTAGGCTCTGTAAAATGTGGGAAGAGACAAAAGATTTGAATGTTAAATAGATAATTACAGGCAAAGGGTGGGAGAAATAAAGGATTGTTATCGTCGTCCTGTAGAGAACTGAGGTGTGGAGATTGCATTTTTGTTATTTTTAAGCTAGGTGCAGAGCAGTGCTGCAGTCCAAATTCACCCTGCATCCAAACAGTTTGCACACAAGCCCGTCTTTAGGCTCCCACTGGCTTTGTGGAAGTGTGGATAGCAGTGGAAGAGGTAGCTTGAGTTTGTCTTTCCCCAGCTACATACCTACCTGCAGTGTGCACAGCTGGAAACAAGTGTGGCTTGGCTTACTTGGCTGAGACAACCACCACATATGCTGTCATGCTGCCCTGTAACACCATCTTCTAAGTGCTTATCAGAAAATTTTGCCAATAAGCCTTCCCATAAGAGCTTGTGATAATACAATGTAGGATGAGCAGGTGAGTTACAGGAATAGAAAACTCAGTGTCAGATACCTGAATGACTTCTCAGACAACAAGATGGGGGCTTTTGGTGGGTTGGTTGGGGTGTTTTGCTCCCTGGGGCAGACTGTTTGTCTCCCTTAAAGTCACCAGAAAAACAGTGTGGAGCTGGAAACCAGATACCTGACTCCAGTTCAGCATCCAAAGGTTCATCATTCATCACTAAAGTGAGAGTTACTGGAATTACAGTAAGAACTTGTTGGAAAAATAGAACAAATGGTCTTTCAATCAGTAGTGGAAGGACTCTATTGAACTCAAAGGAAGTTTCTTTTCAAGTAACATTTCAAGGTGTCCTCCATATATACTTACAAAATTTTTACGATTACACAAACAACCATCACAATGCAGGGCTGATGAAAGAGGGGGTGGATGTTTATATGCTGCTATTTCACCCCATGTTGGCAAAGATAGGAAAATTACAAAGTGATAAGATAGATGCAAGAGGGAGGAGCAGACATGAGTACTTGATTATGTCCTTAATTAAGCAATTCTAACCACATCAAATTGTAGTGAAGTGTGTGTACATCTGTAGCATGCTTTTAGTCGCAGCAAATACATTGGCTTCCTTCCTGTGAATGGACAGTGGGGGGAAGATATTTTCAAAGGCAGAAATGTTGACTATCCAGGAGAGCTGGATGGTTACCTGTTTTTTGCCTCTGAAGACTATATTATCTGTTAAGATCATGATCTCGCCAAGTGATCCAGTCATTCACAAAAGTAATTGTACTTAGTGAAATGAGATAACAGACAGAAGAAAGGCTGTAGACTTAGACCTTAAACAACCACTCTGGCACTCCGGGATAGAGTCATTTCCTCCTGTTGAAGTTCCTTTAATAAGAATGCAGTTTTTTTGTTTGGTTTTTTTTTTTTTTAACCATGATAGGAACTGTAGTTACTATTTTTTAATACTAATGCTATTGTTTTCCTACAATTTCTGTTGCTCTGTAATTCTAGGGGCCCATGTCTAATCCCCTATGTAGAATATTTATTAGATGTAATATTGTATCTCTTGGATTCAGTGTCTGACATTATCATTTTGTTTTCATTTCAACAAAATCCTCCTCCTCACCTTGTCAGAATCTAATGGTTTTCTTTATCACAACAGAAAGCTAGAAAGGTTCCCCCCTAAAAGGCAAAAATAGACTGTATGTATGTGCACCTTAATTCAATTTGTATCATAAAATCCAGACCAAATAAAGTAACTTTATAATGTTAGATACAGCAAAAATTGCACTGGGATTATTTTGTTTGTTGCTTGTTTTTAATATATGGGCATCTAGTCTCAGTAAATCTGCAGCTCATTGGCTTCATTACCGGTATCCTTGTGAACACAGAATGGAATTGCATCAAATACTCATGTGATTTCTCGTTTTCTCTGGGAATACAGTATCTGTGTGCTTTAATCAAGTGATAATACATAGAAACCATTCCAACTTTCAGCTGACAAAAGCACAATATTAGTTGTTTGATGAGAACTCCTCTACGGATACAAATTCCACATGGATTTTCCCAGGCTTTGCAAATTTATTAAAAAATAATATATTCTATACAAAATTAGACCATGAATGTTGAACGAGCTAGTGAAGTAGTTTACTGGGAATGTGAAACCATCTAGAAAATAAGACATTTTCATAAAATTTTAGCTATCATATAATAATTTGTAAGACACAGAAGACATCTGGAAACTTTGGTATACAGACCCAGAAATTGTTCCTTTTGGAAATGTACTTCTTGCAGACCAACCCCTTGAAGAAAAGACCTCTTTATCTGCTTTATCATATCTGTGTAGTTTTTTTGCTAAGTTGATAAGCAGAGGCTGTTGTTCAGTACGGAGGCTGGAAAATACTTGTCTTCTTTCATATTCATTTCCACAACTTGTCAACATCTGTATATCTCACCAGTGAAGCTGCTTTTCATGCAATGCACCCAAAGGTTACAACTCATTGGCCAGGGATGGGAATTTTCACTTTGAAATCACTGGGCAGCTAAGACTATATAGATTACTGAGGTGACAGGTATAGTATGCAATGATGAACCTTCTGTCAGTCAGAGAGAGGTCACATTGGTATCGGTTGCCAACATATCTCATTCTCAGTTCAAAAAAAAAAAAAAAAAAAAAAAAAAGGAAAATTTAAAAAAGTCTTTTTTCTTCTTAGGGAAAATGGAAGCAGAGTTGATGTTGTTCACTAATGTCAAGTGGCTGAAGATTTAGGGCTTGGAGCTCAAGAGGTCTCCTTTAATTGTGCTGGCTGTACTCTCAACACCAACATAAATTGCTGCCTGAACTGAGCCCCTCAGAAGCTATTCCAGAAGCAATGATGACAGCCACATTAACATGTACTGCACTGGACACAAACAGCTCCAGCCCAGTATCAGGGAACCCAAAATAAAACCACGGCTGTCTCCTCTTTCATAGCTAATTTTTCCACAACTAACATCACTTTACAAAACCTGTAAAAAAGGACTAATTCAAAAATGATCACATTAACAGACTGAAAGTTTTGAGAAGATGCTGAGCTTCACATGCAAGAGTGAGTTGCAGCTTGAATAAAAGGAAGTGAATAACTGTAATTTGCTAAAGGTTCAACTACAACCCTATAACTTTAGCACTATCATGAATGGATAGAACACAATATCCATGATCATTACTCATATCTCATTATGCTGTCTTTGTCTACTGGGTTAAAGAAATGCGAAAATAAATCTGATAACAACAGAATATTGCAAAGATTAAGGAATCATGCTATCTGTAGTTAGCTCAAAGTATTTTGTCCATTTGTTCTAATACCTTGTTTCAAGGACTCCGGAGGTTAATATGATCACTGATCATCATGATCTTTCTATGATACCCCAGAGGAATCTTGCTATGTTCTTGTGTTTTCCCAACCAACTGAGGTGCTTGAATGTCCTGTATATTTGCCTTGCAGAGAAAAATGCTGGCTTTTCTAAAAAAGATGGTTTGGTTGACATATTTTTTTGTGTCAAAATGAAGTACTTCTTCCCCTCAGGGGAAAAAAAAAAAAAAATAAGTCATGCCTAGCATAAAGCAGTGTTAATGCACATGAAATAAATTGATTTTGCCAAGGCTAAATTTGTCTAGTAAAGCCTAGACTTGAGATCATTCAAGTGCTCTCTTGAGTTATCTCATTGTATCGGTGTTTGCAGGAGAGGGCCTTGAATTTGTTTCTGCCACACAAAGTTGACATATAAGAAGACAGGACTTAATTGAAACATCTCTGAGGAGTCTTCAATAAGTACTACATTTCTTTATCAGAATAAACTTTTTATTAAGGAAGAAGTGTATAAGGATCCTTTAGGAGAGATCCTGGAATGAAATGCAATTATAGTCTGTAATAAATGTGACTCTATAATAAATATTTTCTATTTTTGTATAAGAAGCTTTTTGAGAGGGAAGTCTTTACGTGTTAAAAATACTTTTTATTTTACATTTCATATCAGATTTTGGAAATCCATTCATACAGTGGATTTGATACACACAAGCCATAAGTTTCTGCAAAGTCTTTAGCAGCAAGAGACCCTGATCTTACAGAAGTTCAACTTTTCCTGAGTGCTAACACCAAGCAAATTAATACTCTTGCTTAAATATGATGGGGCATAGAAATTTAAACTATGGAGATCTGTCTAAGGTTGTTAGCCTTTTCTGCATGTCCCTGTCTCTCCTTCAACTGCAGCTGACTTAATGTCACAGTATTTTAGCTTAATAGGGATTGAACCCAAAGCTTCCTTATACGAGAGACTGATGCTCAGGTTCTTCCCACCTAAACTGAGATATTAAACTGATTAGAATCTACATTAATGTTTGCAACACTGTTTAAAAACAGGGCTGTTCATGCCTTTGTATACATAGACCCATTTTTCTCAAGAAGGGAGGATTTTGGGAATTCTAAGTGCCTGAGTCTGACTTTGTTGGGGCTGGTGGCACTGGCTTTAAACACCATCATTCTTTTACTTCTGCAAGATTTGGTCTTTTCGCCCTTTAATGGTTTATCAGGATATCATTTTACAGAGAGGAGGAATCATTTTCCACTCTCATTCAGGAACACCAGTATGAATGCATGATATGAATACCTGTCCTTTCTCCCCCCAAGAACCATGTTGGCATAAATGTTGTCTCCTAGCTTCCTGCAGAGGGAAGTCATGGTAGCCAAAGTTGGCTTAAGGCTTCACTGCCAGGGAATCAGCAGCAGAATGTGAGAAATTCACCCTGATATGTTAGACAAAGCAACAAAAAAATAGGTTGTTCAGGTCCCCATTTCAGTGGTCCTTTCATATATCTTATAGTTTTTCTCTGTTATGGGAAGGTGACTTTATCACCCTTATCATAGACAAGGGTGATAGACAAGGGTGATAGACAAGGGTGTACACAAGGGTGTAACTGTCAATACCAGTTACAGTGATGTACATCAAGAATAATTCCAGTGATGTCAAAGGAGTAAAGAGGTATAAAACTGGGGAGAACAAGACATGTGGTTTGGTCTCGGTAGGTAGGACTGCAGGAATTAATCATGTTTTCAGATAGCAAATTCATCTGTCACATAACAATAAAAAATATATTTAGAAAAAATGAAATATTACATTTCCTTTGTTCATTTTTGAGGAAATGTAACTCAGGAAGCAAAACCTTTAAGTTTTTTTTTAAGCTTAGTGTCTAGTCCTATCTTGCAGATTGAGCCATGATTACATGTGAATCCATCATATCCTTAGAATATAGCTGTATTAAACTGACTTTCTCCCCTATCTCTGCACCTATTAAATTATTGCTCTTCTTCTCCTCCTGAGTTCCCCCAAAGATACTATTCATTAAAATGTAGAGAATAAAATCTCTATATATGCATTTTTCCTTATTGGCTGTGCTCATCATTTGCCAAATTCGCATTTCTTTAGCAAGGAGGGCAAAAACAATGTGAAATGAATCTTGTTTTGCTTGGCCAGATAAACATAAGGCACAATGAGAGAAAGAAAGGCACAGAGAGAGCAAGACAGGGGGAAAGAAAATAAAGCAAGAAAACAGCAATACCATCCCAATGGTGATGGATAACTGAAGTGAATGTGTCAAGATGGTATTATGTAAATTACCAAGGCAGCTGAGCAGCGCACTGATGATCACAGAGGATGTGAACAGTGTTGTGGTCCCCAGGTGCCACCATGCCTTGTTATTTTTTCTTCCCTCCAACCACCCTTGGGGTAGATTCTTCCTGACCTGAGTCCTTGAAAAAATCATCCAAGAAATACGTTCCTAAGAAAAAGAGGTTAGAGGACATCTACAACAGTTCTATAAAGCAATAACTGCACCCTGCGTGTTGCCAGTTTAACATTCTAAAAAGTGCTTTTTACCTACACATCTGAAGGATTTGACTTATCAAACACCTTAATTACAAAGAGGGATCAAATTCGACACATTTTTAAACAGAAAAGGGAAACTGAAGGGTGAGGGTGGAATTCAACGTGCATTAAACTATATTTTAAAGTTACTTTTTTATTAGCAAGAAACTTTTCTTTCTCATTAGACATTCTGTGTATCTGTGTTTGAATTTGTGAGTTAGTGTTTGTGTCTATGGTCACTGGTATCTATGCATTTTGTTTCTCCTTTTGGGGAGGGTTGATTTATTTAAATGTTGAGGAAGATTACAAAGTTATAATTTACTAATTAGCCGTCACTGGAAATTAATTCTTATTTGAACTGAATGTGGGCCCAAAATTCAAAATCCCGTAGTCCATCGATATGCTCATAAATTTTCAAGCCAAACATCCAGACCCTCTGCAGGCTTCTCAGGATCGTATCTTAGAAAACAACAAACCTCCATTGGCTTAGCTTATGCAAAACAACTCTTCAAAATGTCAAGGATTTCACCAAAATACTTCCTGGAAAACAATGTTAGAAATTAAACAAAGCCTATGAAATGAAGAGAAATATTCTCAAAATTTTCTTAGGGAGGGTTAACTATATTATTTTGACCAGGTTCCTAGTTCTCTTTTCACAAATTGGTAGAATTATGTTATCTTATTATCAAGGTGCATTGAACATCATTCCACTCGGTCTAGGTTGATCTATACTGATTACATAAAGAGACAATTTCAGTAGTCGAAGTTTCACAAAATTCAGGAAAACCTAAACTTGCTTCTCCTGTAGGTCCTACAGGATAATGCAGCAGAGTGGGATTCATTGATTTGCACATCAGTCTGGATGACAGAAGTTGTTCCATCACTCTTTAAAAATTAGCAGAGTCATGCAGCCCTGATAGTTCTTTGTTTTGGCACGGCATCCATAAAACGATGCCCAATATCCAGAGTTCACTGGAATCTGCAATATCAATAATAATAAGACTAATTAGCATTTATTCCTTCAACAGAAGTTTCTTAGAGTGAGTAATGTAGTGTCTGCACAGTTTACAGCAATGCTGTGGGCAGCCTCATGGGACTAACAGGGGAACTTGATTACTGACACTTGTACCAGTTTAAATTTGAAATTGCATTTAATTTGTACATCATTTTGTGATTGAGAACATAAACCTTTAAGGCAAATATAGCAGGAAACAGGCACCTTCCTATATATATTTGAATATAAGAACTAATTTAATGGGATTCATATCTCGGGAAACTATCTCAGAACTTTTTGTGGCAGATTGCATTTGCTCTATGTGTGTAAGGGAGGAGCACTTAGTGGTTGGGGGTTCATGTAAGCTGATGTGAAGTCCAGAAACATTAACTTCAAGAGTGACAATTCCCTTTCATGGGACAGGGGCAGCATGAGGAAATGTAGAGTTCCTCTGGTTCAGTACTGTTTACAGTTCTTTCTCAGATGGAATTTATCAGCAAGGACTAAATGACTTTGGGATCCTTTCTTGACTAGTTTTACTGCCATCTCTGTAGTTGGTTCTAAACATGTTGCTTGAAATTCATGACAAGATAAATAAACAAACTTGGGTGAAAAAGCAAGCTAAACTGGGCATGTAAAGAAACTTCATCATGCCAGCCTTATCTATGGTTTTGTTGTTAATATACAGTGGTTTTGTATCCCGGGACATCTTTAAAATACCAGGACATAGGAATACATTTTTAATGGAAAAAAATTGCTTGTAAAGCTTCTATCTGTTAGGATTTGGTCACATTGCCTAGTCTGCGGTTTGTCTAGGCTCCTTCTACTTTTCTGAACTCAATGATGAATAGCAATATAACTTATGACATAAGAATGCTTCTTTCTTGGGTTTCTACTATATTTAATTCAGGCTTTTCTTCATACGACTTTAAAAATAGCTCCTGTAGAAAGAATATGGAAACTGAGTTCTCCTTCATGTGACTTTCTCAGTGCAGTATTGTGTAAGATCTCAAAAAAACCCTTAAGAGCACAAGTCCTGCTAATTGTTAATTGGGACATTCAATGGGACTTGAGCATCCACTTCACTTAATTGCTTTTGAGCAGTTAACACAGCTCTGAGAAGTGGCAAACATTTGTGACCAGATTTACTCCTACATCCCGGGTCCGATTTGTCAAGGGCAAAAGAATCACTTACAAACCGCTATTGACCCTCAATTGTTCAGCATTTTTGCAGAACCTTGACTACCTATTGTCAGAGTGTTTGGCTTTTCTTTACAGAAATAAATAGATACAGATTTTTTATAGATCAACATCCTATTCCTTCATTTTAAAGCATTTATTTTAATGTGAGGTTTCACTGACAAAAAAAAAAAAAAAAAATGTGCCGCTTCTGGCAGTGTAACAGTAATAACTTTTATTCGTATTGTATCTTTCATCTCAAGTGATCCCAAAGCACTTTACTAACTTAACAAGCTGAAACACACTATATTAAATGCTACACATAGGGATCACTTCATTCACCACTAAAACAACCACTTATGTGGTGAAATGAACCAACTGTTTAAGGGCTCAGTTCTGCAAGGTGTTGAGCTCTATTAGCCTGGTACAATGCCTGAAGACAATATAAAGACTCCTAAAGATTTCATTGGGCATTGGATTAGAATTTATTGCAATCTTCCATGAAAGTATTTAGGATCATGCTTAAGTTAAGCACTTGAGCAGTTCCATTGACATTAATAGAGATTGAAGTTGCTTAAAGTTGAGCTTGCATGTTTTTGAAATAGGACCAGGTGTCTTAATTCTGTGCAGTATAGATCACAGTAAGAGCATTGACACAGCCTAGAGAAGCAGAAAACAAGAACTGAAAAACACCCTGACTCATCAAATGCACTGGCAAAATCAGGTAGTGCAATTTAAACAACCTTACTAAACACATGATCAAACCAACATGAAAGAATAATTGTTAGTCCACTCCTTGAAACATTTATGTATTCACTACATGCCAGTAAGTTTATGTTATTACCTCTGCTTTATTAGCAGTGCTTTATTATTTGGAGACTGCAAAATGAATCTTTTTGAAATATGAATCTTTTTGTGCTTTCAAATCATAGATTGCTCTTAATGTAATCCAGTAATACATTACTTTTCTTCCTACACTGGTAGTTGGATAAATAAGCACCTCCTACATTCATTTATTAATTAAAAAATGGTAGGAAAGAATAGGCCTATGAATTGGAGCAGTCAACTGGAAAGAACTATACCAAAGCAATTGGAGAAAAAAAAATGTGGCTGCTCAGTTTAGTACTAGGCAACTCCAGGGATTCTACTTCTTAGTCCCAAAGATAGTAAGGTTTTGTGATACTAGAAAAGATAGTGAGTCCAGATCAGAGCTGGGACAGTAATAACCCTTCTTCATAACCTGACTGCACCCTTCCATGTTAACATACTGTGAACTGAGCACAAGTGACAAAACCAATCCATCACTGCACCGCCAACACAAAGAAGAATAGAGAGGTTAACAGAAATTGATGACATCCCCGCTCGAATTTTACACTGATTCGGCCAGCTTTACGATTGAAACAGACAAAGATTTATAGTCCAAGCTAGGACGCTGGCTCTCCTTGATTGCCTTGATTTTTTTTTTTAAGCGCTTCTGCATATTTATTTCCAAGCTCATCACAGGCTTGTATCATTAGAATGCTGATTTGATTTTGCATTCCAAGAGGAGTAGACATTATGCAGCCATTTGCATGATGTGAGAGAAATCACCATAACAGTTTGTGATATTGACGACCAAAATGATCGCTAATGTTCACCTGCATAAGCAGGATTGTGTAATTTTTTTTTTGAAATTCAGATTTTTTACTTTTGCTTATCTGTGAAAAAAAAAAAAAAACAAACAAACAAAAAAAAAAACACCAAAATAAAAAGAGGGAATTATTCCATATCCTGTGGATGAGAAATTGTGTTTTGTCATGCCTCCGAGGGCTACAGAGGTATTGAGCTTTTATGAATTTGTTTGATATCAGGGCTGAGCGTTACGAGTTCCAACACAAATTTTTTTCCCCATGACATTATAACTGAAAGCTTTTATCAGTTCATTGTGACAAAAAATTGATTATTATCCTTGACATTTGATGGATAGCTTTCATAAAAGTACATTCTTTACTTTTTTTATGTGTGTGTGTAAGTCTGTAAAGTTTTCTGAGGAAGGCTCTATTTTCTGGAAAGGAAAAAAAAAAATCAAGCAACAACCACTTACTCTATGAAGTATTCTTGTATCACCACTATCTTTGAAAAAGTTTAAACTGAAGTAACAATCCTACTTCCTTACAGCTTTGTCTGCTTGAACGCTAGGAAAATGTACATTCATATAGCTTAGAGGTGAATTTGGATTAGTATTGTAACTGGTCTATATATACCTGAAAAGGGGATTTTGAAGGTCTTGAGACAGAGGCATTGATAGCCACTCTGTAGATAAGGTTAATTCAGGCCTTTGTCTTTGTCTGATTTTAATACCTCTTCGGAGTTGTTATACTTTAAACAAACATTCAGCAGGTGCCTGACAAAAGAACTAAGCTGCCTTTAAATAGTTTAACACTTGCTTATTGCATTCTAGCAACAAGAAGCAATAGGACTCGACTGGTTCTGAATAATGCCAGGAGCTGAAGCTAATGGTGATTCAATTACAGTCCCTCACAAATGGGAATATTCACCTCTGTGTGTGCCTTAGTGTTGATGGGAGCTCTGTGCTTGTCTTGGGAGGAGAATATACTTTAAAAGAATGTGGCAGAACTGTTTTCTTCAGGAGAAGCAGGAAATGGCTGCTCTCCCTGGTTGCCATTCTCAATGACTGATTCGTAAGAGTCTTCCCAAGGACCCTCTCTGAAGCAAAAGGTGGGAAGATAGATGGTGAATTTTAGAGAAATTTGTGAAGACAGAAAGCCAGCCAGAGGCCAGACCAGCCATTCACTAGAGAAAAGGGTCTCTAGAGAAGATAAGATTAGTTATTGTAACAGATTTTAACCTTTTGAAGCAAATGCTGTTAAGTGTCAGATCAATTGAGAAAAAAAAAAGGTAAAAGAGTTTTCTGAACTCTGTGCCAGTTTCAGACATTTGGTAGTTGTTGAGATCAGGGAAGTCAGCAGTTAACAGAAAAAAAGATAATTTAGCATTGTTGTTACTGTTGCATAGATGCCAAAAGGGATTCCTGGTGATGGACTGGATGGTGGAGGGGCAGTTGCAACATAAGTGTGAAAGAGAGTAAAGAGGATGCTACCTACAAGCCTCGGTCTGTCATACAAACTTTGGTATGTGCCCTGTACTAAGATAAGTGATTAAATGGCTGCAGTTTTCTTAATTCCCTCCCCCAGACTTTCCACCTCTCTCCACTCTCAACAAGTCTGTCCTGGTGGCAGGTTCTGGGGCAAGTTTACCAAATAGGGACAGTATTAATGTCAGTAATGCTGTAGGAAAGAAAGAATTCCCCAGTGTATACTTTGCAGCTGTTCTTAGAATGAAGGCTGATGTTCACAACAACAATGAAACAGGTTCTGTTACAGTAGTACTGAGAGGAAGGGAACTAAATCACAGTTTTAAGAAAAAAAAAGGTAAATTTTAAATATGATGAAGTACTTCATACATGATAATTTGCAAAAATGTTCAAAGGAATTTCAGATGGATGGATAAATCTTGAAAGAATGAAAAAATCAGGTCAATGGAAGAAAATGGCAGTTGTGCCGCCGTGTAAGGACAAATGCTTCAGTATACTGTCAGCTGGTTAAATGGATATGGAGCAACTAAGTAAAGGTGATGGAAAATGAAATCAATGAAGAATTAAAATAATGGCAATATACATGCTGTCAATCAACACAGCTTGATGAAAAAATTGTCAAATAAACTTGCTCTTTTTGATTGAGTTTATGATTTCATTGGCAATGATTTCTGTAAGGCATTTGATTTCATTTTTATTTAAAAATACTACAGATAGTGAATTCATTAAAACCTTTCTAACTGGTAGATTTTATACGGCATTCTAATAAAAAAAATAATCCATCTGTTTTTTTCCTATTGAATTTCTGACCTGATTCAAGTCACAACCTGATCAGTGATGTGCAAAATTATTTACACATACAAAAACAACTCTATGGTAAAAAATGAGAAAGATACATCTGATGAACAGCCTAAATATTATAATGAACTAAACTTGCTTGAGGATTTTTTTTTATTATTTCATTTATTTTAACTCTTCCAACAGCAGTATTATATACCTAGGAATCAAGACTGCATAATTTCTTTCTGAAAGAGAAACTAATTTTGGAAAGGACTATCAGAAGGAGTTGGAAATTTCAGGGGATTTATATAATGTTGCAAAACATATGATCAGGAAGCTGAGAGCAACTATCAGTCCTCAGATCTGTGACCACAAAGAGTGAGGAGCTGATGATTAACCAGTGGAATAATTTATTTATTTCATGGCTTCTCCAGTTCTCGGTGTTTAACTCAAAATGAAAAGCTTTGAAAAGATATGTTCCCTCTTACCAGCAGGCCTGATGCAAGAAACAGATAGGGTCATAGCTGTTCTCCTCACTGCTGAGTTTAAATTATCTCTGAATTTCCAGCTTCACCAAAAGAAAATTAAAAATATGTAGCTGCCTATGAGTTTCATAAACAAAAAGCATTGCATAAATTGAGATGCCCAAACCGGGCGCTGAAGGCTTACAAAAGACACTGATAGAGTATCTAAATGCCAGTTTTAGGGCCAAATGCAAATGTATACAATGTGGTCTGAGTATTCTTGTATGAAATGTTCTCACTTACCACTTGCATTTTAAAAACTTTTTTGTTTTCTTCTTTCTGCTGGTAGGACATTAGGATTTTATTTGCAGCTTCCAAAAAGGCAAAAGCAGATTACTTTTCCAGCACTAAAATACATTTCACGCTATGAAAACAGGGTGGTACTATTACTGGACATGGAGCCTTGGCTCCATTAGGCTATGCACTTGCTACATGTAACTTCCTCCAGTAACTGGTCTATATTTACCCTGTGGGTTAACCTGTGCACAAGCTGGGCTCCCACCCAGCCTGACAGGGGGGAGAAAATAGGATAAGAAATGTCATGAATTGAGATTAAGGGAGTGAGACTTCTAATCATCTACTGTCACTGGCAAAAGACACTCAACTTGAGGAAAAGTAATTAAATTTTCTGCCTATTGAAATAAATTTAGATAATGAGAAACAAAAGACAAACATTAAAACAACACCTTTCCTCTTGCACATCTGCCCACAGAGACCACCCTTGTAGTGCTCATACTACAAAAACCTTGTCAGATCCACCCAACACAATATAATACAAAAAACCCCTAGTCTAACAAGTTTGAAATAGTGAGAGGAAAATATTTAAGTTGCATGTTGCTGTTGTTTTTATATTTTCTGTTAATTCTTAAGACACCTGGCTAATTTTCTGAAGAACACACTTCTAAGCAAACTCAATGGATATGATTCTATTTTTCTGTTAACATTGAAACTCTTATTAAAAAAAAAAAGGTTGATGTTAGTTTTATAAAACCAAAATTTGACTGGATTCTTCATTTAGTTTATTTTAACCGTCTCACAATACAATGTAAGATCATGGGTTTATATAATTTCTATTATAATTATTCATTTTCAGTGAAACTGATAAACAAACAAACCCTTGTTTTGGTTCTAGATACAATTCTATTTAGACTACTAAATCACTGCTGTATATCTAAGTGGATATTGTAGACTATAATATTAGATTCTTGGATAGATCTTCCTGTCAGCAATCCATTAGATGTGACGAATCTAGTAAGACACTAAGGTACTATCCACATATGTGTGAAGTCTGGAATATATGTGGTATAAAGTCTTTCCGGAATTTTAAAATTTCTCTGCCAGCAGGAGTGATTTCATAGAAAAGAAATTATGGTAGAGAAAAGAGGGGACCTTTGAGTCACTCAGATACCTTGCATCAGAAAATTAGAAAGATTTGTTTTGATTTCAATGTTTGAGTCTTTGTTAAATTAGAG
Organism: Amazona ochrocephala; assembly: GCA_039720435.1. NCBI lineage: Eukaryota > Metazoa > Chordata > Aves > Psittaciformes > Psittacidae > Amazona > Amazona ochrocephala. The sequence continues at coordinate 46,611,425 of CM077882.1, forward strand.
CACTTGTCATTCTGTTATGATTATAGTTTGACAAATTATTTCTAATTGAAGAGCCAGTTTCCATGAAAAAATGAAATGTCTAATATAATGTAAAAAAAAAAAAATTTCAAAACTGTCAGAAATTTTCCTTTCAATCACAAGCAAAATCCTAGAAATATCAATCCCATTTCACAGAGCATTTCTGTTTTGATAGCGATATTTTCCAGTGAACTATAAATCCATCTCTAAATGACTCTAACCATACTCTCACGAATTTCTGTATTCTTCATTATCAGTTGCCAATTTGGTTCATTCTGTGCACAAGGTACTAAGCTTAACAAGTACGTTTTAGAATTAGGCATAAACATAGAAGCAAACAGAATACTTTAATTATTTCCCAATTAAAGTGTTTTGGTTTTGGTATTGTTGTTTTGTTTTTTTTCAGTTGGAAGACAATAAGACTAGGATTTCAGGATAAATTAGCTGAATTTACGGAAGTCATTCATTGACAAAATGACAGTACTTTACACTTAGTTTGATTTCTGTGTGCATCAAAAGCAGGCACATGTAGGAAGATACCAACAGCCTTAAATATTTGTAGTACTTTCCGTGAGAGGAATAATGAATTTATTCTCACAAATAAAAATAAATCAAGTTTAAACTATGAAGTAGGAGGCTATCCTGAAAGAAAGAATAATAAAATAAAAATAAATTCTTCTCCATTGTTCTGAGTGAATCATGCACATTACTCCAAACAGGTTTTGTTGAGGTGATTTAATCATAATCCACTTGTTTTGTGCTTGCATGCCCAAATTTTATGTATCATATGTGCAAAGATGGATAAAAGACTATTTCTGTGATATAAATATGCATATGCAAAGCCAAGTACTGTAAGATTGAATCATCTCTATATATTCTGTAACAGGAAAATAAAAAGATGACAGGCAGCATCAAATTAACTTATTTTACTAGCTTCTCCCTCAAACACATTTTTAAAAGTGCAAAACAATGTAATTTGTTGTGGCATGCTACTCCCTGTGTTGCTATTAAACTATCCAGGTGATGCTCTCTTGGGAATCCACTCTGAACAGAGGCCTAATTCAAGACTGGATCACAACATCTGCACCAGATAGAATTTGTCATCTTCTGTCTTCAAGCCCATTGGCTGTTGCTTAGCAACTGGCCAATCTCACAGGGTATTTGCCATGACAAATTAGTAGCGTTGTTACTATGACAACCAGCTTTGTTACTTAATTAAATTGATTTGAATCAGAATTGGCTTTCAGGGAAACAAGTGTGTTGTATGAAGTAGTAAACACGATCTTGCAGCTAGCCATTCATGCTTTGATGTAGTAGTCCCTAAAATCAACGCTATCAGGATGAAATCCACAATCAAGACCTGAAATCACTGTGGACAGATTTACTCAAAATTTTAATTTCCTTTTCCAGATTTTTAGAGCACTCTGGATATATTTAGCCATGGTCAAAAAAAAAAAAAAAAAAAAAAAAGAAACACGAAACTCAAACCTGAGGAACACTTTAAGCATGAGCAGGGAATGTACTGATCTTTAACAAATAATTGTGCAGCCATGTTGCACAGCTTCAGGCACAAAAAGGAAGAAAGACCAGACTATGTGGGGTAAAGAGCTAGGAATGGGTTTTCTTTACATTCTTTCTATTTCTACTCCTGTGGCATTTTGACTGCTACCTTGGGAGTCTCAGTGTTTGCCATAATATATGGCTCTGCCTGGCTCAGGGAAGTGAGGGAAATCCCTTCTTTTGATACATCAGGCCCAAGCATCACAAAATTAAAATAAGGCAAGCTAGAAATTCTGATTTCACACTACTGGCAAATTTCTTTTAACAGAAACACCTACACACATTTAATTAGGTTTACTACCCTTCTTATCCTCTCTGCAGACTGACAGAGGCTCAAGATTAACATATTTATATCTTACATGCATTTAATGAATGAAACCTACACTTTAAGTATGAGTACAGCTGTTTCAGACTTCAGATATGCAATCTCACAGTTTTTCAGTTTATCTCTATTTTATCACCAGTAATGTATGGGTGGCTGCTCTTGCTGTCCTGATCTTCTTGCAAATTTAACTGCACAACTCAAGTTGTATTTTTCTTATAAAATATTAAATGAATTGCCCAGAATGATTTGAGATTTCTCATTATGTGTGACTGATTTGAAGCTTAAATGTGCTGTTTTGCATGGATGTTCAAAAGCTTAAGCCTATGTAAACAACAAATGGGAAACATCAACCAAGTGGTGACTCACATGGGAAACTGCAGAATATTGACAAATTCTAAATTGCAAGGTGCTGGGTGGTCTTGCTACATTGCTTGCGTGCTATCTGTAATTCACTTTACTATCATTAGAATATGCAGACAGCCGACTGAATCTCTCTGAAGTAGATTTTTATTTCTTTAGACTTTATTAGCAGAGCCTCACTTTTTAAATTCACTTGTTTTTAAAGTTTGACTTTGTTCAGAAGCTTCTGGAAAAATTAATCATTTAAAAGAAGAAAAAAATATGCATGTACCGCCAGCAAAACCAGCTAAAACTATCTTTCACACCTCTGAACAAATTCATACAAAGCGTTTTCCTCCTTAAATTGTTTTCACTGAACTTAGTAATTGTGAAAGATGATTTACAGCAATGCACATAAAAGTTCCAAATACTTTAATGTCTTCTCCTGGTAAATATTAATGCATTATATATATTACCCTGACACAGTGATTTCATCTTCAAAAATCCTGTTGAAATGTCAGATTGTCCTTCTCATTGTTAGAGCAGAACTAATAATAGGAACTGACATCTTTACTATACAGAGGGAGAAACTGTAGAGGAAGTATTAAGTCATTGTCAAAAGTTCAGAACTCAGAATCACTGTTCACATGCCTGCCACACACATCAGTGTTATGCTTTAAGTTTGACCAGCTAAAATTACCATGAAAGAAAACATTTTTAAAAGCTTATTTTCAAGTTTCTTTTAATTAAAAACTCCTTTAAATTGTCTAGGGGGCTATAACTGAAAGAAAAAAATAAATTATTAGGAGAAAAAGAAATTCTGATGAGAGTTTGTCTTTTGGTGTATTTCTCTTGTATTTTTCTAAGTCTGACCGTTGAAACAATACATCATCAGAAATAAGTTGTTTTCTGAAAAATAGTTATCAATGTTAATAACAGAAAAGTATAAGCAATTAAAGTGGAAAGGAAGTGTGGAATAAAGGTATATTCAAGGGATACATGCAAGTCTAAAACAGGGTGGTGTTTCAGAGTATCCACAATTTGGACAAGTAACTGGAAGAAGCTGGAAAGCCATGCATAAGAAGTCAGAAACAGAACAGTTTGGGAAAAAAGGAAAAAAAAAGTATTAAAACTTTTCTAGTGCATCAGTGAAGTGAGCCAAGGAACAATAACTCCTCTGTTGCATGGCTTACTGTTTACTTCAGTCACCAACAGCAATCAGCATCATCCAATCAAAGTATATTTTTGAGAAAGGGTGACCATTTCTCTCCAGGTGAGAGGAACAGATATGTCAGGAAAAGGTAGCAATATAGTAAAAATTTGGATTCCTTCCTTCAGAGATCATGAACTAGACCAAATGTTAGGGGATTAGCAAAGTCACAAATTTAGTAGTTGAGGAACACGTACAGGTATCACTCACCACAGCGCGGGGAGTCTGGGTTCAGGTATAGAGTGGAGGATTACATTGGGTTTAGACACCCAATTTCATTACTGTTATCTTCTCCTACAACATGAACACAGCAGTATTTGTAACGTCGCTGTTGCATTCAGTGATGGTGTGGTCCCGGAAACAGGCTTTCTGGTTGACAAACAGCTGCTCAATGGCTAAAATGTGGCTAAAAGAGTCCTTCACTACCATGGCCACTTCACAGTGTGAGGGGTTAAGTCAGTCCAAGGGTGGTTGAGACAGAAAAATTGTCTGACACCCAGCATGATCAGTTATGCTACTGGCCCTTGGGCAAAGTGGGCAGATGCTTGCTAGACATTATCTGTTCTTATTTTAGTAGATAAACAGCAAAAAAGCTTTAACTTGGCTTAGTCACAGCTAATGGATGTCACAGTTTTATAATTTTATTTTTAAATGTTTCAAGGCTAAGTTAAAGCAGGAATTTAGAAGTATGGCACACTTTTCAGTAGTTTGTCATCAGTTATTACCCTTTTCAGTTCCTCCAAAGGAATAAAGAGATGGGGGCATATTTTTATCTTCAAGGCTAGTGAGTATTATTAAATTGAAAATGAATGCTTCAAGACCCTTCTATAATGATTAACTTCATATTCCAAGCAAGAAACTTTTCCCTTTTGGAAATGCTTTAATATTCTTCTGTAACTGACTATCCTGATTCACTGTAGGAAAAGATGGGTTACCACTATTTTCCCTACCCAAACTTTAGGATTAAAGGTACAACTGAGCTATTGAAAACATGTCCCTTCTCTCCTCCATGAACAGTGACAGATCTGAACCACACAAATATAAACAAATGGAGCAGGACTAATTCTGATCTTTCTTAAGGCCTGGTAGCTCTGTTATAATTTCAGGGAATTAGCACTATGAAGCACTAAGACTCTTATCCTGAACACAAACTGCTGTTGTACTAGGCACTGTGCAAACATAGTGTAAAATGCACAGTTACAAGTCCAAGATAACAATAACTGTCATATAAGTAAGGGGAAAACCAGAAAACAATGAGTCATTAGTAGTCAATGTGCTATCCTTCAGTCATTGCACATTACAGAATCAATGTCTGAAAAGCAGTGGAGTTAAAAGCTGGTAAATGTCATTAAAGGAAAGTGAAAGATAATAAATAGGTAGAAATAACTTTGCAAGTAAGAGCATCATGGTTTGCTATGGGCCATAAAATTGCACATTTTAAAAAACTAGAATTCCAGTTGTAGAAATTTGGATAGATTATTATGAAAGCTGACAATAGTTTTAACCATGAATAAGAAAGGTTTCATCTCAATTAAATTACGCGGGTAATAATTTTGGATGTAAAGAATAAGGGTATCAGAGATGAGACAGGTTTCAAGCCTGAGTGACATGCAAGGTGATGATGAATCGATGAAAATTAAGAAAGAGTAGAGAATTGTTTTCTTTTATGTCTATAAAGTCAAGTAAATGCAAGATGGTGGTTACATCACTTGAAATGAATGAGGTGACCAAGATCTGTGATTTAAAGGATAAGAATATCAAAGAGCAAGACATACTGCCATAAGCTGAAAGTGAGTGTGAAACAATGGACCAGAGAAGAACTCAATTTAATCTGATCATACATAGAAGATGATGCCAGCTTTGTAATTATCTGGGTGCTTATAAATTTTTAGTGGCATAATTCAGATCATAATTGACTAGGTATTTATTAGAACAAGTTTATGAGGAAGACGCAACTATGTAAGAGAAAGCTTAACCTAGAGCAGGTATAAGTCTTGACTGAAGAATCATCAAGAACCTGGAAAAGTTTACTATCTTTCTTATAAGACTTCACCAATTAAGAATTTTATTTAATTGTACTGATCCTCATATTATCCCCTAACATAAAAAAAAAAAAGTATAAATTGTGCCAATATCAAAGTGACACATTGCTAGGTTACAAGTTTTATTTCCTGCATCCACTTCTTATTTGTAATATGACCTAGTAATGATAACCACACAAACATATATATGTAAATATATATGCGCATAAATATACACACACAATGCTATAAAGATGCCTTGCATGATCTACAAATAAACATCATATTTACTGAGGAAGTAAATGTAACCAAGACCTATCACCCCAGTTTTATTTATTTATTATAGCTTTTACTCCATTGTGCAATACAGTGGAGTAAAAAAATGCATAAAACTTTGCAATTTCTTAATGAACCTCAAAACCATCCATCTTTTTCTTACTCTTTACAAAGCACTTAATAAACATTACATTATATCAAGAAAATATATCTGAAGGCATACTTTTTTAAATAGAGCAAAGCAAAGAACAAAGTTAAGATTGAATGCATGATACTGAAAGGAAATGATGTTGAGTGATGACGGATTATATTGCAGTTAGGACTGGATGCATGTTTTCATTCACAGAATCACAAGGCTGAAAATGACCTCAAGAGGTCAGCTAGTCCATCCCTCTGCCCCAAGGCAAAACCAGCTATATCTATGTCATTCCTGACAGTTGCTGTCTCATCTGCAAATGATGGAGATTCCAGAGCTCCCAGACACTCTTTTCCCAATGTTCCCTAGGTTTTCTGTTAGAAGACATTTCATGATGTCTGAATGTTCTAAGTCCTAATTAAGCCTATTATATCTTACTAGTCAGAAGGGGATTTATAAATTTCTATATTTATTTGGATTTTTTTTCAGGAATATTCTTTTAAGAATAAATTTGAAATGGGGTATTAACTTTATGTCAGGGCTGGACAGAAAAGTTCCACTAAAATATTTTGTATTTTTACAGTTATTTTAAGAAATTATTTGGAGGTGAGAGCTTAAAGGTGAAGGAAGAAAGACTGATTTACAGCACAATTATTTTTTTTCTTTTATGTTCACTGAAATAAACTTCCGATGAGTTGTAGGAACATAGTGTACATTCAGGAGTGACATAATAAAAAGAGTATACTTTTATATGAAATATAGCATTTCAAAGTAGCAGGGAGAGGACTTAGGTTTATATTGAGATCTGTATCCATGTCTTCAGCTGATGCAGATCACTGCCCACTGGCAACCACAGAGAGCAGAGAGCAAAGAGCACCCTGAGGAAGTGTTGCACTTCACTGTTGCGGTCAACCAAATGTCTAGCGGTGGTGACCTCACGTTTGACTTTTTAAGTTCTTGTGGCTGTAATTAGCATCACAGAGGCTTTCAGGTAGCACGCTGAGCAGGGTCTTGGCAACCACTGATTTATAAAACACAATGACTGTAAATAGCTACTCTAAATTTAGAGGCACTGAAAGAGCCTGAACACATTTCAACACTTTTTTTTTCTTTTATTTATTTATTTATTTTTTTTGTACAGTGTCCAGCACCAGTCTAAGCCTTTACCTAGTCCTTGACAATTCATTGATGATAAGAGTATTATAGGTTAAGGAGCTTCAGAAGTCACATCATAAGCAAGAAATGACACAACATGTGACTGCACTAGCAATAGTAAGTATAGAAAATAAAAATGTAAGACATGAAAATATTACTAGCAAATCCTTCCCTCTCCTGTTAAGACAAGCCAAATCATTCTCTAAAAAAAAAAAAAAAATGTTTTTTTGTCCAACTATATCTAATTAAAATATTGGTAGGAAGTTCTTATTGTACCCATTCTCTTTTGAACTGGTTGACCTGACCCTAGCTAAAGAGTTTCAGTAGGTGTCGTGGTTTAAGTCCAACCATAAATCTGCCATGATGTCTCTAGCTCACATGCCTCCTTCTTCCTCCTGCTCCTGGAGGGATGGGAAGGAGAATCGAAAGAATGTAGCTCCCATGGGTTGAGATAAGAACAGTCCAGTAACTAAGGTACAACACAAACCACTAATGCTACCACCAATGATAATAATGATAAGGGAAATAACAAGGGAAGCGAATACAGCCACTCACCACCCGCTGACTGATACCCAGCCTGACTGAGCAGTGAACCAACTCTTCCGGGTGACTGCCCCTGGTTTATATAGTGAGCATGACGTGCTGTGGTATGGAATACCTCCTTGGTCAGTTTGGGTCAGGTGTCCTGTCTCTACTTCCTCCCAGCTTCCTCTCCTCCCTGGCAGAGCATGAGGCTCTGAATGTCCTTGGTCAGACTAAACATTCTAAGCAGCAGCTAAAAACATCGGTGTTATCAGCGCTGTTCCCAGGCCAAAAGTCAAAACCACAGTACTGCACCAGCTACTAAGAAGGAGAAAAATGACTGCTACTGCTGAACCTGGGACAGTAAGGTTTCTATAAAATTTTTGCATATTTATTTTTTTTGATCCTCTTTCACTTCACCCATGTCTAGGTGCAAAAACATGTCTATTCTGTCCATTTATGGGTTTTCACCCTTTACCAAAGATGTCGCAAAATCTGATTTTTTTTCCAAATGAGCATTTCTGCTTTTGGGCTATTTTCTTGGTTATTTTGTACCCTAAATTCTCCCGATCTACACGAAAAAAAATGTAAATATACAGAGAATCCTTATAAAAACACTGAAATTAACAAAAATTAGGGTACAGCTTCTATTTGATGATCTCTCATTTACAAAGAATCAGACTATAGCACCCCTGTGTAAGTTGGAAAGGAAGAGAAAGGAGCAATCTGAGAAAACTGGAGTGTGGCTGGGGAGTGGGATACATTGGCTAGTGCCACTAATGTTAGTTCTCCAAACAAGCTGGGGGATTACTAAGCTTAGACAGATCACTGAGGGTAGTTTTCTCACAGCCCAGAAGGCTTACAAAATAGTCTGATTTTTTTTTCTCTGTTCAATCTATACACCACACTCTAATCTAGTATAGCCAACAAGATTTACTGTTTAGAATGTGTTTTAAATAGTGATTTACCATTCCTTAAAATAAATGTTGCTTGTAGCAGTCTCTGGTTTAGTTTTGTTTTCCCTATCTGCCATGAGGATCTCATTTTCCCTTTAGTATGCTGACAACACAACTTCGTTAAGGCTGATTGGTTCCATTTGCATTGGACATCTCTTCTGCATATAGATTGATGAGTTTAATCAGCAAATCAGGAGAAAGACTTGGACATCAATCAGCATCAGTTTTCGCCCTTTCTGTTTTCTGATTTGCTATTTCTAGTTATCAATGCAATAAAATGATGCCAATTTAAGATAAAATCATAGAAACAATGCAAACTTAGTGTAAAATTGTCAAAAAGCTTTGGAGCTCTACGGCATTATGATCATTGATATTTTGAAAAAAAAAAAAAAAAAAAAAAAAAACAACAAACCAAAACCAAACCAAAAACACCATATTTAACAATCATCACCAGTGACGAGCCCATTGTTCAGAGCTTGGTAAAGAAAACATTTAGTAGAGTACTGATTAAATCATATCATAATATTTTTTGTTTTATTAATAAAACAAAACTGTTCCTATGCATTTTCATGGACTCCTAGTGAACAGAAAGGGCAGTTTGTGCCTCAAAATAAAAGCCTCTTCTGCTTTTAAAAGTAATATATTCAGTACCATTTCATATTGCCAGTGTACCTGGAACATCTCAAAGTATTCTCATGTATCTATTTTCACAACAAACTCAGGAAATAGGAAATCTTTTTTTCTTCATTTTAAGGACACAGCGGTCAAGTAAGGCATGGTGAGCTTGAAGTCTAGAACCTCAGGATCTGCACGCCCATATCATGCTTTTGGAAGCTAATTCTGATCAAGTTAAATAGGAATAAGTTTACCAAATTCCTCTAAGTATCTGGATGTATCTGACTTGTTCAAGATCCTGTGAAGGCAATGAATCAAACTAGACTCCAGGCTAATTCCAAGCATTGCACTGGTCTTCCTCTGCTGGACAAATACCACTTAGTTTATAGAAATTTGCCAATATGAGGTTGCTTTCCTGACTGTAGGGGGAATGGAGCTCATATTTCCTTATTTCTAGACCACCTTTATTGTGACACCCTGAGATAGGAAGAAAGGTATAGAGTACTCCTCCATACTTAGAGCTTAGAGATAAAGGGATAAGGGAACTGGGAAAGAGATCACTCCTCCTTTTGCCCTAGCATGGCCATGTAGTCTTGGTCCACAATATGGGCCTCATTAAAGAATTAAACTAGCATTCTTTTTTACAAAGCTGTAGACTGAAAAACAGTGCAGTTATACCAATTATGCCTATACCTCATAATACGGCAAAACCAAAAAAATACCAGCTCAAAAGCCAGCCACCCAAGAAGATAAAATGTCTCATGTAATTACACCTCATGAAGTATGTTTCTGCTTTTATAAATGCTACTACATGTTAATGGAGATTCTTCTTTAGTTTGCATGTTAGAAGTCTGTGGTTTTGAAGCAGTAAGTCCTAATATTCCTCCCTTAACAGTGAATGTCTCTGATTTAGCTATTTACAACATTTTCATTTTAAGTGGCTATCACGCACATACTTGTAACATCAAGTTTACTTTATGGCTTTTTACATATATGGCCGAACAGTGTTGCCAGAAATATCTGAAGAAATATCCATTTAATTTTAATTTATATGCAGGCAATCACAGAATCACAGAATAGAATCACAGAATCCTGTGGTCAGATATGCTTAAAATGGAAACCATATCCCTCACATTTTAATTCATACTGCAGTCTGCAATGTGGCACAGACTGAACATGTACCATCTTTTTTGCCTCACATTTTTAGAATAACTTTTTCAAAATTTACTTAAAAAAAAAAACAAATAAATCTGACTGATACATCCATTGAGAATATTAAAGACAATTATCATGAAACAACGATATTTATTAAATCATTTTTGTATGTGCACAAAGGCAGGGATAAAGCCTTGTATATTTCTTATATTTAGGTATATATTTATATATACATATATACATATTAATGTGGCTAGAAATATGTAAATATATATATTCATATATGCATATAAAGATGTACATATGTATATACACATGCATGTGTTAAGTCTATATAAAACAATCTCAGTACTACATGCACTTCAATACATATATTTCATATGGATAGTGGGAGAAGATTCAATCGAGACTTATTTAAGAGTTATGTGACCATCCTATTCTGGAAAGAAAATTATATCATTATATAAACCAAAGAAACAATAACAGAAGAACAAAGACAACCCATCTCAAATGACAGAACATAAGTTATTTACCCATTGAGATAATGGTGACTGGAGGAATTCCTGCCTATCCAAATGGCAAGTAGCTTGATTTTGGCATAACAATGCCTGATATATACAGAAGCCCTGCAGCCAGGACTGAGAGGCTTTCATGCTCCCAGAATCTTGAAAACATTCTGAGATATAAGTGCATAGGACCAATGCTGTCTAGACCAGAAGATTTCCAAGAATATCCATTGTATTCCATGTGGGTTTATTTATCACCCCTGTAGCCACAGTAGAGTAAAACCGAAAGTCATGAATGCAGAATGATTTGAGAGTGATTTTAAAATATATTCAATGTGGGAATATCATACCATCTAACAGAGAAATACTTCTTCATGTGCACTGAATTCTACCTCCCAGCACCCATCAAGGTTGCTTGATGGCTTTCAAGCAACCAAATTATAGTATATTTCTTATATGTTCAGGCTGTGCTTTGCTGTCTTCTATTCCTTTTCTTATAGAAACAAAGTCAGATAGATGCTTAGGGATCACTTCTACAGGCATTGAGCATTGCAGACACTTAGTGTCATTTGAGATGCCCTAGAATATTCCTTCCTGGCCTCAGCTGCCACTTCAGAAAGACACAGGTCTCCTGTAGGTGCGGCATTTTATCTGACAGCCGTATGTGGATGCCTTCAGGTGTGTCAAGAAATACTTGATGACAACGCGTAGGAAACTGAATCAAATCCTCCCAGAGATAGGCTGCAATAACAAGTCCTGCCACCCCAGGCAGGTACCTTAGGCAGCCGAATTCAAAAGTTTGCCCCTGGAGAGGTGGGTCAGAAGTGTCTAGCTCTTGCAGAGGCTGGGCTGCTTGATGAGGCTTTTATCACCACACGACGGGGTGGTGGGTGGGAAGTAGATGAAGGCAGACTGTGTGGGTCTGCCATCACTGTGTTGAGCCCTCAGATTGCACCTGCAGGCCTTGTGTTGCAGTAGCCTTTTCTGAATGTCTTTGCAGTCAATCCACTGCTCAAGGGAAAGATTTTCCTTTTCCCCTTATAGCCTGCTGTGGAGACACTTATCACCCAGGCTATTCAAAGTGGCTCAGGGGTCCTGTTTAAAAACAATCAACCACATAACATATGGGTCTGGCTTCTCTACCAATACCTAACTTAAAAAGGAAAGAGGCAGAGATTTCAGAAGAGGCTATGCTCTTAATTTAGGGCAAGCCCACACTGAGCAATCAGGATACAAACTCCTTGGCTTGTATGGTCTTATTTACAATTAACTGTAATAATTGAGGAGACAGTTGTCCTGGAACCCTTGAACTAACTATGCAGGAGCACCTGACTGTGCAGACACAGAAGCTGAAGGCACCTCTTGGGACTCACACAGTTTTCATACCTCCCTGATTACTGACTGAAGCCAGGTCCTTTTTCCTGTGATAGATTAATAAAACCTTCTCTCAGCCTCTAATTGGATGACAATCAGGTTCTCAGGTTATGCTGAATGGGGGAAAAATTCTCCTTCCCTTATATTTTATGTGTCTTTCATTTCTAGCCTAGCTGAATTTTTTTTTATTTTTTTTTTACCTTTTTATGTGATTCATTTACTTTGTTACAGTTTCTTCTCCTTTAAATGAGCTGCATATTTTCGCCCAGCATTACTAACTTCCATCAGTTTTACACCAAAGACACAACCTTTTCTTCTTATTATAACAGCACAGCTTGCAAAGTGATAGGTAGGAATCAGATTGTGTCAGCACTCTCACTACAACCCCCTGTTTTCAGGGAGTCATTTTTAGTGCGGCCACAGAAATATACTCAGGTTTTACCACTGCTATCTAGGTCTTGTTCAAAAAGTGAATTTACTTTTCTTCTGCTCAGCTGAAAAAGAAAATATTTGACCGCTTTTAAACTCCAGGAATATAAGAAAAACAACACAGGGTAGAATGTGACAGATTTATGAGGCTCAGGTTATGTCAGTGTTTTTCTGGCCAATCCCTGTTCTGATTTGCCAGTATTGGAGACCTTATCCTCTCCTGTCATGACCATGCATCTAGCCAACACAGCTGCGTAACCTTCTCCATGAATGAATGCACAAGGAACCTTTGAGATCTATTTGCTCTGCAGAAGAATTTAAGCTCTTGAATGTTTACCCAGACTTTCTAGGGATCTTCATTTAACGTTTCCTCCTAGTTTACTAATGTCAGCTGAAGATGAAAGGATCCTTAAATTCCATTTCCTGGACGTTGTGCAATGATTTGAATTTAATGTTGGAGTTGTTTTGTTTTTTTTGTTTGGTTGGTTGGTTGAGTATTTTGTTGGGTGGGGTATATTTTTGGCTTTGTTTTTTGGTTGGTTTTTGTTTTATTGACTATTGACGATTTGTACCTGACTTGATATTATTACCAGAATTCAAGAAAAACCTTTTTTCGCCTCAATATTTGTTTTGTAATAGAGTTGTAAGCCCTCAAAATAACTCCTTCCCTCATTGATTGCTTTTTACAAATATCAGTGCTCTTAATTCAGGAGGAAACAAGATGAAAATATTCCTAGAGCTATTTTTACTGCTTTAAAATTAGTAGTAACTGCACTGAACAAATTTGCTGAATGAATTCTGAATTCACAATCATACAAAATCATTTCTACTCAGTTTCACATTCCATTACAGCTGAGCAAGTAGTAGAAAGAGAAAGTGCCTCTAATTGTATTTCTTATTTTGTCCTAATTTATCCTAGAAGAATTGAGGCACGCAAACTGTAGTACCCTTGACTATTGAAGTTTCTCTATACAGAATCAATCTGTAATACACTATTCTAGATCATATGCTAGACTCTAGGAATTTTCTCTGTCCAATGAGTTAACATTTCATTCAGTGGAAGCACCTTGCACCAGCTCCTGGAGACTCCGGGACATGTAAAGCCTTAATACCCATACTTACACTGTCTCTCTCACCTAAAGGTCTACACAGGTCAACTCCATTCTTTAAACCAAATTCTGTTTTCCCTCCAACACTACTTTAAATGTAAACATTGTGTCCTTGTCTTTAGGGCTTTACCTAAACACGTTCCTCTCTTTTTTTAATCAGCCCTTTTAGATTGTTTTTATACTAATGCTTTAATTACACAAATGTTCCTGCACAATTACAAAGGGAAATAATCAAGCAACTTTCTCCTCACTTTGAACTCATGTTCAGTTACTTAGCTCTGAATTGATTCTTGCTAAAATTTCCCAGCTACCAGATAGACTGCAGTGATCAGTTGACTCCTGCTTACCTGCCACTATTCCCTCCATAAACACGAGTCTTCCCATAAGCTGGTTGTGAAAGAACCCTGGTGTGCTATTACAAATATTGCACTAGGAAGACCAAATAGTTCAGTCTATTTTTCTGCTTCACTTACATATTTCATCAATAAATTAAATTATTTTTTTCACTCAGTCTGTAATGTCCTTTCAATTGTGTGTATTCAAAACCTTGTGTGTATCCATTTCTTTTTTGCTACCTGCAAGCACTAGCTTATAATTGCTTGTGTGGAAATCATCCTACATGAAAATAGATTAATAAACCATTTGTGTTATTAAAACATACAAGTTAACAAGTACAATAATTATCCTGACCAATATGGTTGTATGATGCACTCATCTAGGCCTCATTAATTGTTTATGCTGCTGCTTCTATGAGGCAAGGATCTTTCTTTTGAATGTGGTGAGAATATAGCCAGAAGGCTGAAAACCATAGTTTGCAAAACCTTTATTATCATAGCTCATCTTGGTAATAAAAGGGAAATTGTCTTAAACTAAGTTCTTATTTTCAACAACTCCATAATTTTTTATCTGAACATCACAGTATTTTTTTTTTTTAGCATTTATCTACTAGTTGTTGTTTTAGCAACCTCTTCTAAAACAAACCAATAAAAATTAATTTGTATTTTCCAATTTTTAACTTTCCAGTAAGGTTAGCTTTTAAATAGCTTAAATATAACACAGTTTGGTGTTTTCAGCTTAATGACTAAATACCCCTGGAATTATTACTGTCATTTTTCATGATATTTTTCAAGTGCCTTTTGCAGTTGTTATTTTGTTGCCTGTGGATAAGACTTTATTTTAAAGTCTGCTCTCAGACCTACTTTTCAAGACTGCTCAACTGCAGAGTGATGAAAAGTAGGAAAAGAAGTTGACTGTCAGAAAAACAAATGCACTAATGAAATTCAGGCCTCTTTAGGTCCAAAACATTTCCCAAGAATCCAGTGTGGTGTTACAGGTTCATCGCAGATTGCATGAGCGCAGACTTAACAGGTGATGCTTATTGGGGATGATTATTATTATTTTTGAATTGTTTGGGGAAATTATGATGGATTTTTGACCATTAAATAAAATCTGAGATTACTGAGCAAATAAACACAGCTGAAATTGTAAAAGTCTTGGTTCTTCCATGACTAGGGGCTATTGGAGAGAAACTTCGTGGTTTCCAGAAATTAAAAGATGACCACTAAGAGGGTGTTCATTGAGAGGTTCCACATTAGAGTGGTCAGAGAAACCTTTTACATATGGATTGTATGGAGAATGAATGACCAGTTTCTGGCCTCCTGAGGTGCCATAGGTCAACATCTTCTCCTGCTATGTTTGCAGAATACCATCTTTGACTTGGAATTATCTAAAGGCATAATTTGACTTCATATTCCCACATTCTCATGTGTAGCCTTCCAGGTATTTGCCATAGGTTATACTCATATTATATTCCTTTGCTTCTGAAGTTGACCTTTTAGTCAATTTTTTCTTCATCTTCCTTGACAGCTTTGCACATCCATAATACCTTTCCTGCAAAGGTCTCAAAGTGCATTATAGCCATCAGTAAAATAAAGGCGAGATTATCAAGGGCATGAAGGGCACTTGCAATGACTCCTCCACCTGGTTTTCAATGAGACCTGAGAATTTATCTTTCATTTTTTTATCTTTGAATACTTCTCTTTAACACATCTCACAAGGATGTGAAGAGGTTAAATGTTGTTATTCCCATTTTACAAAAGGGGAAACTGAGGAGCAATTGCAGCTAACGTGCTAGATGAGGTTCACAGCTGCCCTTTCCTAGAAGAGCACCTAAGGGAGTCAAGTCCTGATCCACTATCTTCATTATTAGAGTACCCTTCCAGACAAACCTTCCAATTTCCTGCTGTTGCCTCAATTCAAATTATGTCCATGATCTGAAGGGAAAGGACCTCTCTTTAAAACTGTTTCAGCTTCTTCAAGTCCTTTCTAGACTCTTAGATATATTTTAACAGCAAACTCAATGGAATGGACCCCAGGGCCTAGAACAAGCTTTTTTTCAGCTGTTCGGGTCTACTGGGTTCATACGTATTCAGGGCTTCAGGCATTTTGTGTGGCCAGTTGATTAAATATACATTTAATTTTTTTTAATATGCATACTAATTACCCAATAGACTAGAATGACTCTTTAGGAACAATTTCTGCCTATTGTGTAAAAGCATTATAAAAATCCTTCCAAAAAATAACAACTGCACATGCTTAAATGCTTCTCTTCTCCCTATGCTGGCCCTCTCCCTTGCTCCCTAACATACCAAAACCAAGCTGTATCATATCCTGTATTAATCACTGGATTAATTTCCATCATTGCATTACAGGGATGCAAAATCTCCTCTTAATCTGGAGATTTTTCCCTTCAGAACACAAACCAGCAAATCTCCCCAGGTGAAGATTGCTACAGGATCAGGACCCTTACAATGTAGCAGATAGGTAGTTAATTCATCATTAGTCTTGCTACTGTTCTAATATTTTTTTAAAATAAAGGAAACTAGGGAAAAGGGGGAGTTGCTGAGGTAATTTTCCTACAATGCATTTCACCTTGGTTATAATTTGTGCTCCCATATTCAGGAATGGAGGTGAGAGGAAAAGTGGAGCAGAAGAACTGGCCTGGAGGTACTGAGAACATAAGTATATTCGTAAAAGAATAGCTAGGCAGAGTGATGGGTGGGTGGATGTGTGATCTGAGGGTGAAGAGATTAAGACAGACTGTGTTATCTTCTTTCTCCAGCCCTCTCACTCCTTCCCAAAAGCTCTGGACTCCATGGTGCATGTTTTCATACCACCTGCAATGTACATGATTGCATGTACAGCCCTTGCTGTCTAACTCCAGGAATTCGCTTCTGCTGCATCCTCCCTGACTATGCTTCCAAAACATTGAAGTCTTTATTCACGCTTTTGCTAGCCCTGTAAGTATGTGTTTGAAGATGCATGCTGATGTTCTGGACACAGTATTTTACAAATGGAGAACTACAAGATGAAGAAAGGAGGCTGCTTGCAGAAAAACAGTGCAAGATTGCCTAGATCCTTGCAGACACACTCTGTTCTGTAATAATACTGAAGATCCAACAATGAAAAGGATCATCTCATCCAGGTCTCCCTCTTCCCACTTAAAAGACCACCATATGGGGACCATAATGCAGCATGGATGATTCAGGATTTACCCCATTTCCTTTCTGTTGGGTTACAGGAGGAAGATCTCAGCACTTTATACTGGGTTTTTTGGATGCAGTTCCTTATCTCACTTCTCTAACTATATTTTTGCCTATGAACGAAGATTGCTTGGATGAGATGTGAATGACACTGAGTCACAGCTAAAAAGGGAGGTGCTGAATAGCTCCTCTTGGAAATCTAGTGAATTTGCTGGGTTTTGGTCCCAAATCAGTCTTCTTACATTCAAGAGTAAAGTCCTGCCTTCTGATTTACACAAGTTTGCAACAATTCCTCAACTGACTGATCTTTTGGAAAAGCTTCAAAATTAATCCTGTGCTGTTTTAAAGCTCCCCTCTCTCTTTCCTGAGGGCAATGGGCCGAGCAGCACATCATTCCCTAATACTGGCTGTAAAAACTACACCCAACAAGTCAAGTATCAAGGAAGATAGATGCTCTGTTAACCTGCTATGCTGTTATTAAAAGAGCACAGCTGAAGTGTGCGCTGATGGACCATGAAATCTGAGGAGAGCCACAAGCCATGCAAGGTGAGAAATATGTGCTGGGAGGTCACACAGTATCTTTGATGCTCCTGTGAAATTATCACACCATAAACTGACAGATGAAAACATTATTTGACCTCTTAAGTCAATCATATCACTTTTTATCTTAAACATCTTTCATTTGCAACTTGGTCACATATCAGAAAGTTTAACGTCCTTTTTGTGGTAAAAAACAGGTGCAAGCAAACCCTCTGGGAAATGGTGAGCTATGAAAGCCATTTGTAATCTTGTACTCTTGCCACACAATCTCACTTCAAATGTGGTATATATGTGTTAACTTAAAGCAGAAATAATACTACTTGTACATCTGCCCGAATAACTCAGAAAAGATAGTATGCACTGTGTTTTCCACAAGCATACTCTTGTTTGAGGTGTGTAGTGAAGCCCACAGTGAAAGAGGCAGAATCCTCAATAAACAATTGCCAACACTCAAGTAAACATGAAATCCATTAAGCCACTAATATGAGTACAGAATAATAGTCAGTAAGCACCTTTCTTTATATTTTCCTGGACTGCAGTTGCACTCACTGGTTGGGAAATAATGGAAATTCTGATTAACACTTCACTTTTTCTTTGACTAAACTGAACATTTTTAAGATGTTCTCCTCTGTCCTTAAAATGACAATAAGTAAAAACTGTCTTCAGCATGAAAAATTGATATCTGCTGTACTAGTAGCATTGTCTAAGGTTACAAACAAAATTAGAAATATCTGTTCTTTAAATTCACATATTCCACAGGAGAAAGGGATTAGCTTGTTATGCAAATGAGATGAAGGTACTAGATCTGTTGAAAATAAGGGCTGCTGAACAGAAATTCTTTTAGGGAATATAAGTGTCCACCATTATTATGGTGTCTTATAAGAAATAATCATTTTATTTTCCTATTTCTTAATATTTTCTTATTTCTTAATACCCAGAAGGAAGACAATCACCAGATGCTGAAATATGTATGAGGGAAAGGAAGGGAAGGGAAGGGAAGGGAAGGGAAGGGAAGGGAAGGGAAGGGAAGGGAAGGGAAGGGAAGGGAAGGGAAGGGAAGGGAAGGGAAGGGAAGGGAAGGGAAGGGAAGGGAAGGGAAGGGAAGGGAAGGGAAGGGAAGGGAAGGGAAGGGAAGGGAAGGGAAGGGAAGGGAAGGGAAGGGAAGGGAAGGGAAGGGAAGGGAAGGAATTTTTGAAAGTTAACATAGCCTGGAAAAAAAATTCTAGCAAGTAGCAAGCTGCTGTTTTCTGATGAATACTTTGTCAGATGAAATGTTGTCTCTCTTTTACTTTTGTTTGTAGGAAAGGACAGCTATCCCAGATGTTCATTTTCATTCAAGAGTGGGAAGAAATGGTCAATGTGTTGATACTTCCATCAGTCTCTCTGTTCTGTATGGTGGTGTATAGGATTCACAGCAAGTAATATATAGTGGATACCAGCATTCACTGTGTTATGCCCTCCCACAGTGTTAGAGATATTTATTGTAGGTGGGAATTCTATACCACTGCCCAAAACTATTAATCAGTCCAGGATCCACTTTGGGGTTGCCATCATTGTGTATATTGTTTAAGTTTGTGAGCTAATTAGTTATGCCCATGTTATTTCAAAACCATTTGAACTGCTGTTCTTTGATCAATAACCACTTCTCAATAGCCACTGTTCATCCATTATTTCTTCCTTGCTCCAGTTTAAGTCTCCTCCACATTCTGTGTCTTGTGGGCTGAAAGAAACCCCATATTATTTAGACAAATATCTGCTTTTTGTAAGTTGCACAAGAAAGGTCACTTCCTATCCTCATTTGAATTTTCCTTCACATCTTGCAGCATTAAATGCCTTCTCATTCATACATGATTCATAGCTGCCCACAGAACAGTCCTGAGATTTCCCAGCTTTCAATGAGTGGTTGCCAGTGTCCTGAGACTGTGTGACAACAGGAAGTAGTAGATTGTCCTTTCCCACCAGGTCTTCAACTCCCTCTCAGCAGCAGCATTTCTGTCAGTCACAGCAACGGTAGATTAAAGTTAGCTGCTGTTGAGAAAAACGCCGCTGGACTGCAGGGAAATGCATTGCCAGGATGAGTACACTGGCAGGTAAAGCTCTTGGATGGCTTACGGAAAATGCATGGTGCCAAGAGGGGCAGTTCTAAAATTTAAGAAGTCATGGAAGGAGGAACTGAGGGACAGAGTTAGACACAGGAAAAGAAATGACCAGAGTGCTTGAAGGTGGAAGAGATGAGATGAAAGAGAAGAAGAGGGATCACAGCTGTCAGATATCCTAGGCCATTTAAAGAAACTGACAGAGAGATGACCAAAATGTCAGTCTGTTTGCATTGTTAGGCCCAACAAAAGCTTAGGGTAGCCTCATTGGATTCCAAGTTCAGACCAAATATGCGCTATGGAATAGTACCCCTTTAAGGCAAATAAAATTAGCTACGAAGGTGTTAAAATAAGGTGCTCAAGAGCACTAGGTACTTTTAAAAACTGTGATCAGTCAAGCCACTTTTGTGTCCTATGAGGCTTGACTTTGAGGGAAGGCCCATGGAAAGGTAGGCAGCTATGTTGTTCCATGATTGGAGCATGCAATGGACTTGTTGGTGTGACTCGGAACAGGATGAGCATTGACACAGGTGAGGAGTGCTGGATTTTCTTCTCACATGCGCAAGTCCCAGTGTGAAATGAATAATACCACTTTTTCGCTTTGAAGAGGAAACTTTCTGCCTCTAGCGTGGCCCAGCTACAGTGGCAAAAAGAACATTTATACAGACCTTGCTGTTAAAAAAAGAAAACTCAAAGAAAAAATCAGCCTTCACTAACAGTTTCCTTCCAATAGCTGAAAAGAAAACTTATTTTTTCTCCCAACTCACAGGTATTGCGTGGTTGGAAATAAAGACTTTAATGGTAGATGATATTGTATTGTCCACATGATCTGAGCTCAGGAACAGGGACAGCAAGTGTGAGGCCTTTTTATTTTGAATTTATTTCTACATCTTGAGAATAGGATCTTAGGTGCTGCAGTCATAGATCCTGAGAAATAAAGCTAGTGATGAAGAAACCTGAAAGCCCATCTGTTACATACAGATGTCACATATTGTACAGAGATGAGAGGCTTTGCAGGGTGTGCACTTTTCCTTTAAACTAGTGGGAGGAGTTTCTTATAATTGAGAACAGATGGGAAAAAGAAGGGAAAAGCACCCAAATCATCCTCCTTACTGTCATTCTTCAAGAAACATGGTTTGCTGCTTTCATGTTATTTATGTACCTGTGTTTCTACCTGACAGTGTGTTATCCAGTGTTTAATAACATCAGATTTTTACAGAAGCTTCTTATTTTAAGGCACATGAGAAACTACAAATACACTGTGTAAGGTGCGTAAGCATGGTTGCAGAGGAAGTGAGCTCTAATGCAAACTAGGAAGTGACTGATACACCCGAAGCAGGCAAACCTCTAAAATTATTCATGTATTTCATTAAACAAAACTATATGGACCAACCTTAGCCTCTTGAAAGTGACCTTAGCTTGGTGCAGAGGGCAATGAGAATGGAATCAAGTTTAGAAGAGAATATCTTGGGTTTTCAGTCTGTTTCCTGGTGGACTCCTGTCCCCACTGCAAACCCACATAAACCACAATCTCATTTAACAATACTGTGCAAATAATTGTCATTGCACCTGCATCTGGTTTCTCAGAGATTATCGCAGAGACAGAAGAGCAACTTCCCTCTGTAATCTCAGGCATCCCTTGTCTTCAAACACTTAGGTTTCAGCAGAACTCCCCCAATTTACCTTGTGCTGCATCAGGCCCAAGAGCTGTCATTTTAGAGTGCTGGGATAGATATTTGCATTAAGAGAAAAATGCATCAAGCACAAAGGCTGGATTAATAGATGAGTGAGGTATTAAATGTGCAGTAATTCCATAACATGCAAACTTAAAACAATTCTCCCTCTTGTTCTTTCTCTTTTTTTCCTTTATTTTTTTTTTTTTAATTTTCAAGCACAGTTTCCTGCCCTTTTCAGTGTAAAACAGCCAAACAAAAAACCCATGCTGTCTGAATAAAATCTGCATATATATGAAAACTGGACAGTTAAGTAGCTTCCAACAGATCAGCTACATGTACCACTGAGGTATACACGCATCGACACACACAAAAAAAGTAAGTCGTGTTCGTGACTACCTAGTGTAGCTATCTGATGGAAGGTGGGATGCTGGAATGTTCTATTGTTTTATCTTCTGCTATCAATGCCACCTTCTTTAGCTGCACTGGGGTCTAAGACACACATGGGTCCTCACATTTCAAGACATCCTGGCATGCACTGGCAAGCATCGAAAGCACCCCATCACAGCCATACCACAAGGAGCCGTGCTAGACTTGCTGCTGGATGTTTCCCTTTGCACTGCTTACATCAGCTGAAAATAATCATATTTAATCCAAACAGGAAATGGTTTGCTCACACCACCACAGTCAGCATGCAGGGCAGGGCGTTTCTGTTAGAACAGAGCTCAACAACAAGGTTCAAAATACAGATAGAGGAAAAGATATGGTGCATCACCCCAGGTGCAAATATATGTGTCGAAAGCAAGCAAATGATGAGACTAGTTAATCAGACAGTTATTTGTGCAAATGTGGCTATTTACACTTCATGTTTATTTTGTTCATCTATTTTAAACCAAGTTTGCAGCTTTCTTGCCTGGGTCTCCAGCTTCTGCAGTAGTGACCATTCTGCTGCGGTACGGATTTGGAGGCAAATACCATGGGGCAAGATCATTAAGCAACCATTTGCAATGTAATCCAGACCTGATTACTAGCAAATGACCCTTAAACAGTGAATCTGGGAGTGGATCCAGAAAGTTCCATGCTTATCTGAGTTTCCCAAACAGCTTTCAGGAGTCACCAACAGCAGCTATTTTTCAGGATGCCTACTGAGCATTCTACTAAACCTGACTTATACAGACATGGCCCTGTAGCGACACAGAGTGACTGGGAAGATGAAGGTCCTAACCCTCAGTTAATTCTCATTTAGAATGATTAGGTGCTCTGTTTTTCCGTGGCTGTAAGCATATAAAAAGTTTTACCATTCTAGTAATGAGCAGAATAAAGAAACACAGTTTTTGAGAAACTGAGACATTAAAGTACCTGTACATGCCTACTGAAATTGCCAGTGTGAGATTTAGGATCTTTAGATACTTTTCTACTTTGTAAATCCTACTGAAAGCCTCCTGCATCTTTAACACTGAAGAGCCTTTAAAAATCTCTCTCTAAGCTACTTCAGAATTTAGGATACCATAACCCCCCAATGTCCAGACTCCCAAACTCTTAGGTACTTGTGAAATTGCACTCCCTTTCAAAACTACAGATGTTCTGACAATATGGAGAAACATCTCTGTTTTCCACTAGGCACAACCAAAATAGTTAAGGTCTCTGACTAAAGAAACTGTTCTTCCTATTAATAAAGAACTGACTCAAAACTTCTCTATGTCATGCTGTTTGACCACAATCGTTGTCAGTTATATTCCTGGAAGAATGTGAGCTTCAACTGCACATTTAGTGTGGAGAGCACAACAACAATAACTCACTGCATCATCGAAATACTTCAGCAAGTTTTGAAGACAAGGCTATAGATCTTTGTTTTCATATACTAAATTTGGGATTCCTATTTTTTTCCATCTTCATTAATTCCATGTTAAACATGTTAAAGCATTTTCTAATTCTATAGAAATGTTAGTGCCCATATTTCATCTAATTTTAACCTGCTTTGTGGATCATCATTGTAGCTTTTCAGTCTTCTTTATCTCAGGAAAGATTAATGACAATGGTCTGGAGTGAAATTTTAATAGCAAATGGATCTGTATTTCTCCTTCCAGACCTAACATTTATGTTCAAGCATGATTGGAGAGAAAACTGTACTGGCCATTTCATGTCTTCTTTTTTCCCTAGAAGATTTTGTTGGTCAAAGATGTTTAAAAAACTTCCTTCTCTAACTAGGATGAATTCGCAGATTATTGTATGTGTAAGAAAGATAATAGAGTAAAAGTTGAGAGGATAATGAATCAAACTCAAATTACACAGAGAACATGCATGAATCAATTTTGCCAGTATTGATATGAAATAATTTTTATTTCAGTTTTACAGTCTGACTTGAAATTTCCTGCCTTTGGAAGCAATATATTTGTACATTTTTCTTGTCTATGCTTCAAGTGAATCCTGATTCTTGGAATTTTCATTCATTCTGAAAATTTTCATGCTCCTCTGATAATTCATCCTCATATATATCCCACATAAAACCCTCCTTAAAACCACTGAATCCCTGGATGAATAGTAGTGAACATGAACTAAACTCCAAGGTAGAGTTGCTATTTACAGCGATAACTTTTCAATAGTTGATTTTTTATTTATAGTTTTCCTCGTTGAATAGTTTGATCTAATTTAGTTGCTGATTTTTTAATTATCAGTTAGATTTTTTTATTCTAATGTGAAATTTAATACTAGTTTACTCTTGTCTAATAGCCAAATATGGATATCTGGATGGCAATGTTGATGTAAGTATATCTATTGAATATTAATGGGCATAATTATGACTACTATAACTGAATAATTTGGCAATGTGAAAATAGTTTTCCCATAGTACTTGTTTTAAAGGCAGAAACAGGACTTTTTGCATGTTTGAAGGGGTTTTTATAATGTCTTGTGAATATCATAGAAGTTTTGAGCTTAAATGATTTTTCAGTTATAAATAGAATTTTAGATATACAAATGCATTAACATAGTTGCAGCGGTGGGTGAAAACAGATTTTTTTTAATAATTTTTCAAAAAATTGCCCCTACTTTTCATCTACATTTACGTTTTAATTACACTTTCAGAAATTTTTCGAATTTCAGAAAACTTCAGCTTTTGTAGTAAGTCACATTAAAATAGATGAGAAAAATTTTGCTAGTTTTTTATTCTATGCCACTATATGGTACATATAAATATGTAAAAGATAAACACATTTTAAACAGAATAATCTTTTTAATCCAATATTTTGAAATATATAGTTATTCAGTTTAGTAACAGCAACTGTCTCAGAAGATGTGATTTTTTTGAGGTGTATCCAGAACCATCAGATCACTATTTGAGAAATCCAGAACTATGAGACATGATATGGGCAAATTTTAGCCAAACCATTAATCTCTTTCAAGTCAAAAAAAAAAAAAAATTCCTGTAGTTACATCACTTATATTTTTCCTGAGCTCAGTTTTACTCATTTTGCTGTAGATTATTCACCCAGTAAATACCTTTGTCACACTATCCTCCGCATGCACACAGATTTTGTCAGAGCTGACTATTGTTTAAATGTGGAACTCCAAGCACAATGTAATTTGGAGCCTGGAAAGATATTTAATGGAATAAGACTGAGTACTTTGTAATGCAGTAAGCACTAAAACAACATATTACCCACATAAACTTTAAACATGGGCAAATCATTTGCTTTTTCACTTCGTACATGTAAAAATCCAGAGGATGGCTCTGATGGAGCATCACTGCCCCGTCCCTACAGTGCTCTGCTCAAAAGGTGCCAGAGGATGGAGACAAGGGGGCAGCCAGAATGGAGTTTCATGTTGGAAAAGGTGAAAATAAATGAGTTGTAATGGGGAAAAAAATGTTGAAGAGAATGCTTGCAGAGCAGCAGAGCTATGTCGCTGTGAGTGGTGACGAGGGGAAGGGAAAAGAGATGAAGCAGATTCTTGTTTTCTGAAAGGTGCGAAGGCTGCTAGGAGAGGTGAACTTGAAGGAGGTGAAGAGACAGAAGGAGATAGACCCTTTCTGGCACAGACACATAGCTATCTACAATCTGTTGGCCCATTTTAGTCATTGCTAAAACTTTACTTAAGTACCGCAACAGAATTGATTTTGCAGCCTAAACAGGAAGAAAAGATGCGCTTTTTTTGTCTCAGCGTTTGGTTTGATAGACCCCAGTTTAGCCTGCACTGTGAGTGGCCTGGGAATGACTCACTTCAGTTCAGTACCTCCTTTCTCAGCCTGCTCCTGGAGCATTCGGAGAAGCATAACATTACCCATTGAGCAAGGAAAAGTTCAGAAGGGAAAATCACTGCTAGAAGGTTTTGAGACTAAATAATCTGCAGTCCTCTAACACATTTGGTATCTGATTTTCTGGTTAGGAATACAGTTTCACCTAAATTGCCTATATTGCCATCTAACTTCCCAAGACATTACCTATGGATTTTAAGACATAGGTGTTTATATACCAAGCAGACCAAAAAGTAATTTTCTCTGATGTAATGATAGGTCCAATAGTAGTTGCAGAACCCTATTTTATAATGCTGCATTCACTGATGATGAGGCAGTGAAGTACTGAACAAGACAATCAAATAATTAAAGTGCACATGGATTAAGACTAAGTAAAAACCAAAGGATTGTAATTTGAGATACCTGTTTTCCATCTACCCATACCAGAATACAGTAGGGATTATGTGAACTAAACAGCCAAGCAAAGGCTCAGCTTACTCATATTAAAGCATATGTGATTAAAAAAAAAAAAAAAAAGAAAAAAAAGCCTATTTACTCTAAAATTGCATTGCAATTACTTTCAATTCTGTATTATTATTTTTCTTTGTTTTTATAATCTAAAAGGTCTGCCTATTTTGATAAATAACTGGCAAGTAAAATTCTGCTGGTTTTGTTCATTGAATCACATGTGGTTTTGCAAAAAAATAGTAATTTGAAGAATGAAGAAGATTTTTTAGCCTAAAATATATATTTTTACTCAGAACTTTCTATTTAGTTTATCAAAGCATCTTGCAAGTGTAAGCACAGTTTCTTGGTCAGGGACCTTAAATGTTTCAACTGTACCTAGAGGAAATCAGAGATGTTTGTCTTTTAGATTATCAGAGCATCTATAGTTGTGAGAGGGAGTACAACTTCATGAGTACCTGAATTTGGGAGTTTGTATATTCAGGGTGTTATGATCTCCTAAATTATGAAGTAGTTTATAGAGATACTTTTTAATAGGGCACATGTGAATTGAAGATCAAGGGGACCTGGAGATAAGGAATATAGAAATGGTTTTTAAAAATCTGATGTTCATCTTGATTGATTTTTTACAAGTGTGAACAATAAAAAAAATGAGCATCCATTCCGGTAAAAGCTACATGAAGCTGAAGTTAAAACTGAGAGTTCCTCTTGTTTGCACAATTGCCCTGCCTGAATCTAACTGGGATAAGCAGTATGTTATCGCCAGTTTAGCTTACATGACTTAAACCAGGAAAACATGTGAAAGGACCTAATTTTGCCATTCCTTAATTTAACAGTGATGCACAGCTTAGCTTTGTCAAGCTAAAGAAGATATTCCAGTAGAACAGGATTAGTGAAAAAAAATAGCATCTTTTTTCTATTAACACACTGCATTTAGACTGAACTAAAGAGCAGATCTCTTTCCTGTACAGGTTAGTTGTTCATGGTCTTGAAATCAGCCAAAACAATTCTAAATTTCAACAGTTTTCTCCTTATATTAAGCATTCCCATAAACTGAAAGGATCTGTGAGAAAGGCCAACATAAATAACATTTATAAAAACTAAAAATTTTAAATAAAAATTAAAAATTTTAAATAAAAATTTTTCCACCAACCTGAGGTCAAGAAGACAATGGAAAAAGTGAGTTGATAAAAGTAGCTTGATTTTTCTCTCATAGCTGGCTGTTATCAGATATGGATCTGATAATAATTATGAGATTTATCAAAGAGCAGAATGACATCCTAACAGTCATTATTTTCATTTCATGTCCAGCTGGAAGCCTCTGGAATACATATTGTTAATCTTTTTTCCCATTATCTCTCTCAACTCCATCCTCAAATTATTCAGACCCTGTGTATGCTTTTGTGGGAAAATCTTAGCTTCATCTGTTTGGCAGATGATACAGAATTCCTTTGTGCCTTTTTTTTTTAAAGTGGTTTTAATCCAAACAAATCACAATATTATTATCTAGCAGGAGCAGCATGATAATAGCTCGGAAAACAGACATAAACTGCAGTTTTTTGTTACTTTACAGAAGTTAGGAAATGATGTGAAGTTCACTTTCTTATGATGAAAATAAATGTACTTTTTCTCTTCTGCATAACGGTAGGCACTGTGCCTCTTCCTGAAATACTGCAAAACAAAACACCAAGTGCAGGTTTGACAGAAACTCTGCCACTTTTCTCCTGGGCCTCAGGTGGTTGAAATGAGTTCGGATTATTTACCAGAATACATTGTTTTTACAGTTACAGGCACATCTAAATTCTCAGATACATCCCTGGTGTTTGTTGGAAGGCAGTCTGGATTGTCTCTCCCTTTGCTACTTTTCTCATTAGTACTAGGTTTTAGCTTTACATGGTCCACAGTAGAAAATATTTATTAATGTAAGCCTCAAGTACCCACTCCAAGCTAACAGTAATTTATTTTCTCCAAAATGACCAATCTCATTCATGTGCTGATTTTACCTTTGGAATGTTTAAAAAAAAAAGCCACCATGATACTATTTGCAATAGGGCAGGGATCTTTGCATTTAGAACAAGAGCATTGAACCGCAGTTTAAGGCTTAAAATCCTATTAGCTAAAAGGCTTGGAGACATTTTGCTTCTGTAAAATAAATTTTATATCTGATAGAAAGTGTGGGTCACATTGATTTCTTTAAAATTTGAATTAGGAGTTGTGAAGCTTGGGACTTAGTTTTGAGTGTTCACTGAGGTTTACAAACCCATTCAGCAAAAGTCATGGCTGGTGTGCGAAACTGTGCTCCTCAGAGCTTCAACCCACTGCTGAGACATGAAGATCTCTACAAGGCACACAAAAGCATTTAGCAGAAATGTTGCTGGTATTAATTACAACAAGAAAACTAACTTGCATTTTTTAGGTTAGATCATAAACCCTCCAGCTGCTGAACACATCTATAGGTATCTTCCTACTGCATTTATTTACCTCCTGAATTAGCACAATGCTGAGAAAATGGCGAGAATTAAAGTGAACTGAAGTAATTTCTTACATCTGGATGGCAACTGAGAGTCCAGATAAATAAAGTCATGAGGAGTTTTTTAAAGATTCAGCTTCTGCGATTGTTTGTTCAGCAGCAGTTTAGGCACCAGGCAAACTAATTGTTTCTCTCTAATGCCTTAAATTAAACTACAGACATCACTGACCTCAGGGTAAGGAAGAGACTTTTACAAAACTTACAGGCTCCAGAAGTGAAAAGAATTTCTTACTGCTGCTGTGAAGGAAGCTTTATGCCAGAGTCTCATGCTCAACAGGAGTTTCATGAACAAAGGAGAAGGAAAAAGCCTAGAATCCCATTCCTTCTAATTAGGGATTAATTCTGGTTTATTAGAAGTAGGTCAAAACAAAAAATAAAATTAAGGGGAAAAAAAAAGAAAATTAAAAACGAAAATGCATGAAAAAAAGAAGAGACCTAGCTGTTCAACACCCAAAGCTTGTCAGAAATCCAGATCTGTACTTTGACCCCCCCTGTGCTATTTCATCTTTTTCCACCCAGCTTTTAAAGCAATACAAATGAAAAATCTTTTCATTTCCACAAAGCAACGCTGTCTGCTAGTATCTCCCAGTTACCACTGATATGTGCAGTAAATGACACCAGAAACTCTGCTCCTCAGTGAGGGGCAGAGTTTCTTAGGCGCCCCAGGGTGTCCCCTTCTCCTCCGATGAAAATGCAGGAGTGGCTGTGTAGGATCTGCTGCCCCTGTGTGAGTGAAGCCGAACATCTGCTTCAACCAGGAAGTTTCCTGTGCAGGCTGCAAGAGCACCCCTAGAAAGGGAGTCAGGACAGAATTTTTTATTTGTATAGATGCAAGATAAGGTGCTTAGATAAGAGCATAACTTCCTCATTTCTGCTTCTCGCTCAGTGTTTTTACATAAGGGTGATCCTCTCACTTAACTGTGATGAAAATTTCATCAACAAAATTTGCTTTTGCTCTGCCAAGTCATGACAACCTCAATTAGAGCTGAGTTGGAGAGGCATTTTGGTGATTACATCAGTCTAAATGGATGTCCCCTTCTCCCTATGATGCCTCTTTCTATTCCATTCTCTGGGTGTTTGATCTTCCTATCCGGATTTGGGCAGCTGAGGAGTGAGATGAAATAAAGAGTAGCTAAAACATTTCGGAAGAATCTGGCCACAATCATGATTTTCATTCTTCATTCATTTTTGAAAGCTGTAAGTGGAACATGCTCTAAACCACATGGCAGTCAGAGCCAATTTTGCTAGGTCTCTGCTGAAAGCTTGATAATTCTGATGAATTCAACAAAGAAAAAAACATTATATAAAGCCTATCTTCCTCAGAAAGGTCTGCATTGGTGGTCAAATGATCTTGATTTACTTTTCTCAAACCTATTATCAACATCACTTCCTTAATCTTTTCAGTACTTAGATATTATGTTTTGGTGGCTTATTTCAGAATTTCCATTCCACAGAGCATTTAACAATACCGAATAACTAGCATTTAGTGAACTGTGCATACTGGTGTCTAATGAAATGCTAGCACCTGGAACAGAAACTAATAGAAGGATTTAACCCATTTTAATTTCCTTTCTTGTAAACAACTCTAACAAATAATCTGATCCCAAGTGAAAAATGTACAAAGTGCTAGTAACCAGTTAACATGTATTAAAACTTTAATTTACTGCTCATCTTAAAAATTGTAATTATATTAAACCCGAGTGGACCTCAAACTCAAGAAAAGGTGTAAATGGCAAATGAGAGAAAGTAGAAGAGGGAAACTAAAGGGATTTGCTTCAGGTTTCCTTGCATTATTCTTACTTTATTTCTCCTTTTAGGCCTGCTTTCTGAAAGACATGTGACCAGTATGATGAACCTGTCTGATCTATAGAAAACTTCAAAAATTTGAAAGAGTAAAACTTGAAGGGCAATTAAGTATCTGCAAGTTTTCTGAAAGCTGGTTAATAGCTAGTGAGAACACACAAGAAGAAATGTCTCCAGCGAAGAAAAGATGGGTAGAATTCAGCTATTACACCTCCTGTCAAAGGACATGAATCCATAGGAAAACAGGTTTCAATTGTTCAGCTGCTCACAAGGTTAGTCTTCCATATTCCCAGCAATGCATCTGAAAATTTTTCTAAGTTTATAGAAATTGGATTGCTATTCTACCCCAGTGCTCAGGTTTTCATTTGTGTGTCTGGGAGGACAAAACCTGTTTGCAAACCCACACCCCTAAGTCTGAGTTTCTGTTCTTCCTGGGGCTTGTCTTTTTTGCAGGTTTGGTTTTGATGTTCAAGTAGCTTTTATAAGGAAATTACAAAGCCAAATTAATAAGTGTTGTGTCTTACAAATCATTTGTCATTGTGGAC
The DNA here is from genome assembly GCA_039720435.1 of Amazona ochrocephala. Classification (NCBI taxonomy): domain Eukaryota; kingdom Metazoa; phylum Chordata; class Aves; order Psittaciformes; family Psittacidae; genus Amazona; species Amazona ochrocephala. The sequence goes on from CM077882.1 coordinate 46,642,556, forward strand.
ATCTGGATGGGGAAAAGAAAAATCTAGTTCTATAACCACATTTTCAGAAAATATTTTCCTCAGGCAACACTTTTTTTGAGCTCCGATCTCTACAAATGACACGAAGTACAGTAGAAACTTGCAACCACTTTCAATTTCTGCAGCTGGATGGGCTTATATTTAGTTATTTTACACAACTGCTTGAAATAGCCATGGGCTGGGCTAGGTGACTAACTAGGTTGGAGAGGTTTAGTGAAAAGCTGAAATACTGTTTAAAGAATTAAAAAATAGGTCCTACAGTGAAAAGTTCAAGAAGCTCTGACTGTTGCAATTAGAAAAGGTAAAGAGGTCATTTGTTCACAATTAGTCATTGCCTTACATGGGAAAAAATAATAACAAATTAATCTAACCCCTCTCCAAATATATAAAATGATCTAAAGACTGAATATTGTAGTTAAATTATTGAGGCCAGAAATAAAGCATGTTTTTAAAACTCTGAGATATTCACTTCACCAAAGATTATGACTGAGAGGGCAAATACTGATTTCTCCCCCAGATTAACAGAACTGCTTGATGGTCAGTCCCACTAAACTCACGAAGTAAAACACTAGAGGTTTAGCATCACTTTATCAACAAGCCCTGGAATATTTCAGTCTTGTATTTAACTTCGACATCCTTTCACAAGCTGTCCGCAGCAAAAGTCAGATCCACGCCTTACAAAAGATGCATAGCTGATCAACTAAACATTTTACCTTTACTTGCTTCTGCCAGATAGGTAGTTACAAATTTATTTCCCCCACTCATTTTCCCAGCTTCCATCATAACAGTAGTAGCAGAGCCATAGACTGCAATGCATTAGGAACTACAAGCTTATCCACCACTTTGTAGGTGAATTGTTACTTCCGAAATTTAATTTCCTGTCTTCATCGCCAAAAGGTATAATAGTCTTTCGAACACTTTTTGGCTGAGACATAAAACCTCAAAGGTGTGTCCACCTTACATTCAGTGTAACGACATAGAATCATAGAATCATAGAATAGTAAGGGTTGGAAAGGACCTCAAGATCATCGAGTTCCAACCCCCCTGCCATGGGCAGGGACACCTCCCACTAAACCATGCCATCCAAGGCTATGTCCAACCCCACCTTGAATGCCGCCAGGGATGAAGCATTCACAACCTCCCTGGGCAACCCATTCCAGGGCCCCACCACCCTCACAGTAAAGAATTTCTTCCTCATATCCAATCTAAACTTCCCCTGTTTAAGTTTAAACCCATTACCCCTTGTCCTCTCACCACAGTCCCTAATGAAGAGTCCCTCCCCAGCATTCCTATAGGCCCCCTTCAGGTATTGGAAGGCTGCTATGAGGTCTCCAAGCAGCCTTCTCTTCTCCAGGCTGAACAACCCCAATTTTCTCAGCCTATCTTCATACGAGAGGTGCTCCAGTCCCCTGATCATCTTCGTGGCCCTCCTCTGCACTTGTTCTAACAGTTCCATGTCCTTTTTATGTTGAGGACACCAGAACTGCACGCAATACTCCAAGTGAGGTCTCATGAGAGCAGAGTAAAGAGGCAGGAGCACCTCCCTCGACCTGCTGGTCACGCTCCTTTTGATGCAACCCAGAATACGGTTGGCCTTCTGGGCTGCAAGCGCACACTGCCAGCTCATGTTCATTTTTTCATCAACCCACCCCCCCAGACATTACACTTCAGGCAGTCATGACCCCAGGCGAGACAATGAAAACAAAAAAAATACAACACTCTGCTATTGTCTCTGCAAACTCACCTTTATGAGGCAAAATAAAAATTGGAATTAATGTGTTTGTTGCCTACACACCTGGTCTCCTCTGAAAAGGCCTTTGGGTTGATTAGTCATCCCTTCCAGACAAAATGTTTTCCTTTCATTCTAGCCTCTGAGATATTCCATTATTTAGGAATAAATGCTGTTTGGCGAAGCATGGACCCTGCACAGAAAGAAAGCAAAAGAAAAGGCATAAGCACCTCTCTATTTTACTGAAGGCAAAATATTCTAAGTAGCAGACATTAAGGTCAAGAATAGTCCATAGCTAATGCTGCTAGTGGCTTCTCCCAGTCAAAACGAGATTCTTAGAGGAATGAGAGCCTAGTTACAGGAAGCAGTTCCTAAATTTTTCGACAACATATGTTTATTTTGCCATCACCAGGTATCCTTTTCATGCCCACTCCTGCTTCTACCTGCAAGAGACATATCTGCAAGAACATTTCTGCTTCAGGTATAAGCATTTTGGCCCATAATCCCTCAAGATTTAGCACATGCCACCATTGCCTGAGATGATGCAGGATGGCATTGCAGTTTTGCTCCTGCCACAAGCAGTATTAGGAACAGGACACAATTCTTCCCTAAAGGTTAGTAATCATCCTACAGTGCAGTTTACTTTTCCTTCTCTGAAACTGCCATTATTAAAGAAGCAGAAGAAACACCTTCCCATTGCACTGAAATTCTGCTTTTCTGTAGTTTTACAATAGCAGAGGCAATTGAAATGCTGTGCAACGCCCCGTATGTTCAAGTGTGGCTGTCTTCCTCCACTTTGTCAGTGGAGGTTTGAAGAGACATGCTCTCTTCAAACATACTCTTTGCTTTTTTCCCACTAAAGGAAGCCTGTATCCTGGAGCCAACACAACATATAAAGCAGCTTACTTTCGGATTTGAAATCTAAAAGACAAAACCATGACCAGCTGTCATTTTCAGTGTCTTTGTCAAGCAGAAACATACTAACTGGAGAGCTGCACTCCTTTGTTGAGTCATTATGACTGCCATTATCACTGGTAGCACAGTACTGGGTCATCCTAATGTAGAGTTACAAGAGTTCTCAAGGAAAAAGAAGATCTCTGGCTACCTCTACTTGTTAAACCATCTTCCTCTGGTGAAAAACAACCCACCTCATAATGCCTAATCAGCTCTGACCCTGTCTTGCAGATTAAAGGTCCTATACCTGTAAAATGTGCTAACCACCATCCTTTCTGATGAGCCCCCAACCAGATGCTTGCCAGATGTCAGGCCCTCTGTACAATAAAAAGAACTCTGACTTACTCTGCTTTCATTCTTTTTCATAAGCAAGCAACCACAAAGAAATGTGGTTTAGAGGTATGGAAGTCCAGCTGTGAGCAAGTGTCTCTCAGACTCCCAAAATGCTGTTTAAGTGAAAAAAACCAGCTTCCCTGTACTACAAGGATGAAGAGAGCTGGACAAGTGGAGAAATCTTGCTATGCAGTAGTGCTGAGGAATGTGATGAGACAGCACAGAGGGAGAATGGCACTCCAAGATATCCAGAAATGGTACAGGTGCTCATTAACAGAGGGAAGATATCGCAACAATTTTTAGTCTTGCAATTAGAAATGAGTCCCTATGGAAATATTTCAAGATAGACCTGAAACTGGTTTTAGAACTATAAATAATATGTGCCTTGGCAGGCCCCTGAAGAAAGATTTCTCCATTTGTTTTTCTTTTTCTTAATCTAAAATTACAAGTGTAGATACATTCTTCTCTGCTTTATGCTCACGGAAGATTGCAGACCAAATTTAAACCCTAGACTGCATTATAGATCCCTCTATGGGGCAAGACTTGGGAGGATCTGACCCCAAAAAACAATTTGAAGCATGTTTTTTTAACTCCCTTAAGAATTCTCACTAAAGTTCTTCTGGTTGCACAAGTAATGTCACACTTGAGCTTAAGGCAGTTTGATACTTTTTCTCAATGGTAAGTATGCATGATACACTGTAAATCCTAGTAGTAAGGTATATATCGTGTCATCTCTTTCAATCAACAGCTTCTTAATGTCATATTTTTCTTTAATTATCTGTCAAAATCTATAACAAGAAAGTCTGCATTTCATAGAATCATAGAATAATAGAATAGTAAGGGTTGGAAAGGACCTCAAGATCATCGAGTTCCAACCCCCCTGCCATGGGCAGGGACACCTCCCACTAAACCATGCCATCCAAGGCTATGTCCAACCCCACCTTGAACGCCGCCAGGGACGAAGCATCCACAACCTCCCTGGGCAACCCATTCCAGGGCCCCACCACCCTCACAGTAAAGAATTTCTTCCTCATATCCAATCTAAACTTCCCCTGTTTAATTTAAACCCATTACCCCTTGTCCTCTCACCACAGTCCCTAATGAAAAGTCCATCCCCACCATCTCTATAGGCCCCCTTCAGGTATTGGAAGGCTGCTATGAGGTCTCCAAGCAGCCTTCTCTTCTCCAGGCTCAACAGCCCCAATTTTCTCAGCCTATCTTCATACGAGAGGTGCTCCAGTCCCCTGATCATCCTCGTGGCCCTCCTCTGCCCTTGTTCTAACAGTTCCATGTCCTTTTTATGTTGAGGACACCAGGACTGCACACAATACTCCAAGTGAGGTCTCACGAGAGCAGAGTAGAGGGGCAGGAGCACCTCCCTCGACCTGCTGGTCACACTCCTTTTGATGCAGCCCAGAATACGGTTGGCTTTCTGGGCTGCAAGCGCACACTGCCAGCTCATGTTCATTTTTTCATCAACCCACACCCCCAAGTCCTTCTCTGCAAGGCTGCTCTGAATCTCCTCCCCGCCCAATCTGTAGCTGTGCCTGGCATTGCTCCGACCCAGGTGGAGGACTTTGCATTTAGCATGGTTAAACTTCATGAGGTTGTCATCAGCCCACCTCACGAGCGTGTCAAGGCCCCTCTGGATGGCATTCCTTCCCTCCAACGTATCAACTGAACCACACAGCTTGGTGTCGTCGGCAAACTTGCTGAGGGCACACTCAATCCTACTGTCCATGTCACCCACAAAGATGTTGAACAAGACCGGTCCCAACACCGATCCCTGGGGGACACCACTCATTACTGGTCTCCAGCTGGACATTGAGCCATTGAGCACTACTCTTTGCGTGCGGCCATCCAGCCAGTTCTTTATCCACCGAGTGGTCCACCTATCAAATTGATGTCTCTCCAACCTAGAGAGAAGGATGTCATGGGAGACAGTGTCAAAGGCTTTACACAAGTCCAGGTAGATGACATCAACTGCTCTGCCCCTGTCCATCAGTTCCGTAGCCCCGTCATAGAAGGTCACCAGATTGGTCAGGCAGGATTTCCCCTTAGTGAAGCCATGCTGGCTGTCACCAAGCACCTTGTTGGTTTTCATGTGCCTTAGCATGCCTTCCAGGAGAATCCGCTCCAAGATTTTGCCAGGCACAGAGGTGAGACTGACTGGTCTGTAATTCCCCGGCTCATCCATTTTCCCCTTCTTAAAAATGGGGGTTATATTTCCCTTTTTTCAGTCATCGGGAACTTCACCTGACTGCCAGGATTTTTCAAATATGATGGACAGTGGCTTAGCAACTTCATTTGGCAGCTCCTTCAGGACCCTTGGATGGATTTCATCCGGTCCCATGGACTTGTATACATTCAGGTTCCTAAGGTGGTCCCGAACAAGATCCTCCCCCACAGTGGGCCCAGGGTCCCCACCCTCACCGTCCCCACGTCTGCCTTCCAAGGAGGGGGCCTATAGGGATGCTGGGGAGGGACTCTTCATTAGGGACTGTGGTGAGAGGACAAGGGGTTATGGGTTTAAACTTAAACAGGGGAGGTTTAGATTTGACATGAGGAAGAAATTCTTTACTGTGAGGGTGATGGGGCCCTGGAATGGGTTGCCCAGGGAGGTTGTGAACGCTTCATCCCTGGTGGCATTCAAGGTGGGGTTGGACATAGCCTTGGATGGCATGGTTTAGTGGGAGGTGTCCTTGCCCATGGCAGGGGGGTCGGAACTCGATGATCTTGAGGTCCTTTCCAGCCCTTACTATTCTGTGATTCTATGATTCTATGACTCGGGTGGTGTGGTCAGAGCATTTGCCGGTGAAGACTGAGGCAAAGAAGTCATTAAGAACCTCAGCCTTCTCCAAATCCAGGGTAGCCAGTTCTCCCGATAGATTCTGGAGAGGGCCCACGGTGTCCCTAACCTGTCTTTTATTGGCAATGTACCTATAAAATCCCTTCCTGTTATCCTTAACATCCCTAGCCAAGTTAAATTCTAACTGGGCCTTAGCTTTCCTAACCTGGTCCTTAGCTTCCCGGACAACATCCCTCTATTCTTCCTAGGCCGCCTGACCTTGCTTCCACCTTTTATAAGCCTCTTTTTTCCTTCGAATTTTGCTCAGCAGCTCCTTATCCATCCAAGGAGGTCTCCTGGCCCTCCTGCTGAACTTCCTTCTAGTTGGCTTTAACTTGAAACAATCTTCCCTTCCCATATCATGAGCAGATCACAGAACATAGAATCAGAATGGTTTCAGTTGGAAGGCACCTTAAAGATCATCTATGTCCAAAACCCCTGCCAGATGAGGATAAATGTCTGACTAAACAAAATTTCGTTGTGTTCACATTTTAAATATTGTCCAGACCGTCATATTCATTGTTTGCTAAAGTTAGTAAATATTTTAACTCCCCATCTATAATCTGCTTGTTAGCATCAGAAAATCACACCACATAAAAAAAAACAGGTTCATTTTTTATCAGTTCTACACCTATATAAAGAAGACTAGCAACTGAGTTTCTGGATGACTAGAAGAATGATTGTTGTTTGCATTTATAAAGTAATTTCAAAAGCATAGGCTTGTTAAAGTTTCTTCCATTTAAAGTACATTTGTGCCTGTGGTAAAGATAAAACAGGAAAAAATTCTGTATTTCTAGTTTTCCTACAAATATAACTAATACTGTAATGTATCAGACTATAGTTTAGAAAATGCTTCAGTGTCATGGGTTTGATGCTCTGATTACGTTTTGGTTTTGCCACGTACCCTCCTTCAAGGTTTTCTTCCATGAACATTAGTACAAGGAACAGACATGCTCTGTTCAAATCAAACAGGGCTTCTGCAGAGATAAAACTACCATTAGACATCCTTGTGCCCATAGTTTAAATCACACAACCAAAAAACAGTTCAGCACAACTGCGTAAAGTGATGTCCTTTATTAAAATACATACATGGGAGGACTCTGCAATGGGTAAAGACTAAATTATTCTTCTTATCAGATGAGTGATCCTTTCAAGTCTAGGTTTAAGTTCACCAGTGAGATGAGGGGAGTGAGCCATGCCTGTACAGTACCTCATCTAATGACAGATAAATCTTCAGAGCTCTGCAGGGAGCCCAGGCGCCATGGTATATTTTATCATCACTCTATAAACCATGCTTTGCATCCATGCCTTTATAATGAGCACAAGGACATGAAGATGAAGAGCCTTGCTGCATATGCATCATGTAAATCTATCAGTTTCATTGCTAAATTTGAGCAATTCTGCTAAGGTCAGTCTGTGTAGCAATGTCTCTCTCTGCTTACAGAGATTGAAAATTAGCTTTCTGTTGTTTTTCATGGAACACAGTATATTCAAATAAGTTTTTATTGTCTGTTATTCTCTGCAATAGAAAAGTATTGCACACAAGAAAGTGGATGGGTTCTTTTCTTTCATTTTCTTTCTTTATCTCTTCTTTCTCTTTTTTTCTCTCCTCCTCTTCTCTTCTCTTCTCTTCTCTTCTCTTCTCTTCTCTTCTCTTCTCTTCTCTTCTCTTCTCTTCTCTTCTCTTCTCTTCTCTCTCTTCTCTTCTCTTTTCTCTTCTCTTCTCTTTTCTCTTCTCCTCTCTTCTCCTCTTTCTCTTTCCCTTCCTTCCTTCCTTACTTCCTTCCTTCCTTCCTTCCTTCTTTCCTTCCTTCCTTCCTCCCTCCCTCCCTCCCTCCCTCCCTCCCTCCCTCCCTCCTTCCCTCCCTCCCTCCCTCCCTCCCTCCCTCCCTCCCTCCCTTTCTTCCTTCCTTCCTTCCTTCCTTCCTTCCTTCCTTCCTTCCTTCCTTCCTTCCTTCCTTCCTTCCTTCCTTCCTTTTTTTTCCATTCCTCTTTCCCTCTTTTATTTGTAGTAATAGAAAATTGCATGCTATCTGTGTGAACATAAAGTGTCTAAATATCTTCTGAGCCTGAATATCTCTTTTACCCAGCCCAATCCCAAATGTGATCCTAGACTGATGAGAGAGTGAGGAATAGCTTACAAAGCAAAGGCATTAACAGAAAGATGCCAGGGAGGATGAGTTAACAAGCCAGCTTAATCTGAGAGGAAAAAGTCATAATGAAAAAGATACTGTGCCTTTCTGAAGAGATGCGTCACACGGTCCCTCACACTGGGGCAGACAGCCTGCTGCACTCCGAGCCAGGTGCTCTGACACCACCTCCGACTGCCACTGACATCCCTAAAGTTGAAACTTTTTTAGACTGCCTGTGGAAAGCAGTTGATAATTGGAGTTTCTATGAAACTGAAGCTAAAAAAAAATCCTACAAAATGTGAAAAACTGCAAGTAACGTTGTCAGGGTTTTTGCTATAACTTTGTTTTTAAATGATTAATGTAAGTGCTATGATTCGTATGACAGACATTAGCACAGCTTCCAATTATGGCAGGCCAAAAAGCGTTATTTCATTCAATAGGAGATATAACAGTTATTGATATACAAAAAGAGAGATTAGATAGACAGATAGATAGAAAGATAGATAGATAGATAGATAGATAGATAGATAGATAGATAGATAATGTCTCTCCCCTAGCTATTAGGATTTGTTTTCATTCCACATTCAGCAAAAAATTATCCCTTTCAAAATCTGCGATGAAAATCTCCTTGAGACTGGAGAGCTGCCCTAGGGTTTGCAGTGACTTTATTGCCAGCACCATGTGCACATACCAGGCAAGGTGCTGAGGCAGGGGCACAGGGCCATAGATGTGTTAAAAGGAGTGTGACCAGCAGGTCGAGGGAGGTGCTCCTGCCCCTCTACTCTGCTCTCGTGAGACCTCACTTGGAGTATTGTGTGCAGTCCTGGTGTCCTCAACATAAAAAGGACATGGAACTGTTGGAACAAGTGCAGAGGAGGGCCACGAGGATGATCAGGGGACTGGAGCACCTCTCGTATGAAGATAGGCTGAGAAAATTGGGGCTGTTGAGCCTGGAGAAGAGAAGGCTGCGTGGAGACCTCATAGCAGCCTTCCAATATCTGAAGGGGGCCTATAGGGATGCTGGGGAGGGACTCTTCATTAGGGACTGTGGTGAGAGGACAAGGGGTAATGGGTTTAAACTTAAACAGGGGAAGTTTAGATTGGATATGAGGAAGAAATTCTTTACTGTGAGGGTGGTGAGGCCCTGGAATGGGTTGCCCAAGGAAGTTGTGAATGCCTCATCCCTGGCGGCATTCAAGGTGGGGTTGGACATAGCCTTGGATGGCATGGTTTAGTGGGAGGTGTCCCTGCCCATGGCAGGGGGGTTGGAACTCGATGATCTTGAGGTCCTTTGCCACCCTAACTATTCTATGATTCTATGATTCTATGTGACCATGACCCCAACAGTCTAGGCTGGTGCCTCTGCAGCACTTTCATGAGCACCATCAGGTTCAGGTCACCAAAGAAAGTGCCACAACCTCTCCACACCCAGAGTTAGACATTGGCCGTAGAATCCTAAATTTAATTGAAAATCTTCAGCCTAGATACTTTTCAAATGTACACATTTTTTTAAGATGTATTTGGATGTTTCTTTCTATTACAGGTTTCATTTAATGAGATAGATGAACACCAGAGGCCTCTGTAGAAAAAGCCTCCTTAGGGTAGCAGGAAATCTTACACTGAAGCTGCATTGTTTTTATTATCAGACACAGGATTTTAATTTATTTCATTGTTGATTAAGTGCCCAGCATCCCATTCTCAAGGGATTTATTTATTTATTCTAGTCAAGGATAACTGAATTCTTTGACAGTATCTTTGCCCTGTGACCCCTCAGTTAAGTCAAGGTGTTTGCTTTCCTTTGTTTGCTTGCGTATCAGCTGAATACTTTTTAATCTCCATCATCTTAGGTCTTTTTCTCCAAATCTTCCTGAAGTATGACTGTCTTCCTGCCATCTCTGTCAGGAAATAATGGCTACAAGGCCGTACAGAGTAGCCATGTTGAGAGACTCTGTAAGTGTTTTGTACTAATGCAAACGTAAAGTTTTCTGCAGAAAAATCTGAGAACAGGAAAGAAGTGGCTCCTTATCCTGGACTGAAATGGCTGAGCAGCTCCTGAAGCTCCAGTGGGCATGAAGCCTGCTTGCCCTGCTCCGAGCAATCCAGTTCCTCAGGCAGAGTGGGAGCTGGGAAGAGAGGATGAATGAGTCACAGGGATTTTGGAGGAAGAAAGAAACAGTGTTTGGATGTCATCTGAAAGCTAAGTGTTACCAAAGCACACGACTGGACCCCCTTTGCTTTATCTGAAGTGGCACAATGAGACACAGCCTTCAAAATAAGGAATAGCTTTGAGTAGGTGACAGCCTGAGTTAAGATCCGTTTGCTGATTATAATGAGCCTCTGAAGTACACCTAAAAGACCCTTGAGTGTACTCCTTAGTTATATTGGCTCTCTGCAGTGATTATCTGTTTGTCATCTGTGTCTATTTTGGAAAATTATATTTTAGTTACTGTGAGTTAGTCAGCAGCTTGCACAATAAACAGCTAGTCACAATGAGAGAGTCAGACTCCTACTGGGTCCAGTTACAGAAATGTTTCCACCAACAGGATTTATAAATGAAACACAGAAAAAGTCAGCCTCTTAAACACAGGCCTGTGGTAAGGCTGCTCGGCGCAGCAGCAGTAGGAGCAATTGTTTGGAAAAGGCTAGGCAAAGAGCTGAACTGAACCAGACTTTTCTCAGGACAGTTTGAACTCATTAAGCTTGGGGGGAGTGTGATGACCCATCCAGGAACAGCAGGAAGGATTAGTTTCAAATCACACAGCTCAAAAGAAAGAGAATAGCAAAATATCAGGGAGGTGGCAATTCAACGCAATGCTATTTCCAGGGAATGCAAGGTCTGTGTTGCTGTTCCATGTGTTCCCAGTACTTAACATCAACACAGTTTTTATCCATGAATTAGGCTTTTTGGAACTGCTACAATAAAAAACAAATCATGATAATCTATTCTGGAGAAAGATATCAGTAAAATACCTGTAATATTACAGTTATCTGCTTCTTTGAGCCTGTCATGTATTGCATTGACTGCTTTGGAAGTGATTCCTCTGCTCTAAAAACCAATGCCACTAGCTTGAGAGGGAAGTTGTTTTCCAAGAGGTGTGGGAGAAGAGGGGATGGCAGGCTGCGCATGTATGTGGTTGTATCTTCTGGGCAGGGGAGAAGAATATTCCTAAAAATGAGTGACCTGAAGTAATTTCCAGGCAGTCATTTTGTTATATAATATCCCTCAAAAGTGCAAGTTTTTTTTGTAGATTTCATGTATGCCACATCCTGTTAATAACACCATCTCATTACCACAATGGTAGCAGTCGCTTAATGCTCATTTAGCAGAAATCTTTCAAAACAGCAGTATTAAATTTTTCACAGTTGGCTCAGTATGATACAGGTTAGCAGTTTCTTAATTCTGCTTTCTTAGCATAATTACATAATTTAGATTTTGTCACTGATGTTGACCTTTAAATAGAATCAAATATTCAATTTAGGTAGCTGCTTTTTCATTAGCAAACAGGAAGCAGCTGAGAACATTTCTGTGATCACCTAACAATGTCATTGTGAACATGTACAGGTCCAGGTAAAGTGCAACATCTATACTAATAATACCTGTACTTTGAAAGATCTATATTCTCATCAGTCATCACAATGGTTAAGGTCCAGTCTCACCCCACTAAAAGAAAGAGTAGCTTTTATCCTTTCCTCAGAGGCAGACTCAGCATATTTACGAAAATAATAACTCTGACATACAACAGATGAAGGGATAAATTCTGCCCTGAAATACCTCTCATCAGTTCTTACAGTTGCAGTTTATACATATGGAGGATGGTAAATCTGAGCCCTGCATATTGAAGTTCTTTCATCTCAAAAGTTTTCCACAGGCAGAAATCACTCTGACCACCAAGAAAGTTTCCCCACATCTGGGATGGTATTCAGCAGCTGTTTGCATTTTTCTGCATAGTTACCTGGCTGCACCTTCTTGGAAATCAAAAAGGTTGTTCTGGGGTAACAGAAAGCAGAACATTGCCTGTAGCTTTTAGCTGCTCCAATCCTCAGTTCACATATCCCACACACAGTGGTTTGAGAAAAACAGGAAGAAGTAAGATAAGCCAAAGCCCCTGTGACTACAAAATATACCTTAGTAAGTCCCTAACTGATACTGCCTTTTATCAGATGAAATACCTTAGTATTAATCCCTTTTAATTAAAATCATATTTTATTCTCCAGTGATCCTTGGTGAGTATTTACAGGCACTCTTCACTGCAGTATGATGCACTGTAAGTTACAGAACTGTTCAGAGCATTTAGATGGGAATTGAAATATGTGATACAAAAACATGAACAAAGGTGCATAGTTCTGTTTACAAATACACACAAACACATTTTTGCACATACAAACACATCAGCATCATATGCAGTACAAGATTAGACACTGAGTAGATTTTACTGACAGGTAATCTTGCTCTCTCAGGACACTTTCTTCCTTTTACAGCGTTTAATATGGTCTTTTATGGACGAGGTCAAATTGTGTAATAGGCTGCTGACAAACTGTAAGGTGCCTGCGAGGCAGATGATCTTTAATAATAATTAGCAACTTCTGACACACAGCAAACATTAACAAAAGATCATGAAACTAAGGAATGACATGTCATTGCTGAAAGAGCTGCAGCAGAGACTAGGACACACGTAAACATTTAATGCTTTTCTTAAATTTGAAATTTTCTGCAGTGAGGCTTTAAAAAGCATTGCCTGTTTCTTTTTGTCTTTTAGTTGAAGTACAACTCTTTACACTGTTTTAAATGTAAAAACTATGGTAAGATACAGGAAAATTGCTTGCAGATTTGTCTGATGCCTGTCTCAAATGAACCAAAATTCTTTTAGGCTCTTTTATTAATATACTATTCTTACACTATAAAAGAATAATATTGATTATCATTTTTAAAAAGATCTATCCTATCCAAAATAAAATTATATGTAACAGTGTAATAAGTGTTTTTGTTTAGCTGCTTAAGCAGGTGAATTACCAAGCTGCCATTTTATTCACACTTGCTTTAGCAAGTTACACTCTGTAACTAGATGGACTTACTCTTCTGGGAATTCCCAGAGAACTATCACCTGTAGACCAGCCTTTCTTAATATACCATCTCTTACTGTAAGTACAAAAGTCCAGGTTTGTACTCTTACAAATAATAGAAAAGAAAAAAAAAAAAAAAAAAAGGTATTCCTAAGCACAATATGATAAACTGAGGAATTACAGTTCTAATAGACTCAATAGTGAGTCAGTGTTATGTCGAAAGGTTAATCATGGTTAAGGACTATTATTCTGTGGCCAGAAGATCATACTTATCCTCATTATTTGTGGCCGTTTTTAAAAGGAACTCTATGATAGGCATGGCTAAAGACTTATCATTGTGGTTTGTGGTCAGATGGGTCAGCTGAAGCACCGACCAGAATGTATTTGCACACTCCAAAGCAATTTCTGGTGAGATTTCCTCAAAAACAGCAGCTAAACCAGCTATTAAAGAAGCAAATGATTCCTACAGTTAAAACCAATATTTGTGAAAATATCATTGTCCTTGTTTTGAGAAAGGAGCAATCTGGATGAAATATAAAAAATATGAAAATATGATCCAATACCATGATTTCCAATACCATGGTTTCTCAGCACACTATCAACTCTGCAGCAACGGAATAAATCCGAAATAGAGAATTAAAAATGTGCAGCCAAACTGCAGCTTATCTTCAAGATTTCTTTTTACAAAATGTTTTTTTACAGGAAAATACCAATCTACAATACACTCAACTTTTCTCAGTAGCTTAACAAGTTCAATGGATCTTTCACCAAAATTCCTTTGTAGGACCAAAAATGAAACTGTAAAATGTGTCCTACAAAAATGTAGAAATTAGATCTTTCACCTTCTGTAAAGACATGGGTTTGAATTCCAAATAGAGCAACTCATAAACTCTCCTACTGAGGTTCTCCTGCATCTTGAATGAGTGCCCCACGATCCTTTGCTCAGAGAGATGGAGTTAGAAGAGAAGCCCTCCAGAGAAGGACTTGGGGGTGTTGGTTGATGAGAAAATGAACATGAGCTGGCAGTGTGCGCTTGCAGCCCAGAAAGCCAACCGTATCGTGGGCTGCATCAAGAGGAGTGTGACCAGCAGGTGGAAGGAGGTGATCCTGCCCCTCTACTCTGCTCTCGTGAGACCTCATTTGGAGTATTGCCTGCAGTTCTGGTGTCCTTAACATAAAAAGGACATGGAACTGTTGGAACAAGCGCAAAGAAAGGGCACGAGGATGATCAGGACACTGGAGAACCTCCTGTATGAAGATAGGCTGAGAAAATTGGGGCTGTTCAGCCTGGAGAAGAGAAGGCTGAGTGGAGACCTCATAGCAGCCTTCCAGTATCTGAAGGGGGCCTATAGGGATGCTGGGGAGGGACTCTTCATTAGGGACTGTAGTAAGAGGACAAGTGGTAATGGGTTCAAACTTAAGCAGGGGAAGTTTAGATCGGATATGAAGAAGAAATTCTTTACTGTAAGGGTGGTGAGGCACTTGATTGGGTTGCCCAGGGAAGTTGTGAATGCTCCGTCGCTGGCAGTGTTCAAGGCCGGACTGGACAGAGCCTTTGGTGGCATAGTTTAGTGGGAGGTGTCCCTGCCCATGGCAGGAGGGTTAGAACTCGATGATCTTGAGGTCCTTTCCAACCCTAACTATTCTATTATGCTATGATTCTAAAAATTCTACAAATGCTTTTATTTTTCATCGTGATGAAGGACCAAAGCAAAATAAATTTTCCAACTTCAGATTCCAGTTTTCTAGTCATCTTTAGCATGTTTCTCTCAGTACAGATTTATCTTACCATCAAACTAGCTTTTTTGAGGACTAAAAGTGGGGCGTGATTTCTGACTGTGCAGGCAATGAAGTCTCTACCTCAGAACCTGCAATTCAGCTTTCTCTAATAATTTGTCATCTGTCTTAGCTCTTATCAAGCTGGGTGTTTCAATTTGTTTTGAAGTTTTAAATTTGGCTGGCCAATATTTAGGTGAATACACATTGCAGAATACATAAATATATAAATAAATAAATCCTGTCAGCCTGTCTTAGTGTTATTTAATTTATCAGATGACCTTTGTGTGTGAATGTGCTGGATGCCCAGATTTTGGAGAAATCAAGGCAATTTCTACCTATGAGAAAATTAGCTCATCCATTTTAGATACCACTGAGTCTCATTCTGGGGAATTTCTGACATTAATCAAGGCTCTCTGCAAGTCCATCAAAACTAACTAAATCAGTATGCACTGAAGCAGATCTTTTTGAGCACCTATGCTCAAGATGGAGGGCAGTCAAAGTGGTTTCAGGCAGCAGTGTATTCCCAGGGGCTGGAGTAGTTAGAAAAAACCAAGCCTTGCTGCCAGCATGCCCCAGTTGTCTGATTAACAGCCGCATAGTCTGCTTTTGTGCTTCTATCATTTCATCTCACAGCATTTTTTTTGAGGGTGCTGGTCAGTGTTTATCCATACACTGTGACACTTGGAAAGCATTTCTTTATCAGGGAGATAATTGTCTATAAATTTCAACTAAACAGTAGGCAAAGAGATTTCTGATAAGCACCTAACAAATTATTTAAGGGATTCCTAGGATGATGTTTAAAAATTCAAACAGTGTCACTATATGTGTTTCACATGGCCAGATGCAGTTTGGCATAATAATGCAACTCTGAAAACCTCTTAATCTTTACCAGACAGAATTCAACACGATTCTGTAAGTATTTTGATTATTATTTACAGAACACTGTGGGCATGTGTGGTATATTCATATACATCTGTGAACGAGTGCAGCATGTCCATGCCTCATGGAAATTGCATTCTGTGAAGGGGAAAGAGAGCTTTTTGTTTCAGCCTCGTGTAAGGGCTAGCATGTAGCAGCAATGCTCTAGGAGAAGCCCTGGAGGAATGATGATGGCACAGTGAGTCAGAGAATTCCCATCTCCACTCTGTCTCCTAAGGGAGTCATTTGTTTTACTTCTTTACTGATTGTAATTAATTTGCCTCCTCCACCCACTTTCTGCCAACCTGCCTGCCCAGTACATAGATAACAGAGGACTGGGCTCCCAGTCTGTTCCCACTGCCTGCTGCTCACTTGTGGATGTTCTCACATACATACCTGGCATCCCCTGTGGGAAACAGCAGCAAAAGATGGTGAAGAGGCTACCAGTGGAAACAGATAAGAAAACAGAAGACAGTAATGGCAAGAAAGGACATATTTTGTATTTGAAGAATCAGGACTCCAAATGCTCATACCAGCTCAAGAAAAAATAGGATAAAAACACTTTCATGAAAGGAATGTTCTTAATGAGATGCTAATCTACTCATTTTAGAAATGTAGTTCAGTTACCTGAACTTTCAGGAAGCCTGAGGTTATATATATTATTCTATAATTCTATGTGCAAAAAGCCACAGGTAACAGCTCTTCTCATCTTCTCCTTGGTTGGAAATGCAGATACAATGGATGGAAATTGAAGGTGTCCTCATTCACACACTGTCTCATTATGCTTGACAAGTTAAATTTCCAAAAGCTGACTAAGGATGTAAAAACAAAGTCAAAACTACAGAAATTACTTAGTCCAGGAATCTCTTGATTCCCATCCCTCTAATATTAAACATTACCTAACAGTCCTTCTTGTGTTCATTCATATGTTGCTTATAACTACATAGGAGTAGTGCACTTCCTAAATACCTTTTGGACATTTACATTTTAATAACATCAGAAAAGGTCAGCCATATATTAGATGTAGTAGAATGACCCATCTCCAAACCGTTTGTTTAACTTTAGAATCATGGAAAATTCGGTAACAGGGCTAGTTCTCTAGTCCTAGGCACAGCAAAGGAGACAAAACATATATAATAATTACTCTGTAGTCAATATAGGGATGATGTCCAAAACCTGAAAATGCATGAAGACATGAAGACATGAACACAAGAAGAGGATACTGTTTGAAAGACTGACTTTTATTCTCTAGATTAGCACAGGAAGGGCTATAGAAGAGAAAGAGAATCCAGTATTTTAGGAAATTACTTATGAAATGTAGATGGGCCTTCAATTGGGAATAGGGCTGTGCAAAATGTTAGTGGCTCTTTGTTCTTGCAGCTGGCCTGTCGAATTACACAGAGCCAGCACAGTAAATAATACTACTATTGTCTGCTGTGTCAGAGACAGACAGAAGGTACATTTGGACTTGGTCCAAACACCACAAGGGCCACTCATAGCCACAGTGTCCAATTACTGCTTGCTTGACTATAAAATGCACTTTTTTTGCTGAGCTAATTTAAGAATGGCAGCTTTTAATAGGGTTTGCATTAAAAGTGGAATGCTATTCCAGCTTTTGCCTGAAAAAAGTTATACACTGTACAGGAAGCAACAAACACATGCTCAGAGAAAATAATCAAAGTACGATAGCATTAGCACACAGTAACAACAGTGATAGCAAGATCAGTGCTTTGTGAAGGGAAAAAGATCAAGCCCTTCTTGAAATAACCCTGTGCAAAACATGCAAAAAAACCCAACAAGATTATCTGGAACAATGAAACAAGTGCATCCACTTGGTCTCTGCTGATGTGGGCATACTGCATAACTTCATTCTTTCAAAGAAGCATTGACCACAGTTTTTGCACTCTTTGAGCCAGTACTCTTCAAATTTCAGTTGCAGTTATTTGCACTCATTGTCAAATGCTTTGGAGTGCAGTAAATTCAGCAATCCATTTTGTGATTAGCCAAAATTTGTTTGTATTAAAAATAACTTAAATATATATATATTTATAGAAGATTATTCATACAGAAGGAAGATCCTATGGGATTAGGGATGCAGAAGCTCTCTCCTCTGCAGTAAGTACATATCAGGGCTTTGATTTTCTATGCCTATCTATTAGCTAAAGATAAATTTAGGTCTCCTGTTTAGAGCAATCTGCCTACAGAGCACAAGAGATCAGTAGTTGTCAATGATCTATGAAGACTTACTGTGTTTCTCTCCTCTGCCATGCTGACAAGGTGCTAATTTTTTTCTTGGAATAGCAAGTAAAAAAAATCCAGCAAATTGATAAATTTAGGCAAAATTCATGCAAGGACCACATCGCTTTTTAAGGCTTCCTGCTACCACCATTCCATCATAGAAGTCTTACAAGTCTTGCATAACAACAATCAATAACAGAATGTGCCTATTCTCTAACTTAAAAATCTTTTCTGTTCTATGTTTTTTATGCACACGCATAGAATCATAGAATCATAGAATAGTTAGGGTTGGAAAGGACCTTAAGATCATGCACAGACTATGAGTGTTTATAAAAGTATTTTCACTCACAGTTTTAGAAGGGTTTTAAAATATGTGCCACAGATACAGAAGCATTATGAATCAAACTCTTAAAGACTTCATAAGCTCTGTGTAGGTGAGTTCATTCTCCTTCTCTTTTATCTTTGGATGTCTTGTAGAGTGCTTCATTTGGAAAAAGGCCTAAAAGCCACATTGGGTAATAACGGATAAAAGGGCAAACCTGTCTGTTCATATCTGCCCATCTTCAACATGGAGAACACAGCAAGCATTCTGTCAAGGAAAATGAGGATATTCTTTTTTGGTTCTTTGAATCCTCGAAAGATGCATCCTCTTTGTAATAGAAAGAAATATCTCAATATTTAAGTCAAAACAGCAAACTTTTCAAAGGCCAGAAACTTGGAGCTGGTCATGAGACTTGAGAATTGTGTACTGTAGGATTGCTTGATATGGCATAAATCAGAGAGAACCTGAAAAATTTCATCTTCAAAATGATGGATATGGGCAGTCTTTTCTCCACAAAGCAGCCTTCAATTATTAACAGCAGGACTTGTGCTCAATAGAGTAAAAAATTCTTCCCACTATCTAGAGTGAAGCTCCCTCCAACACTCATGGTTGATTCTCTTATCTTATATAGAGACATTAATTCTTCTCTAGCACACATAAAACTATTCACATAGAGGAAACTCTTCACCTACAGAAAAATATTTGCATACACACTGTTAAAATTAGGTTAAGGATGTCACATACCCAGACACACACAAAAAAAGCAAGAGAGATTCAGTGTTAAAACACCTGCTTGTTCCTTAATTCATGCTTTTGCAGGAAAACATATTGGTCTGTGGGTTACATAAGCTAACATATAACACCAAGACATTTGTGATTCTGCGACTGGGTACAAAGACTAAGGATAGTATCCTCATAAATGAGGTTAGAGGAATTACTCCCATGCAACTAGATGAGAACCCAGCCTTCAAGATTACATGAGAAGTTAGTTTGTCCTCATGTTTCATACCTTTATGGGCTTAAGAAACAACAGAGAATATCTTGTGTTCATTTTCTTTATTAAAACTCAGGTGAAGTTTCTTTCCTTTTTCAGATAAAATGTTCAACAATTCCTGCGTATGGATTGTCTGGCAACGTAAATGCTACTCAATATATACCATGTGCATGTTCTGTACTGTCAAGGACTATGGTACCACAGGGGCTCCTTAGTATGTAAATTATTGACACAATAGAACATAGCAACTATTTTGAAATCATTATGTTTTGTTGTGTCAGGGTCTTGTTGAGAACTCATTAATCTAAGGACCCTTGAGAAGATAGAATCTAATATTTCCTCTGGAGCTGTAAAGTCCTCTGATGACATAGGCTATTTGGACACTCCTTATTACAGTATGAGGATTATTAATACACTGACTATAATGACTTTGTGACTCCTTTGTGGTCTGTTATGACTACCTAGAATTTTATAAGGCTGGTCATCACCATGGTATGCGAGTCTCCAACACAAAGAATAAACCAAAAACTTATCTTCTTTTTTTATTTCCCTCTGCCAACCTCTCTGAAAGGACACATCAACTTCTTGCTGGTCTGAAGAGGGTAAAAAAAAAAGAAAGACATAGTGAAGTGTAGAAGCTAGTGTTTTGAAACACTTTACAAGAATTTGAGTCAGACAGCCCCACTTTGCATTTAATTTTGAAAGACTGTGGTGACCAAACATATTTCATCTGGTAGTGTCAGTGGAAATTTGCCCAGTATAACACTCTTCCCAGGCAAAGCAACTTCACTCCCTAACTCTTTTTATGGAAATTACTTGCAGCATTGTCCGGGTGTCCGTGTCTGTACATGTCAACATGAATGTTTTACTACTATGAGCTGCAAGTTTCCTTCCAGATCAGACACAGAAAAGAGTAATAGCTAAAAAAGGAAAACCAAACGCAGCAATTTGCATTTCAGACTGATGATCTGCCTCGGAACCAGAAGCCCTGAACTTTGTTCCATCTCATAAGCTCTAGGAGTCCTTGCTGTGTTTCCCCAGTGAATGTGAAATTTACATAGCTATGGATTCACAACCCTTGGCTTACCCTATCCTAAATCTCTTTGGGACTGATACTTAGCTGATAGCCAGGATTACTAGGATTTAAATATATATCAAATGCAAAACTGGGGAGGTGCAGGAATTTCTACAGCAGCTACAGGGTGAGCCTTCATGATGTGTAACAACAGAGCCTCTGCCATTTCTCAGCTGGAGAGATATAGGGCAGGATTCTTTCATTAGCTCATAAGTGGACCCTTATGTCTACAAAGCTTTTTTTTTTTTTTCTTTTTCATTATTGTTGTCCCTTACTCAGCATATCCTGCGAATTCATGTATTTTTAAATTTAATTTCTATAAAATATGTCCAATTTTTTGATGATATCTCCACTATTTTACCCAGGATGCCACCTGAAAATGTACAGACATTACTAGATATTATTTACATACTAACAAGTAAGCCTATTGTTCCTTATACTACATGAGCAGACAATAAAAAGACAGCCTTGGGGCTCAACAACAACATCATGAGCAGAGGAAGCAGTACTGGCCTGCAAGATAAGAGATGTCCAGTACACACCAGCAGCTTCCTTGGTTGCATGTTTCCAGTAAATATTTTAAAAAATGCGTTTCAAGAAAGAAAGAAGACAATGTGAACACCTGAAACACATTGACCAGGTAGGAATGGCACCAGGAAGTATTTGATGGAAGTGACATTTGAGGCCAGAGATAACATCCCAAAAGAGAAAAACAGGAGATAAAATCATTTGGGAAAATCTTTGAAAGTGAAAAGTGAAAAGAACACTGTATGCAGAATAAGTGGTCGGCAGAATTCAAAGGAGGGTATATGGTCAGTGCATTAATCTCAAAAATAATCTTGAGGACCATTTAGATATTGTCCTTGAAACTTTTGGTCTGTCAAAGTCAGAGACATGTATGCTGCATAAAACCAGAATGTAAAACAATAGGAGCATGGATGAGTTTCACAGTGTAAACAGCAAAAAGAGTTTATAATCTGAGGACATCATGCAACAAGGGTTTTCAAGTCTTTTTGCTAGAGGAGATTGTGTTCACTGCTTTCTCTATCAATCCTTTGTGCACTGCAAAGAGGTTGGAGAAGGTGCCAATCTGAGCCCTTTTTAACTGATCTGCAAAGCAGCAGTTAAAAACTGCTGAATCCCTTTCTGTAGTACTGAGCACCCAAGGGGAGATATACAACTTCTTCTCAGGAGCTGCTGTGCAGAGCTGCTTTGGAGAGCCAGGAGTGTGAGTGTCCATTGTGATTTCAAATTTAAGATTTTTTTAGCTGATAGCCGTAGTACACCAGCAAACTTCTGCCTTACCAGTGTATGGTAGGAACTCTCAATGTTTTCTGTAAGCATTATTCGGCATAGCCACTAAACCATGTCACTTTATAATATATTAACTTTAATGTGCATAGTACACACTCAAAAGCATAAGGAAGCAGGCTAAAAAATAAAAAAATAAATAATGAACTTTTTTCAAGATCCTCAGATTTCAGCGAGTGATAATCCTTCTCTTACTTTATTATGAAAAAATATCCTTTAGCTGAGTAATCGACATCTGCTTCCTCTCAACTGGTGCTTATTTTGATTAAAAGTATGTTTCAATGGCAGTTCAAGAACTAAAACTAAACCTCTATAACTCAGGTAATGCAGAGAAGGGAAGCTTGTTACTTTTTACCATGAAATAAGGAAGACTGTCTTTTAGTAGTTTTGGGCTGCGTTTTTTTTTTTTTTACTCAAGTATTTCATTCTTTGATTTAATCTGAGCACCAATATGATACATAATGATGGAACTTGTCACCAGTCCAGTTGATAACCCAAATAAAAAATGGATGAACCAAACACACCAAAGACAAACCATTCCAATGCCTGAATCCTTCCTTCTATGATTATCCTTCTCAGTTTACATATCAGACCACAAGACTGTAGAAGATGTTCTAGGTCTTCAGAACTGGTTCTGTAGAAGAACTCTTTCCATTTGTAGTTATATTTTCTTATTCTTTCAACAGGAAAAAAAAAAAAAAAGATATATGAAACTGAGGGATGGTCCAAAGTATGTTTCCATCCCAAACAGACGAAGAGAGACCAAAACTACTCTAGACACTGAAAAATATTTTTTTCTGTCCACCACAGTCTTCATCATGAGTCCCTGTAAGTTCAAGGGTTTTGTGACATTATATCAGATTTTATGCCTGAATCAAGAATAAGTCTTTGAATTTGGGGTGTATGTGAAAGTCATGGCAAAGAAACATCTTCAGTTGTAGGAAACTAATCTGATTCATCATGTCTAATATTAATTTCTGCAGTGTAATAATTTCTGCCTAAGCTGGCTATGTAGACATAATTCATCGGAAAAAAAAAAAAAAAAAAATCCTTTCTAGAACACAGTTTGCTTTCTTTTAAAACAACCATCTCAAACAGAACTGGGAAACAGTGCCTTAAACATTTGCTTTTCCCTTTGGTACATGTACCCTGGAGCAACTAGCTCAGATTTGGATGCCTAATTTTTAAATGGCTGAATCAGATGAAAAACACCTACCCCAGACCTTGTAGGCAAGATAAGGTCAACTAGAACTAAGCTATTCCCTTCTGTGTTGCTACTTTAGTGTTTTAACAATGGTAGACTAGTGGGCCATTTAACTTTCAGAACTATTATGACTCGTGTTTGCTCAACAAGACAGAAAGCAATTTTATGTCCTGATCAGTTCCTAGTGACACATTTTTCCATTTTTCTATGCATTCAGTAGTCTATTCAACAAAAATTGAAAATCAACTTTAAGTGAACCCTATCATTTCTTCCTGTTCACCAATGCACTTGATCATAAAATTATAGAATTATAGAATAATGAAATAATTTAGGTTGGAAAAGACCCTTACAATTGCTGAGTCCAACCATAAACCTTACATTGGCAAGTCCACCACTAAACTATGTTCCTAAGTGCCACATCTAGTGGCACCAGGGGTGGTGACTTTACTGCTTCACTGGGCATCCTGTTTCAATCTTGAAAACCCTTTCAGGGAAGATTTTTTTCCTAATATCCAATCCAAACCTACCATGCACAACTTGAGGTTGTTTCCTCTCATTCTATCACTTGTTACCTGGGAAGAGACTGACACCCGCCTCACCATAACCTCCTTTCCTGCAGTTGTAGAGAGCGATAAAGTCTCCCCTGAGCCTCCCTCCAGATTAAACAATCCCAATTCCCTCATTCATTCCTTGTAAGACTTGTGCTCTAGACCCTCCACCATCTTCAGTGCTCTTTTCTGGATGCATTCCAGAACCAGAGTCATGAAGGTGAGGCTAGGCATGTGCTGAGTTCCACACTGAATTAGAGATGCAGGCTTTTGGAATAATAAAAGTCTACTGCAATCTACCTATTCAGTGACTTGAAGTTTCACAAGGTGAACAGAGATGTCCCTGGTAAAAATCAACCAAGAAATCTACTGTACTTCTGAAATCTCCAGATACACTGGAGTTATTCTACCACACAAACGTTCTAATGAGACCCAACTCAATCCCCATTAAAGATTCTCGTGAACTTTCATGGGATTGAGATCAGGTCTGGATTTCTAAGGTCAAGAATCAGTTCAAAGAATTTTGCAGAAGTTTAATGGCATTGTCTAACTGGAGAGGAGAGGAGAAAAGAGGAGAGGACAGGAGAGGTGAGGAGAGATATCATCACCCAACAGAATGTGCATCCTCTACTATCCTGCATATTCATACGTTGCAGGAGATGTGTTGTGCACAATAATGAATCATCAAGAAGCCTTTTTTTTCTGATAATGATAGCAAGTATCCCAGAGCATAAAGAAGACCAACCAGCTGAAAGGGAATCGAAGTAAGAGTTTGATTGCATAGTCACCTACATTGCAAAATTAATACACTGATCCATTAATAAAAAAACAGAATATTCATTTTTGTAACATAAATTTATTAATTGTGAGTAAAGAAATTAGAATAAAATAACAAATAATGTATTATATGAGCAAATAACTGAAAACCATTCAATCTTGCTACATGATAGCATGTTACCTTTGCAGAAACAAAGCCCACTGACAGTTACCCTGCAAAGTACCTCATCAACATAACACAGCTCTCATTAACTCATATTTCTTCAATTCTTTTTTTCTCATGATAATATAGGCTGCTGAGTCAGGGCATGCCTTTTTTCCCAAATTTGTGAAGTCTCACAACTGCCAATATCAGCTGCCAAATCCTTTTATTCATGTTTAATTCTTCCAATGCATACACTGTTCAGGACAGACAGAGGTTTTTGTCCTCTAAAAGATCTTTTTTTTTGCTCTTGTAGCATCGTATCTTTAAAACACAGTATATCAGAAATAAATAAACAGAAAAGATATCTCCAACTTTTGATTAAAAATACCCCATGTTAGGGACTTTTTGAGTCATTGAGCTTAGTTTCACCAGGTAATCGAATCTACTTTGCTGATGCAAAACTTTGTGAGAATGACACAATAAGAGAACACTCACATAATAGCCAGTTTCAGAAATGAAAAATGTAAACTTCTTAATCCCTAAATTTTGAAAGTATACAATATCCTTGAGTTTCAGTTTTGCATGTGTTGTGGACTTCAGTTCATCCTGTGATAACACAGTGAGAACTCTGTCTTCTTTTCACTAAGGGAAGCAAAATGTAAAGATTTGACTAAGAGAAAAAAAGGCTTCTGATGTCCAAAAAAAAAAAAAAAAAAATCTACAGATGTAATACAGCAACTTATTCAGTCTCTGAAAGGAAAGAAATATTCTTCTCTTTGCCAATTTTGAATGCAATTATTCCTATTATTTTTACTTCAGCAATGCCTTGGGGCACCAAATGAGATCAGATCCCCTTTGCAAACACAATGGGAAAGTTCTTGCCTCAAAGATTTTACAGCCTATATCGGCCACACAGACAAAGAATGAAGATGGGAACAGAAGCACTGTGGTGCGCTCAGAGATATACAATAGGCCGTAGCAGATTTGCCCACAGATTTAAGGTTTTTGCCCCTGTATTCACAACCTTGACCAGGTTGGCTCAAGAATAATGTTCTCTCACAATGTACTGCAAAAGGACATGGCGGTGCAATACTGAGATTTAATGTGAACCATGCCTCTGGTGAGAGCCTATATTCATACACATGAGCAACATAAGCTCCACGTGGTCATAGGCATTTTCAATGTAGGAAAAAAGTAAAACAGCATTACAGACTTTATCCTTTTAGCATTTAGCCCTTATAGCTTATTTATAAACTACTGCTGAATCTCAAAATGACACTTGGAGCTCAGAGTACCAGCAGCAAGCAGAGGTTTGCTTGCAAATAAAGCCAGTTGATTCCTAAGGGGTTCTCTTTGAACACTGTATAAGTCAGCCCTGTTATGTGGCAAAAAAGCTTGCATATTTACTTACAAATGGTTAACTCCGTAAGTCCACACTTGATCAGAATACAGTTCAAAGAGATCATATTTTTTTTCTGCCCAGTATGCAAGTCCTCTTATAAAGACATACCTATGTGTGGGGATTCTTTGTTCTTCATAAAACACATGACAGTAAGATATAAAGGATGACAGATTTTTCAAATTTTGTACTAAATGTGCTTTACCCAATATTAAGGACCAAACTGCGACACTTGTCTCACACTGGGGCCTACTGCACAAATCCTGAAGTTAAATTCACCAGAAGTGTTTTTGAATATGACTTTATATGAAGAAAATGTAATACAACTTGGTATTAAATTTGCAGCTGTGCTTTACAATTAGTGTTATCCTTTCCAATTGAGGAAAACTAGAAAGATGCATTTCTGCAGTGTTTGTGGAACAAGGTACCTTAAGAGTGGAGCCTATAAAGTCATAAAAGAGAATCAAAGAGGATTTGCAGGCTGACAAAATAAGCAGTCAACTTGATCTCACTTGTAGCAAATAGTGAGTCGAAGCTGAAAAGGTAAATTAAATAAGGTGGCGTACTTTGCAAGCACAGCTTTTTTCATTCACCTCTTTACATTATTTGGTTTAATGAGATGTCTTTCTTAGCCAGAAAAAAATTACTAGAGTTCATTAAGGAAGTCCCAAAATAATTCCAAATCCTGAAACAGGGAAAGGCACATCTCTGTGCCTAAGCTGTGGACTGTCAGCTCCCACTGGTTCCAGGTGGTGCTCAGAATCAGGAAGAAGATAATCATCACCTTGAACAAATGGGACCTTTTTCACTGGAATGCTGAAGCTTGCTTTAAAGGAGTCAAACTCTCCACCCAGATTATTCCCTGAATTCAGCCTACAGCTTCATCTAGAACTGGTTATTCCAAACTCAGCACTGGAGGATAAAGCCTCCCTTTTTCTTATTTCCCCTGTTAAGTACTCCTGTGTACTTTTCCCAGACTAAACAAGCAACCCTGACCTGCAGCCATTTACTCTCACACAAACAATTAACTTAGAGCATGTGTCCTAACACGAATTCTGGCTCCACAACAACCTAGCATTCCTATGGGAAACAACCCAAATTAATAACAGCCTTCGTTCTGCAATACCTGAAGTGCCCTCTCTTAAAAGAGAGAGATAAGAACACCTTTTTTTTTTTTTTTTTTTTTTTTCCCCCCACTTTGGACTAAAATAATTGATTTTTTGCCTAGGATGGTCTCCCACAGAACACTTACAATACACACTGTAATGAATGCAGTCAACATCTATGTTCCTGTATCACATCACAGTTTTCCCTAAGAAAATATGAGAGTTATAGCACTAATCTGATTTTCAATATAATAACCTATTTTTACATGCTCTCACTAGTCAGTACTTTGTTTGGACTCTGTCCAAAAGAGATGTAAATGTGCTGGGTTTGTTTCCCCCTATGTCCTTGAAAGTTTGAGTTAGACCCTTTTGCCATTTCAAATCATATCAAAGAGGAAAAAAAAAAATGCATTTGTTCTCATAATTTTGAAAACAATTTCAAAATTAGTTTGCTCCTCTAAGTAAGTCTGCTGGCCTAATTAGATCAGTGTCATCTCCCATGAGATGAGCAAAAAGCCAATATCTGCACATCTGTGTGGTGCCAAAACTTACTGAGACAGATCTTTTTATGAGAGTTTCTTGGTTGAACTTGAACTTGCAGTTTGATTTGACGCCCAAAAACTTCACAGGGGCATTGGTGCTAGAGAAAACATGTCCTTTCCACTTCCCCACTGTAAGCTATAAACCCTTTATCTTCTTCATTAAAACATTGAAAACCTACAGATGTGATGCAGTCCTCTGCCTTCAGCTGTCTTCAAATCTGTTTGTGCAGCGCCAGCACTTTCTTATTCCACATTTCTTCTGAAAAATAAAATGTCCTTTGCATTCACCACAGACAAATTCTGGTTTGCACCATGCTACTGTTTCTCTTAATAAAGACTAGAAATGACCCAGGATAGAGCAACAAGAATGAGCAATTTGCCTTTTCCTCATAGAATATGTTCTTGCTCTTTCTTTTCAGCTACTACCCATGAAATTCTTGCTTTCAGTCTGTCAAGGTGAGGAGTGCTTAAGATCTCAAAACACAGTCTGGATTATTCTTTATCCTTCTCTAAATTCTGCTGATTTCAAACCCCCACAATATCCACATAACATGCACTCCAATGATCCCCCGCAAATGGTATTCACTCTTATTTGTAAGAAAAGTGAAAAGAACTGAAAAAGCACCTTTGGGTCCCTCCTAGGTGCTTGGGCACACATATGCTTCCTTTCCTGCAGAAGGCACTATTTGCCATTCTATGACTCATCCATGATGTAAAATGGTGGCATAAATTCTCATTCCTTAGGCAGAGGTGGTCAAGCACTAGGTGTTGGGGGCGGAATTTGGCAGGAGGTCTCATCACTTGTAGCTGGACCTTTTTCCCAAGTCCACAATCTACACAGGAAAGTGCTTGTGAATCAAGATCTCATTGTTCAGTGTACACAACACAGGTAATGGAGACTTCAATGTTGTGCATCAAGACGGTTTAAAATGAGATGGTTTGCATCACAGAATAGAAGGGAAAAATGACACTTACTCTTCAGTTCCTTGTTCAGAATTATTCAGGTAAAATCCAGTACACATCAGGGGAGCTCCAGGAGGTAAAATTTTCCAATTTGGCCTTTTGTTTTAAGTGCTTCTGCTACAAAGTTACAATAAAGATGTAAAAACTAAGACTCCTTTGGTGATGTTAATTCAGTTGCCTGAACTTCTAGAATATTTTTCACTCAGTTTCAAATGTCCCACTATACATACTCCACAAAATACAGTGCAGTTCTATATGCCAACTAAATACTGCTTTGCCAGCCTTTGCTTTCGTGTCTCCTAATGCCTTTAATTTACCTATACAACCTGAAGTTCACATTCCCATACATACACAGCCACTTTTTTAATTCAACATATTAAAATCCTGCTCCAGGCTTCTCCTGTGATCATCCTCTTCCCATTTATCTTTCAGACAGCAATAAAAATATGTAAATATTAAGCCACAAAAACTGTATTACTGTAATGTTAAGGATGTGACTAACACCCGCAAAATGCCAGAGGTTTCAAAGTCAAGGCTGCATGTTGAGCTTGACTCTTTCAACACTCATGTTAAGCAAAATTCAATTAAAAAAGCTCTGATGAGTTGCAGATAAGATTATTTTACTACCTCTACTACATGTAATAGTTGAATTATGGGAGTGCTTGCAACCTTAGCAGTGTCCATGCAGCATGGGCTAGAACCACAGTTTCATCCGAAACGAATACAGCCTACGTTTGGGGAAAGCTGCAAAAACTGAATAAATAGTTGCCACCCCACCTCTTTCTGTATGATTCTGTGACTACTGGGCACAGGGTCAGCCTCCTGGCACAGCAGAAAACAGCTTAAGGCTGTTCTGATTTATACTAGTTGTTAAAAGACCCAGGAAAACAGAAGGATGAGCAGTGGGTAGGTGAAAGCTAGCAATATATTTTTACAAATTGTAGTTCTGCACCACAAGATGCTATTCACAGGACTTGAGAACAGTAATGATTAAATATACAGAATAGATTAACGAGAAGAATTCCCTGATATCTGTGGTGAAAGAGCTTTAGGTACAGGTAATGAGAAGAGATTAGAAGAACCTGGACTATTCTGGATGAAAAAGACTTAGGACTTGCACATCTGAGAATGCATTTAGACTCATGCAAAGTAAGCCCAAATAAAGATCACAATTCTAGTCAGTATGTGATAAAGTGCAATACTTTTTTCACAGCTACCTTAAATGCTTTACAATATTAACTGATTAAGCCTCCCACAGAACATTTGCAAGTATGTAGCTGTAGTTTACAAATACAGTTTTACGTGACTTGCCCAAGGTTTCAAAACTAGACTGGTGAAATCAAATGCTCTGTCCCAGGCAGTACACAGCAATCGCCTGCTGCTTAGACTGGATGAAACTGGATGTGAAATTCTGTCATTCTTCCTTGTACTTTGAGCCATCCCCAAGCCCCTTTGAGGAAAACAAAAGGATTGCATAAAGAATGACAGAAATGGAGCTTTCTAGAAGCAAACTGAAGTAGAATTTTGACAACATTTGAAGGTAGGATGATAATTAAAACATGACTGTCCAAAATGTGTTACTGATCCAGCAGCCCTATTGATTTGTGTTCAGGTTTCAGGAGGTAAGCAACCTTCTTCTCAATAAATATGAGTTTTAATTTTCCTAAGTGGCATATAGGCAGATTGAAAAACACGCTTCCTTTTTCCCTGAAAAGCAACTGCAGTCATCACAGAAAAATTGCTAAAAATATCTGTAGATAACTAAAAACATAGTTACTGAAAATACATTGTTTCATTTACTGTTACAGGAATTACCAATATAAGAGGTTAGCACTTATCTATTGTTTACAGTTTACTACAAACTGCCCTCTTCATTGGAGAGAAAGCTTTGCAGAATCAAGCTGAAGATAATAATTTATTGCTTTTTATCAACCATCTTTGAAAATCAGGCTCCAAAGTCTTAATTAACTGATATTAGTGGTTTCGTACCTCTTGGAGCAAACAGTATCAGATCTGAATTACAAATGCGTATATCTCTGCCCCAAACCTGTGTTCGATCTCTGATAAAGAGTGTAGTTGCAAAGAAAATAATAATTAAAGTAAGGTGATTTTTTTATATAGTTCTCTTGTTCTATGTGTACTTAGCGAGAAACAGACTTATTTTTTAATCCAAGGGCAGAAGTAAATGAACAAAGAGCACAGAAAAGTGTATTTCAAGTTGAAATACTTGTCCCTCTTTTCTTTTTCTATGTTACTTTTGATATTTAAGCTATAGAAGCACTTTCAGCATAAAGGAAAGCTGAACAATGATACGACAACAAAATAATTAATTCAAAGCAACCACATAGAAGTCTGTGCGAAGTAGTCAGCAAATTGTAGGTACTAGTAGTTTCTGCTGTCAGATAGAGAAAGTAGCTACATATTCTTGAAAAGTGCTTTACCTACAGGGCGAAAAGCATTGTCACAGATTTGTCCTCAGATAATAGAGTGCTCCTCCATTTTCTGCTACCCTTCCACTGCCTAAGAATCTCACTATTAGCTGGACCAAATGGTCTAGCAGGGAAGGACAGAGAAATTATACATAAGCTTCATTTATCTATTTGTAATTTGTTTATTTATTTTTACGCTGCCTCATTTTCACCAGGCAGACTGGCATGCACATTCTCATTTTGATAGGGAATCAGTATTTAAATGTGGAGACATAAATGTAGTGGCAACCAGATATGAACCTGTAGCTGTGTAATCACTCATGTCAGCAAAGAAAATTACAAGAGAACTTCTGCTATCAACACTCAGATGCTACAGCTATAATATGGCCTGTAAGGTATATTAACCAGAAGACTTACTCCATCAGTTACAAAACAGAGAGTGTTCATTTGCCTTGAAATATAAACAAAATACGTGAGGAAGAGTCAGTTTGCAATGACTTCTTTTAAATTCCTTCTCCAACGATCCCACACAATGTACAATTATTGGCATTGTAGCGATTTAATCTTGTCTGTTCTCAAACCACAATAAATATCTTGGTCACAACCTTAACGAAGTACATAGTTCAGATTTTGATCTTACATTAACTTTTCACAAGTCAAGAGTTCCTCTTGATTTAAGCTAGTATGTAAAGAGATCAGAGTCTGACATATATCTAGAAATCAACTATAGATCTCTCTGGGCATAATTCAAAGGCACACAGGTTGTCTGTTGGTTTTGTTGTTTGTTGTTTGTTTTTTTTTTTTTTCTTCTGGCAACCATTGTGGTCTCCTTCATAAAAGGTTGTGAGAGGACATAGATTCAGACATGCTGGAATGTAGTCTAATCTCCTCATTTTGATCTTTAGAAAATAAAGATGCCTTTATTTACTTTTGTTTTTTTTACACATTGTCTTTCAAAATATAAATACTTAAAAAGGAGGAGAGAGAGGCTGGAAATTGACAAAAAAAAGAAGACATTGTTTTAATTGTCTAATCAGCTCAACCTTTGGGAGAACAACCCTAACCTTTGGACAGATGCCAACAGCTGCCATTTAGGTATTTACATCTGTTTATCCTCTCAGTCAAATGTCTTTTGTCTTAGGTTTGACATGGGTGTACAAATGTTCTGACCCTTACAGGCGGTTCTGAAACATTGGATAAAAGACTCCTTTTCCCCTTTTCAAAAAGGATGAACACATACTTTTACCCTCCCTTATTCCTCTTCACCAGTTATACGCTTCTGAGGCAATTGTTGACAAGACTTGCATAATTCAGTTTATGTGTGTGACTAGAATTTCTCAAAGACTCTGCTGGACTTTGCAGTTAGCCTAAGTTAACCCTCTATAACTCTGTCTCAATTCTTTAACGTATGCTTTTACTTTGCAAATCATACCATCATGCTAGCATTGCCAAGTATAATGTGCAAAACCTTTAGGATTTGGGGGAGGATTGGTTGTAAGACTCAGAAGTCTATCTGGAGAAAAATTCCATTTAAGGATGCATGACTGGCTTTCTTATAAAAAAAACCCAAACAAACCACTTGTTCAGGGTGCCTGGTTTTTCATGTCCACATGCAACTCAACAGATAGTAAAGGCAGTAAAAAAATAATTATCGGAAATGGCAACCTTTGCAATTCCTTTCTTCCCTGGCATGAAAACTGGATTTTTTCCTCAATAGGTACACCACCTTGCCACTAATAAAACCATCATTTAAGTACGTAAATAATCATAGCTCTATTGTGGTTTTAAAGAACTCGGTGAATATCATGTTTCAGCAATCACTAAATGTTTTCTTCAGGTTTGGTATGAAACACAGCAATAAAGTTATCTCTCAGCTTTATAGAACCCAAGCTATTTGATGGTGTTTCTCTAAGATCAAATGGAAATTAAAATCTGTGGAGGAA
The DNA here is from genome assembly GCA_039720435.1 of Amazona ochrocephala. Lineage (NCBI taxonomy): Eukaryota > Metazoa > Chordata > Aves > Psittaciformes > Psittacidae > Amazona > Amazona ochrocephala. Next base: position 46,675,324 of record CM077882.1, read on the forward strand.
GTTCAAATGAAGCTTCCAGCTAGAGCTGCAACATAAAAAGCTCCAAGTTAATTGATAAACTCCAGGCAGAGAAAGAAGCCTCTAGGCTTGGCTTGGCTGTTCTCTCAATCTACAGCAAACCCAAATACTGTCTGGCTTTAATCATGTGTGTAGTTGGAAGGAGAACTAGGAGGTCTCCCTGAGCTCTGCACCTTTCCTGGCTGCCTACACAGCCTGATAAACAGAAGCTTTGATAAGGCTTTTGTGGCTGCCCCCATGGCCAGTAAGCCTCACTTTTGTGTCTGGAGGAAAGAAACAAACTTCTATCACTGGTAAAACCAATTAACTTTTTGCAAATTTTGTCAAAATTTTCACAAAAAAAAACCTGCTGTCATTTGCTACACCACTTTAATAAAAAATCATACTCAGAGTTAAGTGTGGAAATTTATTCTTGGATAAGGATTTTTAAAATCAGGAGACACTGGAGGATACAGTCCACAGGACAGTAAACCTCCTTTCTCAGAGAACAGGAGCTGAGTCAGAATTTATAGCATGAAACTTAGCTGGCAGGCTCTGCTTTTTTCCTTTTCAAATGCTGAAAATGTGATTTATTACAACAATTAGTTCTGATCATTTTCAGTCTCTCCTAGCTGCAATATTGATATTTCCCTTCATGTTGAAGATGGCAGAGGCAAGCATTAGCTGGTCAAAACTCCTAAAATTGGTGTCATAGTGAAAACATTGGTTCTGAGTACAAGATCTTTATTAGGGGGCATATTTTTTTCTGTGTGTCTGAAACAGTGCAGGTGTAAAGAATAACATTACTGTTACTTATGTAAGTAAGATGGATGTCTTCAGTCTCACTGATAATATTCACACTTAGAGAAAATAAAAGGGGCAGGTAGCAGGGTGTTCACCCTAAATGACTCAGTGCCCTAGAGTGCCTTTGTGGTCCCAAATAACATGGAATTTTCATTTTCCTGTTTGAGAGTCATTCTCCTCACCAAGCCATTATGAAAACTACAGCTCTCAGAAGTCTAGGGCAATGTGCTGGAGTTTTGTTTGGGTTTTTTTATTTGAAGTTGTTGCCAGGAAAGGCAGGCTAATTGAAATGTGGAGTTGCTTCTGTCATTTAATAATTAGCAAGCACTCAGAAAATATATTATTCATTTCTTAAAACATAAATAATTAAGATGTAATAATGACACTTTTATAAATAATATTTCATTCTCTGTGAATACTCTCCAGGATTTCCTTACATCCTAAACCTACACCTTGCTCCCAGCTAGTAAATGTCTTTTCTGCTGCATTCACTGAAAGCAAATGGGGTAAAGGGATCACAACTTCCTTCCCATTTAGATATCTATGGGAACATCTTTAGGAGCTTTCCCCCCCCCCATGCCTAGAAAATTAGTCCTTTTTAAGCAGCCAGACTCTTAGGCATTCATATTATACAACCAGAATGAGTTGCAACCAGCATGCATCTGCAAGTGGGTTTTTTTAACATGTAAAAGCATGTAAGCATCAAACACCTATAATTTTGGGAACCCAAAGTTTACAGGCTAAGGAAACGAGTGAGTACTAAAAGTGGCAGGTCTATGCTTCAGTTAAAGATTTTGTAGCTTGTTTGGCGTATTTAGAAGTGAATATCATATAAAGATACAGCTAGGCAGAATTCCAGGAAAGCATGTTTTCTTATTTTACGATCAAAGAGCCCAGTCCTGCAGACAATAACTGCTGGATATAGTCCCAATGTGCTTCAGTCTCCTCTCTCTCTTGCACCCATGTAGGGCCATTGGACCTCAGTCTATGGCCCCTTTTACTCTGCAGTGGCAGCTTAAATATACAGTGCTTCAGAGCGGTATAATAAAGCTACAGTATAAATTAAAATAATCCCAACCATTTTAATGAATTTATTCCTGATTCATACTAGCGTAAATAGAAGGAAATCAGGACTAGATACTTTCTGGGAGTATTCATGGTTGTAAAACCTTTGGAATTTATTCTTTTATTTTCTGATAGTATAAAGCTGACTTAAAGCCAATGTAAATGTAATTTACATTAAGAAACTTTCCTCTGTCAGTCTTGTGTAAGCATGTATTAGCATAGATGGGAAGCACAAAAACTGCAAGTGCAAGATTTACCATATTATTGTCATGAATCAACAGCATGATTTTGTTAAGTTCTCTCATTCTTATATTAAAATAGATTTTCAGTACCTAAACTGAAACAAGTAAATGCAGTGGGTAGAATAAAGACTTGCCCACTTACCAAAGTCCCTGAAACTCTCCAGGAATTGTTGGAGAACAACACTAGGGATCCGTAAAAATTGCCCCAGAAAAATGGGAAGATAACAAAACACGAGTACAAGCAACATTACAGATCTCCTGCTGCAAGGCACAGAGGGCGCAGGAAAACTGATGAGAACATGCCCAGGTAGAGCCAAGAGTGTTAAGGTTAGCAAAAACCAAACCCAGCGGATCAGGTCATCATGGGTCTCAGCCACATTAATGCTTTGCAGAAAACAACAGAAGGAGGCAGTAGAAAAGTTTGTCAATAATCTGGCATATTAACTGAATAATAACTGCAGTCTTGGTGTAGCTCTGTCTAGCCCTAACAAATGGTTTCCTTCATTGATGCCAGCTACATTATCAAGTATATCAGTAACCATATCAGTTGTAACATGTACAGAATTGCTGAAATCAACAGAAACCTAACACTTGGAGAGAGTTAAAACGCATGATTAGACACAGGACCAAAATCAAAGGGCCTTCACCCATCCTACGGGTGGTGCTATCTCAAAGTATAATCACACCCTGGGGTGGCATAATGCTTTTTATCAACTAACTTGACTATATTTGGGATGGGCAAGACAGAGACTTTTGTTTAGCATGCATTTAAATGTTGCCGAGCAAGAACTGCAGCTGTGACAACTGTTCTCTAAAGATCTCAATTGGATAAAAAAAGAAAGTAATGAATCAATGAATAAAATGTGTGTGAAAACATGGACATACAGGATCATAGACCCTCCCTGTCACAAAGAAACACATGACACTGAAGGCGGGTAGGAACAGAGGAGAAAAGAAACAAGAAGCATTGTGAGATTCAGCGATCTAGAACTTCTTCCTACTATTTTACATCTGTGTAATTTCCCCAGCAGAAGTCTGAATTAACGGGTCTGCTAGTTAGCAATACAGGAAAATGCCATGACCAAGGTGCAGAAAAGAACATAGTTTATTTTCCTTTTATTCTGCTCTGATCTACAGTGACAAAAGAGAAAGGAAACTTGGCATGGTACAGTGAGATGTGCCTCTTGCTATCACTTATATTGACTTTATAGCAAGGTCCAAATTCGAGCACTTAGAACACCCCTGTGAAGTGAGAAATGGCTAGCAAGACCCAAAACCCCTCAACAGGGTTGAAAAATTAAGCTGTGTGAAGACTACTACTGAAAAGTAACCCTTCTCTTTCTCTTGTCTTACCAAAAAAAGAAAGAAAAGGTGAGACCCAAAGCTCCTGCCATTGAACTAAAGGTTCTATATGCATAGAACCAAAAAAAAAAAGGACTTCAGTTTTCACAGTGCATTGGCATACTGTGCAATTTAATGCCAGAATAGGTCAGTAAGTCAAATACTATAACTAGATTTTTTAAAGGGCTGTATGTTTCATGACAACTAGCAACATTTGAAGCTGTCTGAACTAAGATAATGATAATCAAATATCATGCTTCACTCTACAGGAGTTGAGCAAGGATTTTTCCTCCGTGTGCTAAGTGCAGTTTTGGTAGGTTGATTTATTTCCTTGCAAAGAGGAAGGCTTCTCTTTGCTAGATATTTCCTGTGCTGAGAAGAGCATACCAGCTTGCTGTGTCAGGTATGCCAAAAACTATTTAGAGGTCTGGCTCAGAAGGGAAATCTACTGTATGTGAAACTAAGCTAATACATTTTATCTTGCAAATGGGGCAGATGAAGAAAGCATACACAGTTGGTTACAGCAAGTCAGCTGACAGGCACTAATTTGTTGAACTGCTGTAATGTAATCATATCCCATACTGTGCCTGTATCCTGAGGAGGAGAGGGACAAATAGCTGAGCATGTTAAGATGCCGCGAGGTAAAGCCAGTGTGGGTTTTTATCCACAGCTTTTTGGATTTTCACAGACTGCCTACACTGTTCAAGCAAGTGCTTTTGTCAGTACTTTTTAACAGCAGGCTGCTGTGTAATTTTGGAGTCTTCCTGTTCTTCCTCTTTGCTTCTCTCTTCTTATAAACACATTCATACACAAACGCACTTTTACAGAGATAAATCCTACATAGTCATATTTATTTCTCAAGGCTGTCTAATGCAGAGAATATTAACACTCAGACTGAAATTATCCTTTGGGTGAATGCTCTGAGAGCATTGGAAGTTGTTTGCACACGTCCACAACATCCACGGCTCCACAGAGAGACACAGGTAGGCTGTAAGAGCAATCAGGCTACCATCTGTGTTTGGCAGAAGATTTCTAACCACTTTGCTGTTTTCTCTCTCTCGTCTCTCTTAGTGTGAAGAGACAGAGGAACCCATGGAGATTCGGTGAGAATTTAAACAGAACATATTGAAGGCTGCACTGTCAACTGTGGATGCAAAGCAGATGAAAAATGATTACTGGAGCAGCAATGGTGCTATGGACTCAGAAGAGATCTCTGAAGTGGCTAGCACAGGCAGCAGTTATAAGGGCTCAGTTGGCTTCTCCCTTGATCCCCCATCCCCAACTCTACTTCTGTATGCAAGATTTTACTGTTCACAGCAGCTGGTTGCTGTTGATACTAACTTGAACAACTCTCTGAAATACGTGATGAAACAAGTCTTTAAATGAAGAATGTTGAAATCCTCTGCTTTCTGAAAATGCAGCCATTCTTTGTATTTACCTTTAAAATAGTGACAGCAAAATTTGGATTTTAAAGAATGGTTGTTCTTTTCTTGATGTCTGTCATGTTAATATAGTGCACATGTAATCTCCACTTTTCCTATGGCTTTGCGGGATTGATCTCCTTTGAGTAATTTGAAAGTGGGACATGCATATTAGAGCTTCTTTACTCTAGACAAACTAAGGGCCTTGGACACAAATAGTGTGGTGTCACTGGAATGATGATCTCTATTACTCCAGAAGTGAATGTAATACTCTGCCAACAAAGATATCTATAGAGCTATAGGAAGGAGAAGAAAGACAGTAAGACGGAGAACCTTATTTTCATTGTGGCTCTCTAGAGATGAGCAAGTCTGGAAGTCAGGATATATGTGTTGGCTTCAAATAGTTTTATCCTGCACAGAGGAAGCAATTGAAGGAAGAACTCTCCTATTTTCTTAATAGAGAATTTCTTTTCCACACTTCTGCTAGCAGCACTGTATCTCATTGCACGCAAGTTAATATTACTGCATTATTTAGAAAATGTATGCAAGTAACTGGTCTGCATGGTCTTTGCCCAAGCTTTTAGGTCTCAAACAGACTAGGAATTTAAAGAAAATGTCCAGTAGCCCAAGTGAGACATCCATTACTTCAGAGTCTTGTTGAAGCTTTTGATTATATTATCCAATTTGCCATTTTGTTCTTAAACTCATAAGATTTGTATGACTATGGATAGAAATGTCACTCAGTAAATGGAGCCAGCAAACAGTAAGATCAAGCTAGATCTTGTTCTGCCTCCTCAGCAAAAATGAGAAATTCTCATTGCAAAATTTTTTAATGGACAATTCTTTCTTATCTATTTATTAAAATAGTATAGGACAAGTTGAGATAAGCTCTAAAGAAAAAAAAAAAAAAAAAAAAAAAAAAAAAAAAAAAAAGCAAACCAGCAAAACTGACAAAACTCACAATAAAAAATTCACAAAATGTATTAAGGATGTGGCTTCTACACCCCAGAGTAATACTTTCCTTTCCAAATAATTACTTTAATAACATGTAATATCAAAACTTACTACCCTTGAGGGAGGAGAAGAAAGGAGAAGACAGAAAAGAACAGTTTTACTTTTGAAATACCTGTGTGAGCTGGCAGAATGAATGATTTGAGAACCTATCAGTTTGCTTTTTTTTCATTTTGAAATCAATTAAAACACTAAAGTCTGCACATCTCAAAAATATATCAAGGGCATAATTCCAAGGGTGCAACGTCCACAGAGTATTATAGGATTGAAACACCATTCCTTTTTTATTAGTAAATAGATAGAGGATTGTTAAAAGATGTTATACTTATTTGAAAAACTGGCCCACAGTGTTATCATCAGAAACTACAGAGAACTAAGTACCTTTGAAAATCTGCTCTTTATTTAAGTACCTACGTGGGAGTTGAGCTTGTTAAAACCCATTTTGGTTGCTTAGCAGATGCAAAGGCCGAACACTTCACTGAGTTTTACAAAATGCTCCCTATCAAATTGGCCTGAATCAACAGCTTTGAGTTTATTTGATTTAAGAACCCCTTACAAATACTCCAAAATAAATGAACACCCCTTGCACCCCCTCCTGGGAATTTAAGTTTATGCACAATAAACTTCCTTAGATTCCTCAGTAGTCCAGAAACCACAAAATATATTTGGACTACATATTGAAATGGGTACAAAGCAGAAGTAAAGAGTAAATTATCTGCTCTTGCAATGAAGACCACCTGTGAAATTCTGCAGAAAACAGCGTTGCTCAACACACTCATAGATGACATGGAGTAAATGCTAGGGTGATGAAATGTGATATATGTAGGTATATATAAAGGGAAGCACATTGAGAAAAATTGTCTTACATTCACACCATTACTACTCAGGGGAAAAAGTTTGTCTTTAAAATGTTAAAGACAATTCCGTGAAAAATATCAGCTCAAGGGTCATCACAAAAGTAAATGAATTTTGGTTAACAAAAAGGAAAACCTCATCATACTGCAGCACAAATCCACTATTAGCCATTCCATGACTATGCAGTGTTCAGATCCCATCTCATAAAAATAATATGTTAGAATGGAAAAAGATTCAGGCACAGGCCTGAAGGATCTCAGCGTGGAATAGCTTCTCCAGGGAAATGGCTGAAGAGGCAAATACTATTCTGCCTGGAAAAGAGACAATGTAGCAAGGATGAGGTAGAAATCCAGTCTCAAGTAGCCTGGAGCCCAGCTATTTCTTCCTATCTTCTAGCTAAGTACTGAGGTCCTTTAAAAAAAACAGAGTCTAAACAAACAGAAGGAGGTATTTCTTTATGCAGCAGACGGCAGACCAGTGGAACACCTTGCTAAAGGAGAAGGATGGGGAGCATTTATGTGGGTTTCAGGAGATGGAAGAAAGATCTGCAGATTACCAAACAGAAAAACATCAGTCTTAGAAAGTCCTTTAAGCTGAAATTAAGAGGATGCTTAAGGAGAATGATAGGGGAAGATGGTATGCATTTACCATGTCTTCAGCTTGTATGCTCTTACACTTGTACTTGCAGCTACTGTTTGAGAAAGGATACTGTGTTGGTGAACCCCTGGTCCAGTATGAATGCTTTTTTAAAATCACTTCACTAATTGAACAGAGAGAGCATGTATTCTCAATGTTGTTCATTAATTTAGGAAATCTGCACTTAAGACACTCTCTGTGACAAATGACCTGGTTGGTTATTTGGTGTATAAAGCAAAATATCCAGAAGAACGTTGCAAAAACTCCATTTGTTGAGAGTATTGTGACATGACTTGTGCCAGATGCCCAAAAAGAAAGAATTATGATATAAGCTTTTGTTCAAGCATAATTTCTTTTAACAATAAAATAATGGAAGAGTACAGAAAAGTGAGAGGTGTCTATTATTAGTATAGTGTGCTTTATTAGAGTCCCTGTGGTTAGATATCATAGCAGCACCTTTCATCTCACAGACTATGATAGAAGGAGCCAATGTGCTATACAGAAGAACAATTAGGAAACTAACAATAAGGTGTTGCATTTAACTATGTTTTTGTACAAAACTTGGCACTTCATGGGTAGGAGAAGAATTTGTCTTTGTGTTTGTTGGGTGCATTAAAACCCATTGAAGTTTTTGTATCACCAGTACAGTAGGCAATCAGATGGAATACAACAGAAATGTTTCTAAATAATATATTTGTTTCTGAATAGTTTCTCCAATTTATTCACTTTTCATGAATTTCAGAATAACTACCAAAGTTGAATAGCTATGGGTTTCATGTCATCCTTGCATTCATGCAATGGCAGCTGCATAATACTGCTTGGTACTGCAACATATAATTGAAATTAGTTCTTAAGAATTTACTAATACAAGCCTTTGTTTAAGTTCATGGGCCAACTTCACCCCTGATGGAAGCCCAGTGAAGGCAGTGAATTTGAATAATGTTAACATCATGTGTCGATTTAAAAATGTTGACAGGATAGTATTACAGACATCAAAATGTCACAGAAGTTGGAGAAAGAGCTTTGGAAATGTAAAAAATGGAGAACTGCCAGTGCTCATTGGATTAGTGGCATTTGCAAGCCACAAGCCAGCCAACAAGAGGCAATATGAAAGAAATCTGTGATTAGAAGAAATGCCCTGGCTTAATCAGCTAAAATCTTGTATGGCTAATACCAGAAGTTCTTTTTCATGCACTCAAAAAAGCTTGATAAGTCTGTGACTGAAAATAAGTTTAAAGATTATTTGGTTTCATTCAGACTCTGACTTGAAGAATTCTAATTCGCAAATAAGCTGAGGCAAAAACGCCAGAGAAAGAAGCAAGTTTGAATTAGCTTAAACTTGGAAATATAAAGAAATAATTGTCTGATCTAAGACACTAAAGAGGAGCATGGAAATGTCTTCTGCCTATGCCCTTGCCACCTCACAAACATGAGGCTCCAGTTTTACAAAAGAAACTTTAAAGTCTCAGAGTAGCATTTCAGCCTGTTCTGACACTAATGTTCTAAACTGCTGGCACTACTCACTTGCTCCCATCATCCCTTACTGATCTAGAAAGCAGGAAACATTATAGTACTAGACTTGAACATGCTGGAAAGGGGTTGTGCATTTGAAAATTAAATTTCCTTTGAAAAACAATGGTATAAGGTTAGGAGTAATTATCTCAAAACCCACCAAATTATAAATGTTACCAAGGTTATATTGATCTCCAAATACCACTTCATTTTCCGGTAAATGATTGCATCTTACTGCATTTCATCATGCTGTTAAAACATGATGAGCTTGGTTGGAATTAACAGCAATACTCCAATGCCCTGTTATCTCTGCATCAGTTGCTGAAAAAGAGGAAATATTTTCAGTGTTGCAAAGTTGTATTTTAGAGAAAGAAACAGTAAGAGAGTCATAAAATATATACATATATATATGTTTGAATTGCCTCAGTGAGAAAGAATAACATGGTGTGCAAGGGAGGAGGAAGTAACAAAGATGGTGGTTAACCCACACACTAAGAACACTCTGAGTGAGGGAAGCCAACTCTTTCATGCGAAAGATGGCTCATTATAGAAGTATACTCAGAAAATGGTTAATTAGTTTACTTAACCAACTGTACTTTTAGCTTGTCTTATTCTTTCTGCTCTAAATGATGTCAAATGCATTTTATTAATCTGTGCAATTGATTCATTTTCATAGAATCATAGAATCATAGAAAAGTTAGGGTTGCAAAGGACCTTAAGATCATCTAGTTGCAACCTCCCTGCCATGGGCAGGGACACCTCCCACTAAACCATGCCATCCAAGGCTATGTCCAATCTGGCCTTGAACACCGCCAGCTATGGAGCATTCACAACTTCCCTGGGCAACCCATTCCAGTGCCTCATCACCCTAACAGTAAAGAATTACTTCTTTACATCCAATCTAATCTTCCCCTGTTTAAGTTTGAACTCGTTACCCCTCGTCCTATCACTACAGTCCCTAAAGAAGAGTCCCTCCCCACCATCCCCATAAGCCCCCCTTAGATACTGGAAGGCTGCTATGAGGTCTCCACGCAGCCTTCTCTTCTCTAGGCTGAACATCTCCATACGGGAGGTGCTCCAGTCCCTTGATCATCCCCATGGCCCTCCTTTGCACTTGTTCCATGTCCTTTTTATGTTGAGGACACCACAACTGCACACAATACTCCAAGTGAGGTCACACAAGAGCAGAGTAGAGGATCATTTCCTTCGATCTGCTGGTCACGCTCCTTTTGATGCAGCCCAGGATACGGTTGGCTTTCTGGGCGGCGAGAGCACACTGCTGGCTCATGTTCATTTTCTCATCAACCAACACTCCCAAGTCCTTCTCCACAGGGCTGCTCTGAATCTCTACTCTGCCCAAACTGTAGCTGTGCCTGGCATTGCTCCGACCCAGGTGGAGGACTTTGCACTTGGCATGGCTAAACTTCATCGGGTTGGCATCAGCCCACCTCACAAGCGTGTCAAGGTCCCTCTGGATGGCATTCCTTCCCTCCAATGCATCAACTGAACCACACAGCTTGGTGTCATCGGCAAGCTTGCTGAGGGCACACTCAATCCCACTGTCCATGTCACCCACAAAGATGTTGAACAAGACCGGTCCCAACACTGATCACTGAGGGACACCACTCGTTACTGGTCTCCAGCTGGACATTGAGCCATTGAGCACAACTCTTTGCGTGTGGCCATCCAGACAGTTTTTTATCCACCGAGTGGTCCACCTATCAAATTGATGTCTCTCCAACTTAAAGACAAGGATGTCATGTGGGACAGTGTCAAATGCTTTGCACAAGTCCAGGTAGATGACATCAACTGCTCTACTCCTGTCCATCGGTTCTGTAGCTCCATCACAGAAGGACACCAAATTGGTCTGGCAGGATTTCCCCTTAGTGAAGCCATGCTGGCTGTCACCAACCACCTTGTTGTTTTTCATGTGCCTCAGCATGCCTTCCAGGAGAATCCACTCCAAGATTTTGCCAGGCACAGAGGTGAGACTGACTGGTCTGTAGTTCTCTGACTCATCCATTTTCCCCTTCTTGAAAATGGGGGTTATATTTCCCTTTTTCCAGTCATCGGGAACTTCACCTGACTGCCAGGATTTCTAAAATATGATGGACAGTGGCTTAGCAACTTCATTTGCCAGCTCCTTCAGGACCCATGGATGGATTTCATCAGGTCCCATGGACTTGTATACATTCAGGTTCCTAAGAGGGTCTCGAACCACATCCTCTCCTACAGCGGGCCCAGGGTCTTCATTCTCACTGTCCCTGCATCTGCCTTCCAAAACTTGAGTGGTGTGGTCAGAGCATTTGCCGGTAAAGACTGAGGCAAAGAAGTCATTAAGAACCTCAGCCTTCTCCAAATCCAGGGTAGCCAGGTCTCCTGATAGTTTCTGGAGGGGGCCCACGTTGTCCCTAGCCTGTCTTTTATTTGCAATGTACCTATAAAATCCCTTCCTGTTATCCTTAACATCCCTAGCCAAGTTTAATTCTAACTGGGCCTTAGCTTTCCTAACCTGCTCCCTAGCTTCCCGGACAACATCCCTATATTCTTCCTAGGCCGCCTGTCCTTGCTTCTGCCTTTCATAAGCCTCTTTTTTTCCTTTGAAGTTTCCTCAGCAGCTCCTTATCCATCCAAGGAGGTCTCCTGGCCCTCCTGCTGAACTTCCTTCTAGTTGGGATGCAACACTCCTGAGCTTGCAGCAGGTGATCCTTGAATATCAACCAACAGTCTTGGGTTCCCTGCCCTCTAGGGCTATATCCCATGGAACCTTACTAAGCAGATTCCTGAAGAGGCCAAAGTCTGCTCTCTTGAAGTAGAGGGCAGTGAGCTTGCTGCACGCTCTTCTCACTGTCCTGAGGATCTCTAATTTGACCATCTCATGATCACTGCAATCAAGGCTGCTCTGGATCATCACATTTCCAACAAGCCCTTCACTGTTGGTAAGGACGAGGTCAAGCATGGCACCCTTCCTTGTCAGCTCCTCTATTACTTGCAGAAGGAAGTTGTCTTCCACACAATCGAGGAACTTTTTGGATTGCTTGTGCCAGGCCATACTGTCCCTCCAACAGATACCAGGGTGGCTGAATTCCCCATGAGAACAACAGCCTGCGAGTATGAGGCTGTTCCTATCTCTCTATAGAGTGCTTCATCCACAGAGTCCTCTTGGTCAGGCAGTTTGTAACAGATCCCCACAATGATGTCACCCATCGCTGTTCTCCCTTTAACCTTGACCCACAAACTCTCTGTCAACTGCTCACCTGTCTCCAGACAGAGTTCCATACTCTCTGGACTATCCCTAACATAAATAGCAACTCCCCCTTCCTGCCTACCCAGCCTGTCTTTCCTAAAGAGCCTGTAACTTTCCATTCCAACACTCCAGTCATAGGAGCCATCCCACCATGTTTCTGTGATGCTTATTACATCATATCCCCGTTGACATGCACACATCTCTGATTCCTCTTGTTTGTCCCTATGCTACTGGTATTTGTATAGAGGCATCTGAGTCAAGCTCCAAATGAAGCTGGCTCATTGGCTGGAGCAGCTGGCTCATTGGCTGGACTATCAATATGAATCGTTGAATTATCTAACTATATTTCTCTCTTTGGGGTGAAAAAGAAGGTAAGGAAAGAGAAGCAATTTAATTTAGTGTTAATAAGCTGCAGACTGATTTTTGCAATAAATCAGCTACTATTGCAATCCTTAATAGTTGTGAATGAGACAGAGCAGATATTGGTGCATCTCTCCTTCTCTTTATTCTTAGGGGCTGAATCTCTTTTCAGTATTCTAAAATGAGCACATGGATTGTTCAGTTTGGTGAAGAGCGGGACCATTTTATGAAAGAAGAACAAGGCCTGGAGTCTTTTAATTCCTCAGTTTTGATGTGGAAAGGAAAGGAAAGGAGAGAAAAGAGAAAAGAGAAAAGAGAAAGGAGAGAAGAGAAAAGAGGAAAGAGGAAAGAGGAAAGAGGAAAGAGGAAAGAAGAGAAAAGAGAAGGGAAGGGAAGGGAAGGGAAGGGAAGGGAAGGGAAGGGAAGGAAAGGAAAGGAAAGGAAAGGAAAGGAAAGGAAAGGAAAGGAAAGGAAAGGAAAGGAAAGGAAAGGAAAGGAAAGGAAAGGAAAGGAAAGGAAAGGAAAGGAAAGGAAAGGAAAGGAAAGGAAAGGAAAGGAAAGGAAAGGAAAGGAAAGGAAAGGAAAGGAAAGGAAAGGAGAAAAGAAAAGAAAAGAAAAGAAAAGAAAAGAAAAGAAAAGAAAAGAAAAGAAAAGAAAAGAAAAGAAAAGAAAAGAAAAGAAAAGAAAAGAAAAGAAAAGAAGAAAAGAAAAGAAAAGAAAAGAAAAGAAAAGAAAAGAAAAGAAAAGAAAAGAAAAGAAAAGAAAAGAAGAAAAGAAAAGAAAAGAAAAGAAAAGAAAAGAAAAGAAAAGAAAAGAAAAGAAAAGAAAAGAAAAGAAAAGAAAAGAAAAGAAAAGAAAAGAAAAGAAAAGAAAAGAAAAAGAAAAAAGAAAAGAAAAGAAAAGAAAAGAAAAGAAAAGAAAAGAAAAGAAAAGAAAAGAAAAGAAAAGAAAAGAAAAGAAAAGAAAAGAAAAGAAAAGAAAAGAAAAGAAAAGAAAAGAAAAGAAAAAAAAGAAAAGAAAAGAAAAAAAAGGAAAAGAAAAGAAAAAAGAAAAGAAAAGAAAAGAAAAGAAAAGAAAAGAAAAGAAAAGAAAAGAAAAGAAAAGAAAAGAAAAGAAAAGAAAAGAAAAGAAAAGAAAAGAAAAGAAAAAAGACAAAAAAGATGGATTTTCTGTTTCCATACAACATTTAAACAGATGTGACAGTCCATAAACAGAATAAAAAATAAAGAAAGGATCCTTACAGGTTAGGCATTTTCATTCAACTTCTCTTTCGTGTAGCATGCTCATGCAATATTGCAGTCCCCTTGAAAGAAGCTGCAGATGCACAAACCCTATTGCTTTCAGTTTACAAAAGTATTTTCTGTTCTTGATTTTCCACTGGCATTATTAGAGATTGAAACATTGCTTTTCTGAGAAATCTTTCCAAGTATGACCATAACAGTTAATATTCTGGCCACATAACAGGTGCCATCTGCATTAGCCACTGCGTCTCTACTTCAGGTGTCAGTCAGGAAAAACAGAGGAACCCAATGAGAGATAAGTCATTCAAAATAATTCCTTACTATCACCAGACTCATGATATCCAGAACTCACCTTATGTTTCTACAAAATTGTTTCCTAAGAAGCTTCATCTCTGGAATTATATACAGGATGAGTTACACTCTCAGCATATTTTTAGAAAGTTTATCAGAGCTAAGAAAGGCAGAAAGGAGGAGGAGTACACAGGAAAACCAAAAATATTTTATCCTTTTGCAAGAGATTAATTTCACAGTATATAAGTCTGAAAAGGGAATGGGTCTAGAGATCAACCTGCACGCTAATGCATGCCAATATTTAAAAACTACACAGCATTTTTTATCTAAGGATCTTTGTAAAAAGGGGTATTTGTTATGCTCCTTTACAGATACTCTCTTTGATAAAGGTCACTCAACAAGCTGAAACACGAGCAGGTGTGAGGTGTTCTGTCTCCTGTGTCTGTATCCTATCCAGCACAAGACACCATGGCCCTGCTAAGATGAACAGCTATGCAGAGAGGCTTTTGTCTGGTTAATCTTTTGTCCTGTCAGGTTCACAACACCTTTTGCAGAACTGTAGTTCAAGGTCCTCTGATGTTTACCTTACATATCACCACCTATTTTCCTGAGGTTTTTATAACTCAGGCATGAAAAATTTGCTCCAGGGTGAAAGTTGGCATGAAGGTATCTCCAGACAGGAGCACAGCTTTTTTCTTTTTTTCTTCTATTTTTTTTTTTTTTTTTTTAACTAACATTAGGAAAATTAAAAGAAAAAGCTAATATATTTCCAAGAGCTTGAAAAGCTGGAAGCAGCAAGAAGATTATTTACTTGACGCAGTTTACCCTGACCTAACTATAATAAGAATCATAGCATGCCTCAGCTCAAAAGTAACCTAAAGCATTGTTACCCACTCAGTCCTCCTCTCTATTAGAGTTCAGTGGGATTTAAAGGTGGTTGGGGTATTTTGGTTTTATTTGAAGTAGTCCACTGCGGCAAAACACTAATAGCAGGAATGCTGTGAGGTCTTAAAGTCACTGGAATTTCCAGCTCCTTGTAATTTGGCTGAACTTCAGATAAGAGGACACCCATTTCATATCTCTAGAATGAATACTCAGGTTCACCTCTAAGTGATGAGCCCCACCATAGCATTGGGGAAGGTATTAAAATCTGCCCTTGCTCCATGTGTTTTCCACAACCACTTCAGGCATCCCAGAGCATGTAAGGTATCCTTGGGAAAGTTACTCAGCTCAGCCATGGGCAATGTGCTTTGCCGAAGGTTAGGATGGAAATAAGTTTTAATCTGGTTTAATTTTCTTGTGTTTTTGACTGGACTGCTGCCCAGGCTGCCTGAAGTTCACCACCATCATTACAAGTTTCAGATGGCCTTTCCATACCCCATACCCCAACCTCTCTTGCAGACATGGTGTGAATGATAAGAAACAGGCTTCAGCGGTTCCAAAGAGGAAAAGGGACCTTTACTAAAGCTGTTAATATGGAAAATATCCCAAATGCTCATGCATTAGATGACAGATTAAACATGCCCTATATGATTACTATTAAAATTGAAGTAGGCATTACCAGATGAAAAACATGGTCCTCGTACAAAGAGATTAAAATCTGACCTAAGTCACGTAGAGTGCTGGCAGTGTATGACTGTCTTTCAGTCCGGGTCTCAACTGTGCAAGCACAAAATGTACACCCACACCTTTCTACTCATGAAGGAGAGTTTTCAGTGTAAAAACGTGTCTTTAATAAGCATCCAGTGGACTTCCAAAGCTGAGACCAGGGAAGTCTGTATTCAATAATAATTTTGGAAGGAATTTTGGGTAACATAAGAGAATATAGATATTTAGGACTTTGGAAAATATGGGCTACGTTTCCTTATTTCTAAGCTTTTTGTTTACTTTGTTTTATGTTGTCCTGTCTTACTGTTGTACTGATGGATTCTGAAGGTATCAAGACCCCAAGAAAGTGATTCGTCTTACAAAAACCCCTTAGCCTGTCTAAAACATGGTACAATATTTGGTGCCATTGAATAATGGCGCTGTCAAAGTTAAAATCCATCTTTCTTCATTAAAGTATTTTCCTGCCCTCAACAAGATATAGTGCAAGAATCTCACAAATTTAGTGTTCCTGAATAAAAGTAAAGATTTCCCATTCTTTTTCTTTACCTTTTGAAAGATCTTGAGGTAACAGGCCACACCAAAGTGCCTATACAGGGACAGCCAAATCTCCATTTTCTTTACCTGAAGATTACTGCTTTTCCTCATGTCACCGTTCTTCCTTCAAATGCGATAGGACTTGTTGACCCTTACCTTGTAACAATGGCTCTCACAAATGCTTCTCAGGATCAGCTTTTCCTAAGTTAAAGACTATTTACATAATTCTGGAGGAAGTACAGAGAGAATTTTCAGGTAACGTGATATTTACAGGGCTGGAGCACCTTCAAGCGACAATTGTTGAAAATTGTAGTTATATATACTGCTCTGAAAGAGAAGAAAAATAGTTGATATCATATAAACCAGCATAAGTTATATAGTTAAAAATTTATAACCAATTTTAGAATTACAATTCAGTTTTCAACTGTGAAAAGTTACCAGACATGGAGGATATGGGGGCCTACAAGAGAAGAGAAATGTGAATTTGTAGGCTGATAGAAAAAAAAGATTCCAATCTTTTTCAGAACCTGGTGAAAGTTATTAACTGGGGGCAGGTTTAAGGTAGCCAATGACTGTTTTGACATCAACTTCAGTGAAATGAGAATTCACCTAGGTCCTTACTCTTTTCAGTATGGAGATCCATATCTATTCCTGCTTTTACAGATTATGAAAACAAAGCTTTTTAATATGGATATTTTCAGTCCCCAACATCAAGAAGAACAAGGAAAAAATCTTTGAGATGCTGATAGCTTTGCAGCATGAGACCTTACAGGCTTTGTTTTATTTTTCCTGCCTAATACCTTTGGATTACTTCCTGTTTGCTGTCAGTGAATCTAATGCGTATATCAGCCTGGTGCAGCACTGACATGATATATGCATTCAACCACACATTGATAGTAAAGAGAAAGTTACTTGATTCTGACAGGACAAGAAAATTACTCACAAGCAGTAAAATCGAGGGCTGCCACGTGCTTGTGTTCTGCTTTGAAACCATGCATCACATGATAATAACATAAAAATGAGGGGACTGTGAGAGAAGCTGGGACTGCAAAACCAGTTACCTAGCCCTTTTGCCTGCATGTGCCCCACATTATTATGTACACCTGCTTTAATCTCCCTTATAATGTCCTGATGGGCTGCTGAGCTTTGCTTGGTGCTATTGTGTTTTTTATCACAATATCCTTGTCTCTAAGTTGGAGAGACATCAATTTGATAGGTGGACCACTCAGTGGATAAAGAACTGGCTGGATGGCCGCACGCAAAGAGTTGTGCTCAATGGCTCAATGTCCAGCTGGAGACCAGTAACGAGTGGTGTCCCTCAGTGATCAGTGTTGGGACCGGTCTTGTTCAACATCTTTGTGGGTGACATGGACAGTGGGATTGAGTGTGCCCTCAGCAAGTTTGCCGACGACACCAAGCTGTGTGGTTTGGTAGATATGTTGGAGGGAAGGAATGCCATCCAGAGGGACCTTGACACGCTCGTGAGGTGGGCTGATGCCAACCATGCCAAGTGCAAGGTCCTACACCTGGGTCGGAGCAATCCCAGGCACAGCTACAGGGTGGGCAGGGAAGAGATTGAGAGCAGCCCTGCGGAGAAGGACTTGGGAGTGTTGGTTGATGAGAAAATGAACATGAGCCAGCAGTGTGCTCTCGCCGCCCAGAAAGCCAACCGTATCCTGGGCTGCATCAAAAGGAGCGTGACCAGCAGGTTGAGGGAGATGATCCTGCCCCTCTACTCTGCTCTTGTGAGACCTCACTTGGAGTATTGTGTGCAGTTCTGGTGTCCTCAACATAAAAAGGACATGGAACTTTTTAAACAAGTGCAGAGGAGGGCCACGAGGATGATCAGGGGACTGGAGCACCTCCCGTATGAAGATAGGCTGAGAAAGTTGGGGCTGTTCAGCCTGGAGAAGAGAAGGCTGCGTGGAGACCTCATAGCTGCTTTCCAGTATCTGAAGGGCGCCTATAGGGATGATGAGGAGGGACTCTTCATGAGGGACTCTAGTGAGAGGACAAGGGGTAAGAGGTTTGAACTTAAACAGGGGAAGATTAGATTGGATATGAGGAAGAAGTTCTTTACTGTAAGGATGGTGAGGTACTGGAATGGGTTGCCCAGGGAAGTTGTGAATGCTCCATTGCTGGCGGTGTTGAAGGACAGGTTGGACATAGCCTTGGATGGCATGGTTTACTGGGAGGCATCGCTGCCCATGGCAGGGGGGTTGGAACGAGATGATCTTAAGGTCCTTTCCAACCCTAACTATTCTATGATTTTATGATTCTATGATTCTATGATTCTATGATTCTATGATTCTATGATTCTATGATCCTATGATTCTATGATTCTATGATTCTACGATTCTACGATTCTATGATTCTATGATTCTATGATTCTATGATTCTATGATTCTATGATTATCATCACAGTCAGCCCAAATGCTATCCACCTTGTATGATGCCTTGTTTCCCTTGCAGCACTTAAGTGACTGTTTCTTAGGCACAATTCCTTCTCTTTGTAATGATTTTGCTGTTTACCTACCCCACACACTCCTTCTGGTCACACTGCCTGCACTGCCCCAAAAATACATGCCAGACTGGAAGAGCTAAGGCAATCCAGGCGAAAAAGGGTTAACAGGAAACTTGCTCTCAATATTAATAGTTTAGTGTCTTCTGAAGAAAATGCAGACTTGTGATAAATGAAGAATGCAATTCCTTGCAATTTTGTTGATAACATAATTACAAACTTGAAGCATTCATTTCACTACCTCAGAGAAATTAAAGAACAAAAAAATGTATTATCTACAGATAAAACAATACAGTTGAGGTACCTGAGATCATGTCCATCTGTTTCTTAAGCAAATTCTGATATTCTATTTAGTTAATGTGAGCTACTGAAAGGTAAGTCATTGGTTAAAAATCCTATATGTGCATTTTTGTCTTTACTGTGATTTACATAAATGCCAACTGTGCTACCTGAAAGTGTTTCTGTCCTGATTTATGGGTGTGTTTGTATTGCCCATATCATAAATCTTCTCCTCCTGGACACTTCTGTTCTGGTATTTATTGACCAAAGACAATTTGTGTTAAGAATGTTTTGAGATCTTGCCAGATATGCACTAGGGGATATTTGAGAAAACATTCAGTACTAAAGTGAATGGATCTAGGCAAGTGTATGATCTCACTACCCAAGTAAACATTTTGCCATAATTTTAGTACCCTATTTTATTAAGAGAAACCTATATCTCCATATGCATCTATTTACCATAGAGTAAATTCATTTAGGCCAAATCAAAATAAGTGCTGTAGGAAGATAATTTAGGCTAGCAGTCTCAGGATGGAGATTATGGCTCAGTGAACAAATCTTCAGGGTCAGATCTTCTTTTGCTAAACCCAGCTCTAGCCTGAGTACTACCCCATATTGAAACAAAATGCCCAAACATGCCCTCATGCCCTATTTCTAGATTTCTAAGAATTTTTCTTCAGGAAGAGGATTCTTTTTACTAATTATTATCAAGTGTGAAAATACCTAGAAAGCTTTGATATAAATGAACATTTTGCACTTCTGGGAGCTGTATGCCTTCACTGTAAGAGGTGTAGTCACCAAAATAAACAGGCTGCATGACTGTGGGAGAAATATGCTCAGGAGAAACTGAGGCACAAGGACATGAAGGGCTGCCTGGGTAAGCTAAAAATCAGCTTTGCAGCATTCAGTGGCACAAGGGTGAATTTCTTTAATGCCTGACCTATGATGTAACATTCTTAAGAAGTTCCCACCTGGGACAACAGCAGTAGCAGCACAGATCCAGCCTCTGAGGGGCTTTCCATGGCTCGAGTGGGGCCAAAGTCAACCTTTCCCCTGGGGTTAGGCACCATTCCTTCAGAGGGCAGAGGAGAGGTTAGGGATTCCCCGTACTGTTTTCTTTCCCCGCCTGCCCATCCCTATGCATTGCAGAGTCACAGCGCCCACACTGGAGCTGAGAGATGCTCCGGTGTTTGGAGGAGTTCTGCATGCCAGCCACTCCTAGCTGTTGCAGGAGCTCTCAGTTCCTCCGGCTGAATCTGTTTCACTTTGCAAAAAACACCTAGGGATTTGTTTGGCCAAAGAGAGAAAGCAAGACAAAGCATGAATCTCTATCCTTCTGGTTAGGGCACTCACCTGGAAGGGAGGAGACCTGGGCTCCATTCTCTTGTTTCAATGAGTGTTTGTTGGTTTGTATTAAACAGGCATTGGACAAAATACTTAAAGTCATTGAAGTGGGGATAGCAGCCTGAGTCTGCCCCCTCCTCTTCCAGGTGAGGGCCCCAAACCACCAGAGAGTCATGCCCTGTCTTGCTATCTCCCTATCTCCTTATCTCTCTCTAATGAATCTGTAACTATTTGATGAAAAAGGTGGAACAGCTTCCACAGCAAAGATGGAGAGAGCACCTTTCCCCTGTTTTTGGAGAGGTGGGTTCAAAGGCTCTCAGGCAGAGCAGGAAACTCAGCCAAGGTCTCCTTGTCCTGAGCTGTGGGGTCGCAGCAGGAGCAGCGGTCCTGCTCCTCTGATGGCTGTGCATGCTCGGAGATCACTCACCAGACTGAAACCCTGAGGGGGACCACACACACAGAATAATACCTCATCTGTAGATCCCCATCCAAATAGCACGAATTAGGTGCTGAGCTACTGAGGACTAAGACACTTGGTGGTGTGCCCAGAAGCAGAGCTGGATGCACTGGGGGTTCTCTCTATCCAAATGTGGGGAACTCTGGGGAAGTGGCAGGTGAGTGGGGGCTGGAAGGGGGTTCTGCCGGCACTCATGGGCATCTGGTCCTTGCCCGAGTCTAGCCCCAGGTAACCTGCCAGAGACCACACAGGGAGCCTGGAGAGGAGAGAGACATGAACAGCCATCTCTCAAGGCACAGCCCCAGCTTTGTCAGCCTGGCACCTCTTTGTTCTTAAGCACTCCTATGCAATTTCTCAAGGAAGAAAAAAAAATGTGTAGGGAGGGTGGACAAGGCAGACTGTTCATCACCCAGAAAGATCACAGCTAACAGCCATTGTCATTTCTAGTGGGTACGTGTAATTAGCATACCATTCAGTAGACAAACCTGAATGAAAAGCACAAATAAAGCTGAAGAGTTCCTGGTGGAACGATTTAGTTATCTTTCCGGAGAAAAACAATGTGTCTGTGTGTAACCTTTTAACTCTTTTTCTCTTTCTTCCTCTCATTCTTACACTGGATAATTATTTATTTTGTAGCTTAATTAGCTAATTATGCATGTGTTATGGTGCTTTTAAGCAGGAAGTCACTTTGTTTAGTTGTTAGTGGCATGTGGCTTTTGTTCAGCTTCTGTGATGCTGGTTTATAACATAATCATCTTAACTTGCCGTGGTCTGAGGTGATGAAGCCTGTTCCCAATACTAATATTTTAATTACCAGTGTAAAGTTTGAGAAAGGGCAGTGACTGACAAGGAATTGCTTCACATGGGTAGAGTGTAACTGGTAAATTTGAACAAGCTGCTGTCTGTGAGGCACAGTCATGCTGTGCTTCAGAAGATGTTCTGAGGCTTTTCAGAGGGTGTATTAAAAGGCAGCAACAAGAATTCATGAAATCCACCCAAGACTTTCTTTTCTGTCTATCACTGTGTTTTCAGAAACATAAAGGCCTTGAACTGCATCCCCATCCCATCAGCTCAACAATAAAAGGGTCTAGTAAGAACTGGTGTTCAGGAATCTACAAATGCAAACTGGATGTATTGCAGGGAGATGAGGTAGGCTATCTTGCTGCCTGCTAAATCTTCACAAGGCGGCACAAGTTCACCATCCTGCAAGCAAGCACCAGCTCCCTGTATGTGCAGGCCAGGTCAGAGGGTCGTCGCATGAGTTAGCTGCTCCATTTCTTATCAAATGCCCAGCCATGAAGGAAACTAAAACACAGAATCGTAGAATCATAGAATAGTTAGGGTTGGAAAGGACCTTAAGATCCTCTAGTTCCAACCCCCCTGCCATGGGCAGCGATGCCTCCCAGTAAACCATGCCATCCAAGGCTCTGTCCAACCTGGCCTTGAACACCACCAGCAATGGAGCATTCACAACTTCCCTGGGCAACCCATTCCAGTACCTCACCACCCTTACAGTAAAGAATTTCTTCCTTATATCCAATCTAAACTTCCCCTGTTTAAGTTTGAACCTGTTACCCCTTGTCCTATCACTACAGTCCCCAATGAAGAGTCCCTCCTCATCATCCCTATAGGCGCCCTTCAGATACTGGAAGGCTGCTATGAGGTCTCCACGCAGCCTTCTCTTCTCCAGGCTGAACAGCCCCAACTTTCTCAGCCTATCTTCATACGGGAGGTGCTCCAGTCCCCTGATCATCCTCGTGGCCCTCCTCTGCACTTGTTTAAAAAGTTCCATGTCCTTTTTATGTTGAGGACACCAGAACTGCACACAATACTCCAAGTGAGGTCTCACAAGAGCATAGGGGCAGAATCACCTCCCTCAACCTGCTGGTCACGCTCCTTTTGATGCAGCCCAGGATACGGTTGGCTTTCTGGGCGGCGAGAGCACACTGCTGGCTCATGTTCATTTTCTCATCAACCAACACTCCCAAGTCCTTCTCCGCAGGGCTGCTCTCAATCTCTTCCCTGCCCAATCTGTAGCTGTGCCTGGGATTGCTCCGACCCAGGTGTAGGACCTTGCACTTGGCATGGTTAAACTTCATCAGGTTGCCATCAGCCCACCTCACGAGCGTGTCAAGGTCCCTCTGGATGGTATTCCTTCCCTCCAACGTATCAACTGAACCACACAGCTTGGTGTCGTCGGCAAACTTGCTGAGGGCACACTCAATCCTACTGTCCATGTCACCCACAAAGATGTTGAACAAGACCGGTCCCAACACTGATCACTGAGGGACACCACTCGTTACAGGTCTCCAGCTGGACATTGAGCCACTGAGCACAACTCTTTGCGTGCGGCCATCCAGCCAGTTCTTTATGCCCCAAGTGGTCCATCTATCAAATTGATGTCTCTACAATTTAGAGACAAGGATGTCATGCCAGATAGTGTCAAACGCTTTGCACAAGTCCAGGTAGATGATGTTAACTGCCCAAACCTTGTCCATCAGTTCCATAGTCCCATCATAGAAGGCCACCAGATTGGTCTGGCAGGATTTCCCCTTAGTGAAGCCATGCTGGCTGTCCCCAAGCACCTTGTTGGTTTTCATGTGCCTTAGCATGCCTTCCAGGAGAATTTGCTCCAAGATTTTGCCAGGCACAGAGGTGAGACTGACTGGTCTGTAGTTCTCTGACTCATCCATTTTCCCCTTCTTGAAAATGGGGGTTATATTTCCCTGTTATGTATCAGTGTTTCTTCTCCACAGTTGCCCAATTCTCCAGTTTGTCTGATTCAGAAATATCCAGCATGGTGCCCTGTGCCAGCTCCAAACCCTGGAAAACGTCTCTCATTTGCATTTAGTTTGCAGCCACGGACCTGCGGTAACATTTATTCCTCCTTCTACTGAAAAGGTGAGTAAAGCTCTTAGGCTTATTTACCCACTGGTAAACTAGCTATCTCAGTTAGGAAACTGGTCTCCCTCAATTCCTTATGTAGTCAGTAGGGCTGCTCAAGAGGACTGCTCAAAGCCTGTGAATTAGTTTCTCTGAGAATTGCCCTTTAAAGAGCCTCTCTCGTGCAGGAACACTACAGCTGCTAGCTTACAAGGCCCATAACAGTGCTTTAAACCCCTTTTTATATTCAGAGATTAATACTCTACACACTTTCACATGTTCATATATTAAGAAATAAACTTTCCTGTGAATCTATTAATTTGTCCACCAGAAAATATGCCTTCTACCTGGTGAATGCAAAAAGAAAAATGTATAGCCTTTGAATAAGTTCCTTGGAAACCATAGCATGTACAATAGTACCTACATGATCAGCTTTGAGACTGAAATGTTGTTCTATGTTTTTAAGCTTACTGACAGTTTTATGATTTAAAGGAATTTTTTTCTGCCTCTTTCCCACCCTCCCATTCACGTATTCTTCATGGTGGTGCCTGTGGAACAACACTCAGTAATAACCCTTTTCCCTAAGGGATCAAGGAAGGAAATTCGACAAGTCACTGCCTCTCCCCTTTCTTTTTTCATATATATATTTTTTTTGTTTGGATGGTCTCTGAAATGGGCTGGAATGCAAATGGAAGATATTTGGCAGGTTGACATTTGTCTGCAAAGCTAGGCACTGAGCCAGAAGCATGGAGCAAGCTGGAGTGGGTTTACATAAAGTGGGAGCAATAGTGCCAGAGCTCTCCAATACATTTTCCCCTGAGACTCCTAGGCAGCCTACTCAATACTTCATTAAGGGTGAAATCCAGCACTATTTGAAGAGCCTTAGGAAAGGGCCTGTGCACCAATTAAGTTCTTGAGGCCTCTGCACTGGCCTGAATTCCACCCAAAATAAGAACTGGTAGCTGAGGAAAAGGTGCTATTACCCAGATTACAGTCCGAGGAAAAGAGACTGCTGGAAGCAGTACAACCCTTCTGCACAGTCCTTCATAGCTGCACTCTTGAACCATGTTTAGTGCAAACAGATTTTTCTCTGTCCATGAAGAACCCTCACTGTTTGAAAGAGTCCAGGCAAGCAAGAGAGCAAGATATCTCCAAGCAGGAACCTAGAATCTGATCTTTCTTAAAACAGAAACATAACCTTGATACTGCTGGGACATAACAGGCAGGGCTGACCTTTTTGATGTGTCTCAGAACAGGATCCCAAAATCTATTTTTCAGCAATAGGTATTAGTTTTTCTGAATCTCTTTCTGTAAAAATACAGGATGCACACAGGGATGATGGCATGATACAGCATTTACCTACAGACAGGAAGTGTCTGATGTCCCTTCAGTAAGCTGGAATACAGTTTTGCTAGAGAAGAAGTTCACCTAAATCATTTTTTATATGTCTATAAGACAGGCATTTAGTAGCTCTCCACTGCAGTAAGAAGTTAGTCTTAGATGGAGGGTATCTTTCTATTAACAAGGTCAACACCATTATTTCGTATGGGTTGTACGAATACTCATTTGTTTGCATGCAGTGTGGGGAATGCTGTATATTTTAATTTCTAAACAATGGGGTGGCACAATGTCAAAAAGACACAGAGGGACAGGGGGAGCATGAGGAACACTTGTAATGCCCCAGAGCCTTTTCACAGCAAATCAGTGATAATACAAGTTAATGGTTTCTGTAACATGAACCAGGATAAGGTCAGTTTAAGACTGTTTTTTAACTTCCATCAGCTGGCATCTGCACAATAAATAAATCTCTTTACATAATGCATTAGATTGATATATAGAGTTAAGCACTGAACAGTGGAAGTATGTTTTTCAATTAAAAACCTCTTCACACTACACAGACATACCACAGAAGCTGACTGCAGGGATGGGGACTTAGGGAACAATATGTGAGATCAACCCATCAATTCAATATTAGCCCCTTGATGCATATGCTTAACTCCCATTAGTGGCACTGGGAGCAACAAGACTGCACCAATGGAGAGAATTGACCTCACAGTCTTTACACAAATGCATACACTTTCCATTGAAATTAAGGTGCTTTTAAGAATGTGGGTTAACAAAAATACAGTCTGCATAATGAAAGTGAATCAAATGTTTACATTATGAAATTGCTTTTGCTTGCTTTGACAAGGAAAATTAGCTCTGTAAAGTGCCAGTTCTAAAATGCATACTTGAATACACTTGATGAGTATAAGATCCCTGCACACCTAAGGCAAGACTGATAAAAAAAATCACATGCAATTGAGATAAGTTTTTTTTCACCCTTGCAGTTGCTGTCAAAAGCCTGTGAGTTGAGGTGGTAACTCTGTAATTTGCAAAAGTGCCAAATGAAAGCAAATATGCTCTAGTATGTGGGCAGGATGCATCCAGCAAGAGATTGATTGCAGAAGATAATAGAGGAGGTCTTGATCCAGGTCAGCAGTTGCATGGTCCTCAATCAGAACTTTGGATTTCAAGGTCAGAAAGGGCTACTCTGATCTAAGACATATTGCAGGACTTACGTCTTTCTCAAATTAAATACATTTTTAAAAAAGGGTTCCTTTTTGGAGAATTCACTGCAGGGCATCATAATTACTCTCCCTATCCAAACAATAAACAATCAAATATTCCCTCAAATTGTGTACCATTGAAAGTTTTCATCTGAACTTGTTTGGTTTTAAGCTTTGTATTTAGTTATAGCTTGGTCTGCAGAACTGAAGAACACTCTCATCATGAGAACTGAATGGGAACTTCTTTCACTATTGTCTTGTCAACAGCAGAGGGAGAGCGAGGACACTCATTTGAAAGGTGGGACACCCAAGTTCACATCCCACTTCTGCCTGAACTGGAGCGAAGAGATTTGGGCTATATTCCTACTACAAGCAAGGGGCTCACACTGGGTGCTCTGCTAGGCTAGCACTCAGTGTGCAAGCCATTATAGTTTTGTCAGCTGATAAAGGCATTTCCTGAAGCAGGCTGGAATATTTTCTACATAGACAGTCAGAAAAGTTTGCATAAAATTGCTGTGAAGGCCTAGGTTAAGTGAATCGTGGTAGAATTGCACTCTCCATCACAGGGGGTTTTATAAGCAAGTAAAGCCAAGGAGAGGAAGTAGAGTCACAAGCTCTTCAATAGTTTCAGTCCCACAGCTATGTTTCACAGTGAAGCAGTGCCTTGTTTTCTAGGACTGCCTACAAACACTGACACAAATGGTGCAAATTACAAACAATGAGTGGGAGAAGTGTATGTACAACCTACTGTATTTTCTTCACAGGTTTTGTGTGCGCCTATTTCCTCTGTGATGTTTTGTGAAAGCTCTCTCCAAGGTGCCACAACCTGAATATTATTTGCAGCTTTATTTGTAATGCATTTCCTCAGAAAGTAACAAAATGAGGAGAAAATGACAACAACATCTAACAGGTCCCAAAACATCAGGAAACTCTACTATTGTTATGAGCCAGAATGCAGGCCAAGACAGAGAGCTTTTAAATTTGAGTGGCTGACAGAGCCAAACATTGATCTGGGACACCTATGAAAACGCATTACCCTCAGTGAGATCACACAAGTATGTGTAGAGAGACACAGTCCATGGAGGGCTTATTTAAGCAGATGGCTTAATGTGGAGGTGTACTGCTTGCCTAGCACATAACTCTAGCAAAAGAGATTCGTGTCACTTTTCGTATCAAGTTATGACCTGCATCTACAAATGTGGGTGCTTACGGTTAGCAGTTAAATAAGTGCCCTGATTTCCAAAGCCACGGAATACATAAGGATGCCACTGCCTGGTTTTGGTTTTGGTTCTTTTTTTTTTCTTTATATTTCAGAATGCTTAAAATACACTCGATTCTGCAGAGATTAATGAATTATCAGGGGTCCCAAAGACCACTTTCTTGATTGAAACAATCATTGAAGTTTCTTGTCCAGAGCTATTGTCAGGAGCAGGTGAAAGGAGTAACCTCCCCACTCAAAAATTAGGTTCATGCGGCAACAATTATCTAATATGCTGATGGCATCTTCAGCAGGACATGAGCTGTGAAGCACCAGCTTCACAGCTGAAATACAAACCTCCATATAGAAGAACCAGGGTTACCAGGTTCTTCTGTGTGAAGGCCAGTAGTGTGTGAGACTGGTGCAAGTAATTAGAGAAGCTCTCCTTTCTCTTATGCAGAACTGATGTGGTGATCCAGATTACAAAAAGATACAGAATCAGAATCAAAGCAGGAACCTGGGAGGAGATATTTGCGGAGTGTTCATTGTTCCATACTGTCCCATGAATTTCAAATCCCTGACACGTATTTTACATTACTTAATGTGACATATTTCATTAATGAAAGGCCCAGTCCCATTCATTTCACACATTTGATTTAATAGTCAGTGTGGTCAGCAGGTTGAGAGAGGTGATTCTATCCCTCTACTCTGCTCCTGTAAGACTCCACTTGGAGTACAGCATTCACCTCTGGGCCCCCCAACACAAGAGGAACATGGATCTGTTGGAGCAAGTCCACAAAAAGGTCACAAAGATGCTCAGAGGGCTGAAGCACTTCTTCTATGAAGACGGACTGGGAGAGTTTGGCTTGTTCAGCCTGGAGAAGAGAAGGCTTCAGGGGGACCTTATAGCAGCCTTCCAATACCCTAAGGGGAGCCTACAGGAAATCTGGAGAGGGACATTTTGCAAGGGCATGCAGGAATAGGACAAGGGGGAATGGCTTTAAAATGAAAAAGAGTAGATTTAGATTAGATATAAAGAAGAAAGTATTTACTGTGAGGGTGGTGAAACACTGGAAGAGGTTTCCCAAAGAAATTGTGGATGCCCCATCCCTGGCAGGGTTCAAGGCCAGGTTGGAGAGGGCCTTGAGTAATCTTGTCTATTGGAAGGCGTCCCTCCCTACAGAAGAGTGATTGGAACTGGATGATTTTTAAGGTCCCTTCCAATCCAAACTGTTCTATGATTCCATGATTTCTACAATTGTCTGTCATGCATTTTACTACTTACAGTCATGAGCTGGGTTAGCTTTATGTAAGTGTAGTGCTTAACTTTTTCATATAACTTCATTCCATGAAAACACCAATATTAATACAAGTGAAGATACTCTCAGAGAACCATATGACCATTGAAACATTAGAGATCAGGTTTATGTTGAAAAATATGAACACAACCTTACATTAACCTAGAGCTTTTACCAGGTCCTAGAAGTCATGGCAGAAATTAGCCAGATGTAACCTAACTCCTCTTTGCTTAGATTTCCATAGAAACTACTTTTCATTACAAGATTAGGTCCCAGACTCACTTTCTTTTCCTAAGATACCAAGGTCAAACCACAATTAATATTTAATCATCAATACTGTTTTTATTTTTAAAATAAAAGCAAATTATTGCCTCTATTTAAAAAGTGTGAGATGTTGACTAAAATTTCTGGCACTTAATACCTTCAGGTCTAATAAAATAATCATATTTTCTGTTAAGAAATGTTATGCATGCAAAGTACCATCACTGATCCAGTCCATGTTGAGATTGCTGACGTTACAATTATTTTTATATCTAAGCATATCTGAAATTTAAACTCAGAAGAACTGGAAATAGTAAGCATGCATAAACAAGGTTTAAATATACCAGGTATAAGTGGTGCAAGCATATTTTTCATCTCCCAGCACTCCTGTAATAAATAAAACTTTTACTAAATACATCTGTTTGGTGGCATAAAATTGATGAATAAAGTCCCGGACACACTTGCTTCACAGTCACATTCCCCTACAGGTATGTAGTGTTTGCATCCCTATTAAAAAAAAAAAAAAAAAAAAAAAAAAAAAAAGGGAAAATTAGCATCATTAAATTCAACATTTCTTTGTCTGTCCTGTTTCAAAACCTGCTGAGATCTGCCTTCAAATAGAAATAACTCTGACAAATCTAAATACATTTGGTCTGCTCTTTTCTGAAGAATCACTTAGAAGTTCAATTAAACATACTGCAATCAAAGAGAGAAGATGTCAGCTCTCTTCGAGGACCTGAAGTGGAGATTTTTTGTTTGATTGTTTTTCTTTTTACCAAGATGCTAAATTTCAGAGTCATCTGACTTTTAAAAGGAGACTTTTTCTTTGCCAATTTAAAAAAAGAAATAACATCAGGGTTGAGCAGGATTCTCAGTGGGTGTAAATTAGCAAAGTTGATTAAAAGTTGATGGAGGAATGTTTATTTATGTCAACTGTGAATCTGACCCAAGCTGTATATACTTCAGCTGGGAAACAATCAATGTTTTACAAACTATTCAGTCTTATATCTAAAGTTTTTCATGAATAGCAGTGATGCCTCATATAGTAGATGCTTCTGGTTTTCTTGTTGAAGAATATATAGGTTAAAGTCATCGCAAGAAGAAAAAAATGATGCCTTGATATAAAGGAGTTCACTTTATATGCTTCATGGTTATTAAAGTATCCAACAGTGATAAGGTATTTGGAAAGCACACAGTCCAAATAATATTAATATGCAGAGGTGGGAAATGAACATCAAGTTACTCAAAATCACCACTGTCCAGGCAGAATCTTGCATCTCACAAAATAAATTACTTGTAAAACTTAATGTCTATGTGAAATATTAAAGTTTAAAACCATTCTGTACTACCCATTTTAAATACAGTCACCCAACTCAAGCTGCTTCTTCTCCAGCCATATCTGAAAGTGAGCAGGCACACTGCCTCAATCAAAATAAGACTGCAGTAAGAAAAATAATCCCCCATCAAAGCAAAATACATAAATACATAAATAAGGCCAGTGTTACATAAAATATCAGCAGCACTGAAAAGTATTTAAATGTGAGTTTAAAAACTTAGGGGTATTTTTGTCTCCCTCCTTCTGCCTCTTCCTGCCCTCTCTTCCTCCCCCACTTTCCTTCCTTCCACCCCCAGCCTGGGCTTGTTTTATTTGGCACTTAAAGAGTCTGGTTTATTAGGCAAATATTTATTAACCTGACTTTAACCAAAATCCTGTTCTACAGCTGCACCTGAGAGTTACTCCAGCCTTGGACTGGAGCAAGTCTCAGGGATCAGCAAATTGTTTGCACAGCCACGGAGGGGGAATTAAAAATCTTGTTGAATCAGGATTAGCAGTCCGCACGAGGAGGAGGAGGAGAGCTCATTTCCATAAGCTCTTCATCTCCCAGGCTGCTTCTCAATTCTCTGTGGCCTGCAGACATGTGTGACCTAAAAAGGAGGAGGGGTGGAGGAGGAAGTGTATGAGCAAAATGGAGGAAAAACAGAAAATAAAGAAAAAAGTGGCTTCTGCAATGACTGTATCTTTGCTTTTTCTGCTGGGCATGGTCCGAGCCAGCTTTTCCTCCTTTTTAGATGCACTCATATGACCTCTCACACTTGGAAGCACACAACAGTGTCAAGACAGATCCAGCAGTAGGGCTAAGCCTTTGTTCCTGCCTCAAGCAGTGTTGCCAAGCAGGTTAACCTTTGTGGGGCCATGCTAATTTCTACCTTCTGATTAATGGCACAGGAGCTGTATATGCTGTGCGAAGCCCCACATCTCTTATATTTGTTGAGTGGCCTACCTACCTATTCCTCCCAGAGTCTGGGCAAGGGCATGCTCTCTGATCATTTGAGATCCATCAGGTGCTTGGTATTTGCATGCTCATCAACAGTGTTTAAATCCAAAACAAAATACACAACTGCAGCATGCATGGGTGTTTTCCATGCTAGAATGGATAAAGCTGGCTGAGGTTAGTAGCCACGAAATCTTTAGATAACATTACCCTTACTCTGAAGCTATGCAATAACTTAAAAGATGCCCTACATCTGTTGGACTCTGAACTCTCTTGCATGCCTATGAAGGGAGTTTACAAAGCAGCAGAAGTTGAAAGAGAGCTACCAGTATAGGGATGTGAACTTTGTTTCCTCACTAATAACAAAAGCACATGGTCTTTTACTGAATAGAGAGGAAAATACACATGCCCCAACTCTCAGAGTTTTCAGTAAAAACCTGCGGCTGAGATGGTTATAGAGTCTCCATCATCTAATTAAGTTCCTTCATGAGAACAGTCATCACTCGCACAGCCTCCTCTCTTGAACACAACCAAGACAGTTGAAGCATACCAAATTTATTTCAAAACAAATCAAACCAGAGCCAAATTAAAATATACATATTTAAATCATATTGATTATGAAAAAAAAAAGACATACTACATAGCAAAGATAAACATAGCAGAATCAGACTCAAAATAAATGTGGGTATGTTTGTGAAGGCAGAAAAAAGCAAGTCCTTCTATAGACAGTGTGATTTTTCTTGTGTTTATACTTGCTGTCCCAGGAGAGCCAAGTGAACAACGGTTTCGGCATTAATTGGGGGTTATATATCTAAATCTGTACTACACTTTATGCCCCAGACTATACCCTTTTCTGTGATAGTTCATCCATCAGTGGGTCTTCTAACAGCTGCAATTAAGTAGAATCAAAAGTAGAAATCAATTTGTGAAGTGTTTAAAAGAAGGAAAAACCACACATCCCAGTAATGTGGTCACTTCAATCAACCATCCTTTTAAGAAGCTGCATTAGAGACTTAAGCTAAAGTTTGAACAGCTAAGATTTGTTGACTTTGGCAGTCACATTTTTATTCATTAGAGTAGCTTGAAATTTTTGAATAAGAAATACATCCCAGAGAAGCTGCTTTTCCATGTTTCTAAATTGGTCATTTGAGGTGATCTTTTCTGTCACACAGCCCCTCTTGCTGCCAACACTTATACATTTAAGTCCATCGGAAGGACTTGGTTATGACTCTGTGACATTTTAAGGACTTCAGCAATCTTCCTGTTCCTAGGCTGCTTGAGAGAATGAAGAGACCCTTAAAATCACTTCAGCAGCCCTCACCACCTTCTAAATTGCATGCCTCCACATGTCCAGGCTAACACATGGGTAGTTGTGGCTGTGTTACACTTACCTAAGATACAACCTTGCAAGTAACAGCCTGAACCTAAATTTGCTGTCCCAAATCTTATGGCTCCTACTGGCTAGAGACAGTGGGACAGCTCCTGAAGGTCCCCAGGACATTTCTTCCTGCCCAGTACTGATTGCTTCGTGGCTGTTGAACTAGCCACAAAGCTTATGGGCCTTTGTCCACAAGTGAGTGCTAACATGAGGAGCACACCCCAGATATCCCCGCCAAGGATCTGCTGCCATTCTTCCCACATTACATGCAGCTCTACTTCTTTCCACTGTTTCAACACCTGCTATACCCATTTCCAAGTGGGAGTCTTTAAGATTGACTTCTGTTATTTCTCCGGTAGGAAATGCTGACTTTTAGTTTCCCTTTACACTCTTCTGACCTTTTTGAAAGCATCATTATGTCCTTTCACTTGGCATTAAGTACCTGGAGTACACAAAAGATTGTTTTCTCTTTTTCCTGTAGTTTTTCACATCCTAAATCTTTAATTTCCTTCTGAAATATCACCTCTTCAAACCTACTGATCAACAACAAGCAACATTCTCCACCACCACCTCCACAATGCCACCCCTTCAGTCCTTTATCTAGCCTTCACAGTGAGAAGAGAAACAGAAATTGCCTCTTCCCCCTCACTCACTGAAGAGAAACCTCAGTTTTCAGCTCTGGTTTTCCACATGCTGCACATGGATCATCCACAGATGTGGCTCACCTCTTTTCCAGCCTGCACCGTTACTGCTCCTCTGACCCTGGCACCATGCAGCAGAGTGGTCAAGACTTGATGTTTATCAGTGGCAGCACTGCACCCTAAAAGCCAATGAACCCCAAAGTTTTTCATGCAGTCTATATTGTTTTCTTGGCAGTAGCACCAACATGACGGACAGGTTGCTCTTGCACTCATACCTGAAATAGATGATAGATAATGCAGAGTGAGCAACAAGCATTTCCCAGATATGTCTTCAGTACATTTTTGCTTTTGTTGTCTTTAGGACTGGTGCAGTGGCACATTACATTAGTGTAAACTGGTGATGATGCTCAAAGGCTGTGCCTACTCTGTCAGGATTCAAAATATTACCACAATCTGCAAGTAAGATATAAGATATGACAAGGAGTGTGATACTGTAACATAACAATGTACCTCGAAGCACACCTGTGAGGAAGGAGGTGAAACTGAGTGTATTCAACCGCCCAAGGTGTGATTTTTATCTCAAACCATAATGCAATAAGATGTGATAATAAAAAGGCACAGAACCGAGACAACCCATGTCTTTTTTAGAATGTCAACCTGGTTATGCAGGATGCTATTAAAAATGTTAAGTGGTATCCTGCCTTCTAAATAGAATGCATATAGAATTATCAGCATAATTTATACCAATGTTTCTTTTTTAAAAAATACATAGGCCAGGGAAGCCCTAGATTACACCTTCTTCACGTGGATTCTGGTCCAAGAATCCAATATGCATCTGACACTGTTTTGCCAATATTAAAACAACCATGGTAGAAATGGGCTTATTCTTTTGTCTCATTTTAAATATCATGGGTTTAGAAGCACTGCAAGAGAAATATAATACACAATCAGTTCTCTCCTCTCATAACAAGTCCCCCCCTTTCCTGATGATATTTCACAAGTGTGTTCCTAGCACTGATACTACACAAGCCTCAAAATTCTCATGCTATAAAAAAATTAAACTTGCTTAAATCCAACTGAAACACAGTAACTTACAGACAGACCCCTTGGAGATAATTTCAAGGGAAAGAATGCTCTGTAGTTTTAAGTTCTTGTGCACCGACAAAGCAAACAATGGGTATAAAATAATTTTCAAATGCATACTCAAACTATGCTCTCAGAAGATTTGAAAAATGGAAAGTTCTTTCTGACCCGTAACCAAGTAACCTCAGTTCTCAGTGACTTCAGTCTCAGAAGAGATATCATGTTATTATATCGTCAGGTCACTAAAGATGAAATACCTTGAAAAGAAGAAGACAGCACCTGCTATCAGGGCACTTCTATCAAATCTCAGAGCTTTGTTTATTTTCAATAGCATTTAAAAAAAAAAATTACTCAAATGAAAAAGTGCCATATGGACATTGCAGAGAACAAATGAGCTTTTATAGACATATGAACTCCAGTTATCAGGGGAGGGGAACCTCAATTCATCCCACACATACCAGTCCCCAGAGCCTGGAAAGGGGTCACAGGTCAGCAGGAGAGCACCTGAAGAGCAACACAAAACAGCTGCAGCCACTTCAACCAGCAAGTCAGCTTCATTGGGAAGCCAGCTTAAATGCCTCTTTGCAAATGTACATAGCATGGGGAATAAACAAGGTGAGTTAGAGAAGTATGCATGCCTACAAGGCTACAATCTTAATGGCATCATAGAGATGTGCCGACCAAGCTGTGATCGACACACTGAAGGGAAGGGATGCCATCCAGAGGGACCTTGTCAGGCTTGAGAGCTAGGCCCACGTGAAACTCATAGACATCAACAAGACCAAGTGCAAGGTCCTGCACCTGGGCTGGGGCAATCCCAAGCACAAATACAGGCTGGGCAGTGAACAGGTTGAGAGTAGCATTGTGGAGGATTTTGGGATGTAGTCTGATAAGAAGCTTAACA
This sequence comes from Amazona ochrocephala, assembly GCA_039720435.1. Classification (NCBI taxonomy): domain Eukaryota; kingdom Metazoa; phylum Chordata; class Aves; order Psittaciformes; family Psittacidae; genus Amazona; species Amazona ochrocephala. Next base: position 46,710,558 of record CM077882.1, read on the forward strand.
TGAGTTGATAGTGTGTGCTTGCAGCCCAGAAAGCTAACTGTATCCTGGAACGCATTAAAAGGAGTGTGACCAGCAGGCCTGCAGAGATGATCTCTACATTGCTCTTGTGAGACCCCACCTGGATTACAGCATTCAGCTCTGGGGCCTGCAACACAAGAAGGACATGTACTTGTTGAAGGGAGTCCAGAATAAAGGTCACAAAGATGATCAGAGGGCTGGAGCACCTCTGCTAATGAAGGCAGACTGAGAGAGTTAGGCTTGTTCAGCCTGGAGAAGAGAAGGCTCCAGGGGGACTTTATTGCAGTTTTCCAGTACCCTAAGGAGAGACTAAAAGAAAACTGGAGAGGGACTTTTTGAAAGGCCATGCAAGAATACCCTAAACTGAAAGAGTGTAGATTTAAATTAGATATTTGGAAAAAGTTCTTTATTGTGGGGGTGGTGAGACACTGGAACAGGTTGCCCAGAGAAGTTGTGGATGCCCCATACCATTAAGGCCAGGTTAGATGGGGCTTTGAGCAACCTTGTCTATTGGAAGGCGTCCCTCCCTATGGCATAGGGGTTGGAATGATATAATCTTTTAGGTCTCTTCCAACCCAAACTATTCTATGATTCTATGGTCTTTGGTTGATTGTATAACCCTGTAGAACTTTGCTTTACCAGTATAACAAGCCTCAGTCTTTGTCTTCTCCAAAACATGCCATTGATTACATTACATGAAGACTTGGTGATTGATACAAATATATTCTGGTCACCACTAAAGAAAAAAATATATAGGAAAAAAAAAAATAGAGGGAGCTAAAAAATCCAGAGGTCTAATCCAATTGTTGCATAGAAAATAACTACTAGGCTTTGTTACAATTACATGCAGTACTTATTTAGACCCTAAGATCCCACTGAAATGGAACAACTCACCTACACAAGCATTCTGCTTTTGTTATTGGCTATGCCTGAATCCATTTCTAAAGCATATAGCTGTGAATATTTAATTCCCATTGACTTTAGTGGGAGCACTCCTATCCATTAAACTTGTGATGGACTCATGTACTGAGGCTGCTGTTATTTGTGCTTGTCAGTATTTGATCATGCTGACCTGTCTATTTTAGCTTGTGACTGACTTTTCTGCTCAGTGAGAGAGGATCTACTGTCTTCAATTGTGCCCTTCAAAAATTCCCACATACATTAACCCTCCTTGCTTTCTAGCCCTGGTAAGTCTCAAGGGTACCTGTACAAAGTAAGTTGTTATTTCCATGTTCATTTTGCCCTCCCAGAGAGTCAGTTATCACAAGTTATCACAAGTTCAGCAAAGCAGTAGTATATCAGTCCTCAGGTGGAAGAGCCACTTAGGGAAAGGCAGCCAGCATATGCCTCAGTGAATGGCACCGTTATTCCAAGTGAGTAACAAAGTTGTGTTCCTTCTGGGCACTTTGAGTTGGCTGTGTATAGGAAATGTCAAAACGAGAAATAAAAGTAAAGTTTTTGGCTATTTGCCTCCATTAAAGTCCTCAGCAATTTTCACAGTAGCATCCCCAGTGTTATGCCTGATTTCAAATTGGGATAATTGCATTCTGCCTACTTGAATTTCTGTTCTGGAGTTCAGTCGGACAGACTAACCCTTTTTTTTCCTGCCAGAATTCAAATGTTGTTTAAGGACTCAATCAGCTTTTAAACAATTGTTGTTCTGCTCTCCAGGGAGAGGTTCATGGCAATTCAGATGCTGCAATGGTTACTATTAGAACAATACATATAAATAAATAAAGGAGTTTCAGGAATGGTTGCACACACACAAGCACATGACCCTTCAAGATGAGAAGCAGTATATGAGACACTACGATGTCAGACATTGCAATGTTATTATGCCTTGTATGAAAGATGCTATATAAAATATTAATGTATTTCATTAAAATGACTCTTAATGTCAATATGTAGTGTGACTGTGCCATGATTTCTTATGTTAGTAGGTGCTTTACTAGAAGTTATAACTCTACATTATTCAACCACAATAGTCTCTGTAGTGAATGTATTGCCTCTGTTATCAACTTACTTATGCCCTATGAAAAACCATTGCTATGGTGATGAGTATTTTATGGTACAGTATTCACCTAATTATAAAATGTTCTCTAACAGAGACACTAATGTAATTTTCAACAGCAAAATCCATTTTCAAAATTAAAATATATGCAAATAATTGAGCCATAACCCTCAACAGACAGTATTTTTGATTGATAATTATTTCTGTTTATTAAAAATGTTAGAGGTAAATGCAAAAGTTATGGCAATGGGTGCACAAAAGGACTTATTTTTATAACTCTAAGGTAATGTATACCTTTGTTATTTGTTGATGGACTGAATGCTGTTAAAGTAGAAAAGTTACAATGGAAATAAAATTATTGTATTTGTATATGAAACATAATGTCATGGAAAAGAAAAATGCAAGATCTGGGTTTATTAAGCATTTATTTGTAAATGGCATCATCCCTCGAAAAATGACACATTTAGTTCTCTGACTTTATTGCCACCTCCATGGAGCTCAATGTTTTTCTCCAAATCATTGTGATTATTATACTCGGGTCTGAGAATTTGACACCTGCTGTTTCAAAACTTGATCACAAATGTTTCAGGATATATATCAGATAATACAGAAGAGAGGAAAAAGACTCAGACTACAATAATGTAGGGGGGAAAAAAGGCAAAACCAAAAATGTTCTTCCCAGTAAGTAAAATCAGCCAAAACAGTTATCTATAATCTGGAGAGAAAATGTTAGGTGCATTTAAATTAGTATAATGAAATTTATAATGGAATGCTAAACAGAAGGGAAAAAAAAAAGCTCTAGTAGCAGAGGAAATAGTATTGGTTGAATCCTGTAACAGTCTGTAGGAAAAACAAGACTAACAGGGATACAACTGATAGATGGTTAAACATGCAATGCCAGAAATGCCCGAATGAAAAGGAATGGAACATCATTAGATAATAATGGGTAAGATCAATGTGATTAATGTTGTACTTTAATTATTATTCAAGTAGTAAAAAGACAGGTAGTCTGTACAGTTTAATATCTACTGGGTTACGATTAACATGATAGTGATGTTTAAAGCTACCTGATCTTGTATTCCCTTCCCTCTTTGTTTCTTCTTTTCCTTTTATTTGTACGCAAATGGCTTAATATTTGTACCATTAACTTTATCCAATATTTTTGAGATGCTTGTTTATAATGGAAGCTTTAATACATGAATCAGAATAATAAAAAGTATTGTACTGATGATTATTCAAATAGCATAACCAGTTAATAGCCTGTACTTCCTGTGGGTTAAGCAGGTTTTCAGTTTGATAAAGCATTTGGATGTAATCTTAACTTTAAGCATGCGCTGAAGGCTGTCTTCAGTCATCTAAATGTTTAGGCATATGCTTCAATTGGAATGAAGTGCGTAAGTAGGGTTAAACAGATGCTTTGCTGAGGCACAGATCCTAAAACTGTGAGCTTGATCCTTGATCTATAGAAGGCTTTCAACTCTGCTGGATGCTAGTTCTTTTATTACATATAAAGCTGTCCAGGAAGGATGAGATACTGACCCTAAAATGAATAACAGTACAGTCAGACTATGTTTTTGCTCATGTCTGTTTTGAATACAAATAATAAAATTAATGTCTGAAATCTGACATATTTGGGAAAAGAAGCAAAGAAGGTCAAACTGGGGGGCCTGCACGTGGGTATTAATTCCAGTTTCTGGCTTTTCTCTGAAGGTTATTAATGTCCATTTACTACAGGTAAGAGCTGATTCCAGATTGCCTTGTTTTCTGTTTATTTAGGGTTTTTTTTTTCAATGTGTTCCATTTCTGGAGCACAAATACTGGTGCTTGCATAATTACTTTAGGAAAACAGCATTAGAAGGGAATTCCTGCGCAATCAGCTGCAGCCTATGGCTTATGGAAGTAACCGGGTCATATAATCCTGTTAATAGTTCAGTAGCTCCATCATAGAAGGCCACCAGATTGGTCAGGCAGGATTTCCCCTTAGTGAAGCCATGCTGGGTGTCACCAACCACCTTGTTGTGTTTCACGTGCCTCAGCATGCCTTCCAGGGGAATCTGCTCCAAGATTTTGCCAGGCACAGAGGTGAGACTGACTGGTCTGTAGTTCCCAGGCTCATCCATTTTCACCTTCTTGAAAATGGGGGTTATATTTCCCTTTTTCCAGTCATTGGGAACTTCACCTGACTGCCACGATTTTTCAACTATGATGGACAGTGGCTTAGCAACTTCATTTGCCAGCTCCTTCAGGACCCATGGATAGATTTCATCAGGTCCTATGGACTTGTATATGTTCAGGTTCCTAAGATGGTCTCGAACCACATCCTCTCCTACAGCGGGCCCAGGGTCTTCATTCTCACTGTCCCTGCGTCTGCCTTCCAAGACTTGGGTGGTGTGGTCAGAGCATTTGCCAGTGAAGACCAAGGAAGGAAGTCATTAAGAACTTCAGCCTTTAAGAACTTCAGTCATTAAGAGCTTCCACCTTTTATAAGCCTCTTTCTTCCTTTGAAGTTTCCTCAGCAGCTCCTTATCCATCCAAGGAGGTCTCCTGGCCCTCCTGCTGAACTTCCTTCTAGTAGGGATGCATCGCTCCTGAGCTTGCAGCAGGTGAGCCTTGAATATCAACCAACAGTCTTGGGTTCCCCTGCCCTCTAGGGCTATATCCCATGGAACCTTATTAAGCAGGCTCCTGAAAAGGCCAAAGTCTGCTCTCTTGAAGTCGAGGGCGGTGAGTTTGCTGCACGCTCTTCTCACTGTCCTGAGGATCTCTAATTTGACCATCTCACGATCGCTGCAATCAAGGCCCTCCCTGTTGGTGAACACGAGGTCAAGGCCCTTCCCTGTTGGTGAACACGAGGTCAAGCACGACACCTCTCCTTGTCAGCTCCTCTATTACTTGCAGAAGGAAGTTGTCTTCCACGCAATTGAGGAACCTTCTGGATTGCTTGTGCCGGGCCGTACCATCCCTCCAACAGATATCGGGGTGGTTGAAGTCCCCCACGAGAACAAGGGCCTGTGAGCGTGAGGCTGTTCCTATCTGTCTATAGAGTGCTTCATCCACCAAGTTCCCTTGGTCAGGTGGTCTGTAACAGATCCCCACAATGATGTCACCCACTGCTGTTCTTCCTTTAACCCTGACCCACAAACTCTCTGTCAACTGCTCACCTGTCTCCAGACAGAGTTCCATACTCTCTAGCCTATCCCTAATATAAATAGCAACTCCCCCTCCCCGTCTGCTGGGCCTGTCTTTCCTAAAGAGCCGGTAACCTTCCATTCCAATACTCCAGTCATAGGAGCCATCCCACCATGTTTCTGTGATGCCTATGATATCATATCCCTGTAGATGTGCACACATCTCTAATTCCTCTTGTTTGTTCCCCATACTACGGGCATTCGTGTAGAGGCATCTGAGCCGAGATCCAATTGAAGCCGGCTCATTGGCTGGAGCAGCTGGAATATCTCTACATTGCTCTGAATGCTTACTATAGGTGCTGGGCAGTGATTGGGTGTGTTGGGATGGAATGATGCCCCCCTCCCCCAACACATCTAGTTTAAAGCATCCTTGACCAGCCTGGCAAGCCTCCTACCAAATCCACTCTTCCCTTTCTTTGTCAGACCAGTTCCACCAGCCCCCAGTAGACCTGGCCTACTAAATTGAGTCCCATGTTCAAGGTACCCAAACCCCTGACTATAGCACCACCCTTCTAACCATTTATTATCCTGGCCAATCCTCCTAGCCTTTTTAAGATCCTGCCCTGTATCCTGGAGAATTGACGAAAAGACAATCTGAGCTCCAGAGCCCCTAACCACCTCTCCCAGAGCCCTGTAGTCCTTCTTTATGTTCTCCGGTCTACTGCTATCTATATCAGTAGCACCCACATGGATCACCAGAAGTGGGTAATAGTCAGTGGGACAAACTAGAGCAGGCAGCTTCTCAGCAATATCCCTGATCTGAGCCCCAGGTAGGCAACACACCTCCCTTGAGCCTGGGTCAGGCCCACAGATGGGTGCCTCTGTTCCTTTCAGCATACAGTCCCCTACTACTATGACCCACCACTTTTTCCTGGCAGCACCAGTAGTGATCTTCTTTACCAGTACATCAGCCGGTTGTTCCTGATGGGAGCGCGGCTCCTCATCAGCCCCCCGCAGGGCAGCAAAGTGGTTCTGGGTGAGGACAACAGACGTAGGAGGAAGCCCCTTGCTTTTAATTGTCCTCTTCCTCCTTTTTTTTTTTTTTTTTTTTTTTTTTTCTGTTACTGTTTCCCAGCTTCCTGGGGTAGGGGACTCCTTTCCTGCATGAGCAACAGTAGACGCTCAAGGCCCCTGCAGAGACTGGTCCTGTAGCAAGCAGTGCTGCTTCCTTTCAGCTTCCCTGACACCTTTCAGCCTGGTAACAGCTTCCCGCATCTCAGTCACCTGCTGCAGGAGGACCTCCACCAGGGAGCACAGAGTGCAGCCCTGCCCATTGTGCACCCTCCTCCCAGGAGACCATCGCAGGCGCTCTCTACACGCCGAGCTCTGCACTGCAGCTTCCCTTCCCATCGGCTCTGTTTGGGTGCCTACGCTGGCCACTGCCGGGGCAGCCAGAGCAGAGCTCCCAGACCGGGCCCTGGTCACACAGCGAGTGCTGACCATCCCGCTCGCCTACCCGCGCGAAATGCCTCGAACCCGCCCTCCTGGTCACTCGCACTCGCTGGGCAGGTTTTTACCCAGTCAGGGCTGGTGCCGCTCCTCCTGGCACCTCCCCCTCTGAGTCAGTTCCTCATCTGTTGAGCTGCAGGCTCCTGGGCAGGCCTCGTGGAGGGCTTCAGGCTGCCCTGGTGCCTGTTGCTGCTCCAAGATGAAGCTCCTGGACGCCGAGCCTCCCCCCCCCCACCCCGATCAGGCGCTGAAGGCGTCCTCTCTTGAGCTAGTCACCTCAGCAATTGCATATAAATTTATCAAACTCATTGTTTAAGCACATTAGATTTTTTTTTTTTTCTATTTGAAAACTGTCCCAGAGCTTTAGTCCTCTGCTAGTTATAAATCTTCTCATTTCTGTCCTGGATGCGTTTACAACCAGTTTATATCCATTTGATCTTATGCCAACATTGTCTTGGATTTTAACCCCTCTCTAGTTGAAGAAACGCAAGAGAAAAAGGGATTACACTGATGCAAATCTGCTCTACTCACACTGTTAAACAATAGAATACACTTCCACATCCTGATGTTTGGGCACATTTAGTCACTTTCTGTAGAAGCCATTCAAATCTAAAACAAACATATTTTTACTCTTCTCTTGAGAAACAGATTTGCAAGTTTGGACCCTCCTGAATAACAAAACAGCTAAAAATCTATGTCTGGAATTAATCACACCTAAACCAAGAGGTAACTGTCTTTTTCTTCCTAGCCCTGCTTAACAGTTATTTTGAAAAGCCGCTAGTCAAATCATCCCTCTGTGGGGTACACTTTGTTTCTCACAGGCAGAAAACTCCAGAAACTAGCTTCCAAAACCTTCAAGGTTTCTGGAATGCACCAATTTAAGGCTATTTGCACATAAGCCATTGTTCTATGAGGGCAAACGTTGTTTTCATCCTATCATTGAACTGGTCATGTAACAAGTTTTACTCAGCAAAAGAGAGGATTGTTTTTTTGCAGGGTTTTTTGAGTTCTTTTTTGTTTTGATGGAAGTAATACAAACGTCTTCTCCTTTTTACAGATACTATGCCATCCATTGGTCCTGTCACAAGCCTGTACATTTCTTCTGCCATTTTTAGACTTGGCAGAAGATTCACAGAAAACAAGTGCAGATGTGATAGAAGAGGAAATATTTTCCAAGAGGTATTTGCTTCTTCTTTTCAAAGAGACAGAGCAGGCTATCTACACATGGTCATCCTTCTTTTGGCTACAGAAACATACATATATACTTAGAGATACATATAATTTTCAATACACTACATATGTAGTAATATCAGATTTTTGTTTAAGACAACGAAAACGCATAATAAATATTCGAGGTATTTTGGAGTAAAAAGTGTGGGAAGACATTAATTTTATAAATGTTTGAAGCCTCTGGTAGGACACTGCCAACCTCTAAGGATATCTTCAAGATAAATAAGCTTGCCACACTGAACTCTTACCTTTCTTTTCAGGCTGGCAATGAATCGTGTAAAGTTAGTTCTGCTGTCAAAGCATAGAAAAGTGAATAAAAATATTCTATAAATAAGAACAATTAAAAATGCCAGTGTCAAATCCTATTGATTTCACATAATGTTGAGGGCACTCAGCACCTTGCAGGAGGCTTTTGGAACATCAGACGATCAAGCCCTTATGCAGAAGGAAATCTTTCATTGATTGCTCTTAACTATAAATGGTGTCATTTCAGAGGAAGTAGTGCAGAATGTCAAATGCATTACACTTCAGTCTCACTCTTGCAAACATTTATGCACAGGAAAGCATTTACACAGGTGAGCTGATTTGGTGAGGTTTTCCTGGCACAGGGAGGCAGGAGCCCTTGCCTGTCCATGTAGAACTGTACTGCCGATGGGCCGATTTTCTCCAGTCCCCTGTTTTCCACCATGATCCACTTTGAAGGTACATGAACTGGGCACACAGATTTACTCTCTTACGAGAACTCACAGAAATGTTTCCTCTCCTTCATTTGCTAAGTAATTTCAAACACTTTGTTTCCTTTTAGTAGCACGAACTTTCCAGTATGCCCAGCACCTGTCCCTTTAATACAGCACACAGGGTTCTTTCCCTCCATACCGTACATTATCCTCATTAACACATATCAGTCAAAAGCACTGTTAATTAAACTGGCAAGATGATTACACACGCCTCCATGTGCCCCCTCAGAGCATCCGCTTGCCAAGATTTTTTCCTCCCTCATCTAAAGTGGGTGGAGAAGGCCCTGAGTAAACCAGAATTTAATGCTTAAAAAAAAAATCCCAGTGCGTTGTTCTCTTGGAGCAAAATGGCTTACACAGTATCACCACTGTCCAGATAAACAAATGCAACACTGACGCCAGTCTGTAAATCTAACGTGCATATTTGATCCATACAGGCACTGTGTATAATGACACTTCCTTTCAAAGGTCCTCTCCAGATAGAAGACTCAATACACTGACCTTGAAACCTGGACTAATGAGGACATCATAAAGAACTGATTAAAGCTAGGCAAAACTCAACCTGTTAGGGGGGTTGGGGTGGCTTTTCTGTGTTTGGTTGGGTTTTTTTGTTCGTTTGTGGGGTTCTTTTTGTTTATTTGGTTGATTGGGGTATTTTTTATCACTTCTGCAAAAATCATAATGATTTCCCAGTTTTTCTATTCACTTCCGCTTTTTTGTGACATTTTTGCAAAGAAATTCATTGGCTTCCAGCTAAGATTTCTACAGCATTTCAAAAGTTATAACCATTTTTGCCACATTGCCACAAAACTCTTAGAGAGTTTGAAATTCTGTAATGTGCTTTGGATCAAGCTCTCTTCAAGAATACTATTGAAATAACAGAGCTGGAGGGTACAGTAGTGGAGTATAAATAAAGGCAGGCAGTGGTGATCCCTGAAGCTACGACAATGTACTTTTCTAGTACACATATGTAAGCCTGATAGCTGCAGCATAAGCCATCCAACCATCTTCCTAGCAGAATACAATTCTAAGAAGCTGTAAGAAAGTATTACCTCAGAAGGAAGGAGATGAATTTGCAGAAATCCATCACTGAGAGTAAAAATGTATATTGCCCAGCAGAACATGAGCACCCAAGCTCCTGGGAAGTGGACTGGTATTCAGCTGACTGATAATACCCTATTCTCCAGGGCAAGAAATGTCCTTGCATGCTAAAGAGACAAATTAGGTGCAGATTAAGGTAATATCTTTCTTGTCCTGTGGGAATTTTTCTCCTGATTTTTTTCTCTTTCTATATCTGAACATGTCAAAATTTCAACAATTTTTGTGAACTGATTAAAAATCATAGAATCACAGAATAGTTAGTGTTGGAAAGGACCTTAAGATCATCTAGTTCCAACCCGCATGCCTTGGGCAGGCACACCTTGCACTGAACCATGTCACTAAGGCTCTGTCCAACCTGGCCTTGAACGCTGCCAGGGATAGAGCATTCATAAAAAATGAAGGAAAAGGGAAGCATGACTGAGAAACCTGGGATTCACTGAAGTTGTTTTACATTGCTTTGTTTCAAATTCCCTCTTGGAAGCTGAAAGGTGATTTCAAATGTAAATAAGTACTGTCACCTCTCTGTGTGTGGGAGGGCAGCATGGAATTTTTTTTTAATTAGGAAATTCACAAAAATTAATGTCTTCAACAAATAAATAGTCCATAGCTTCCAGCAAAAATTGTCATAAAAATTCTTGACCTTCAGTGATGGGAAGATTGATATCTGTTTCAAGATTATTAAGCCTGCTTTGACAGAAAGGAAAATAGACACTTCCTATAAAAGTTTTTCAAGGTCAGTAAATGTTCGCTTCTTGTTGAATTTCAGACACATTTGACTGCAAAGAGCAAGACTCTACTCATTTGATGCAAACCATTTTTCCCATTGATAGTCCAAACATGCAAAGTCCAGAGAGGTAGTATCCTCCTTGTTGTCTCAAACGCTAACAGAAATACCTTTGTATTTGTGGTTGTATTGTGATAAAAGTTCAGCTACTTCAAATAGCTTATTACAAATTACAAATGCAAAATCATCATTAAGAAATGAATTTTTATGTTTAATGCAATATTAAAATTAAATTGTTAATTTAGTAAAAAATTACTACTGATAATTTAATTTTGAATTTGGTTGCTAGCACTGTTTGCTAGCTGTGTTCCAGCCTCTAGAATTCAGCTTCAGTTGAGCAATTCATTCCAGGGCAGAGAGGAGCATTTAAGTGCCCACAAAAGCATTCATGGGCACCCACACACAGGTACTGAAAGGTCTCATAATATGCAAAGAAAATAATGGAAAACTCACAAGGTAGGTCACAGATTTGTATCAGTATGAAATTTACAGCCCGCTTTTTCTACTACTTTAAAACTCAATGCCTGCCACAAAGGCTCTGTTGTACTGGACACACCTTCTCAGCGACCTTGGGTTATTTTTGGAGTGCAGGCAGTTTGTTAACCATTCCTTCCGGTACTGCCCTTGAAGTTCCAGTCTTGACATTTTTAGCCTATTTGCAAACAAAAAGCATGCGTTGCAAGCACTGCTGGTCCCAGTTCCATCCCCTTTGAAGTCAACAGCAATTTTGACATTGAGTTCAATAGATACCTATGATAGAAGGTGGCCTGATATTGCAGTATAGTTAGTGATGCTACTTGCTACAGAATCTGGGCTAAAATTCACCACCTGAACTTCCCTATCACTTCTGTGTAATCCCTCCACATCAGTTCTAAAATATTTGAATGTTACTAATCTGAGGACCATTGTAGATCTGTACATTTTGCAGAAAGGCATGTAGATGTCACCAGCATCATTTTTTTATTACCTACTAGCCATGAGGAAGGTAATTTTTTCCTTGGTAATAAGAGAAAGCAGTGTGCTAAAAATTTAAAGGGCTATTTTTGTGAAGAATCTGCATGATATTGGCTTGTACAAAAAGGATCAATTGTGGTCCTGTACGACAGGTAGAAAATTCATCTAATTGGGGGCAACCTAAAACCTGGGTGAACACTGATAGAAGTGATCCAGCAAATAATACTGACAGCAGAGAGGAGCCAACTCCAGCTTCATAAATCCTGCTTAGGCTTAATGTCTATATTATATCACAACCATCAGCGTAAGGGAGAGGTGACAGAGTTCTCAAATCACTGGGAGACCCAAACTCATGCAAACAGGTGCAAAATGAGTTGAGAAACTCTCTTTTCTATCACTCCTTTTCATGCCCTAGACACCAAACATCCCAACATTAATTTTTTGATCCAATCATGCAAAAGAATCCCCTCTGATTGTCACTACTAGGTAATGGCGATGTTTGTAGTGATTATGTTAGACTACTCAGAGGTCTACAGTGATGTCAATACACCACAGTTTCAAAATACATAACGTGGAAAACCAAGCTAAACTATGTGGTGATAGCTCATGGGAAGTAATGAAAACAGTGGATTTGATATAAACATGGATCCCACTGAAAGTGATTTATAGTTCGCTGAAGCATGCTGCAAGAGGTACGAGCCTTAGCCTGAGCAATTATTCTTCCTTCAAAATCTAATATAGGTATATGTTTACATGATGGCAAAGCATCTCAATTTTTCTGAATTACACCTGGGAAAAGTAAAAAAACAATGAGAAAGGAAAATGTAATGATCCAACCCAACACAAATATTCCAATGACTTCCAGGGGAAAGCGCATTGGAAAGTAGATTTGGAAACATGACAGAGTGATATGAAAGGACTTCAGGCATATAGGCCATCTCTACCATCTGTTAGATTTTCCAATTTTACAGGGCTTGAAAAAGGCACTCGCCCACTTGCAATAATGAGTGAGAAACAGTCTTTGAGGAGTAGAGGCAGCAGCAGGGTGAACTTTACAAGATTGTGTCTACTTCCTTGAAGTGCTCAGAGGCCACTGCTGAAGAAACATATAGAGTCTGAGTTGGCGGAAGAGTCTTCCCACCACTCTTAAGTATGAATATCATGTTACTAGTAGAAAATGACTGTGCAAGTAAGCCAGCTGATGGAGTTTCACTAAGAATACTCTTTACTCTTTTTTTCTGAAACATCCGGTCCCAGGTGATGTTAAAGATAGAACACCAGGATTGCTGGGTCACTACTCTGATTTATTATGTCAGTTACTTTACTCCGGATGATTCGAAGACTTGTTCATAAGACAGTCACTGCGATAGCAACTATGTTCAGGTTCTAAATGAGCCAGCAGCAATCTTTTTCTAGAAACCTAGGAACACCGGGTAAGCTGAATTCCTTCGTAGTCAAAAAGTGATGGGATAGAAGTGGCTTTCTCTCATTTTCATGCATGTGACAAACTCCTGCAATGTTGGTAATGCACCATAGGCCAAAATTTAGCGACAAAATTGAATCACTCAAAGACAGAAAAATATGTCTACCATTTGCTTCCACAGCTGATTTTTTGTTCAGACACTGACTAAGAAATGCCAAACTAGAACTGTGATACCTTTCCTATAGTAATAGTCTAGACAAGGAGGGAAAATAAAGATACTAAAAGGTTTCTCATAGAACCATAAACCTCCAATATAGAGTATTCATTTTCTTTGAAACTTCCATTAAGCTGGTGGTCAGTTGGCTGAATTTAAAATATGCAAGCTGTACAGTCCAAATATTTATGATCTTTTCAACCACAGCCAGGCGTATGGTTTGAATGGTGAATGCAACTAACCATTGGAAACTGGGAGATGGCGTAAATTTTCTATCATATGAACTTCTTCCATCAGTATAGTCGGTGTTTCCCCTGACTCCCACTCAGACAAAAAAAAAAAAAAAAAAAAAAATAGGTTTGATGCGGAATAATCTCTCCAGTGAAATTCTCTGGCTTATGTAAGGTCTTAGCAGTTATTCTTGTCTTGCAGCCCATGCCTTGTCTTGCACACTGAACTACTTGCTTAGAGGGTACACTGAGGTTTACCAGGCTGTGTATGTAATACTGCTCACACCTTTATCTCCTGTCTTATGGACAATTATTTGCTACAAAGTATCAGAATTAAAAATGACCTGTAAAAAATTACTGCACTAGGACTAAATGAAAACAGAATGGCTGGAAAGTCACAGAAAAGGGGTAGTTTTACAAAACACTCAAAGTTTTCATAAGAGACACAGAACAGCATAGCATGGCAGGGGTGTTGGAAGTAGATGATCTTAAGGTCCTTTCCAATCCTAACTATTCTACTATTCTATGTGAGTTTTGACCTCTGTAAGATTTGAACTTTTCACCATTGTTGGCTCTTCCAATTTACATCGCCCCCACTGAAGAGACATGGGAAGCTGAAAGTCGACATTTTGGCTCTATAATCAGAAATATTGTCATTTTCTGCCAATAATTGATGGAAGTGTTTTACTCCCTGTTCTCCTGACTGCCTTTACTATTCTTAAAAAAAACCCAACCAACCAATCAACCAACCAACCAAACAAAAAACAAACAAACAAACACACAAAAAAACCAGTGCATGATGGTGTCCTCAACATAAAAAGGACATGGAAGTGTTAGAACAAGTGCAGAGGAGGGCACGAGGATGATCAGGGGACTGGAGCACCTCCCGTATGAAGATAGGCTGAGAAAATTGGGGCTGTTCAGCCTGGAGAAGAGAAGGCTGCGTGCAGACCTCATAGCTGCCTTCCAATACCTGAAGGGGGCCTATGGGGATGCTGGGGAGGGACTCTTCATTAGGGACTGTGGTGAGAGGACAAGGGGTAATGGGTTTCAACTTAAACAGGGGAGGTTTAGATTGGATATGAGGAAGAAATTCTTTACTGTGAGGGTGGTGGGGCCCTGGAATGGGTTGCCCAGGGAGGTTGTGAATGCTTCATCCCTGGCGGCATTCAAGGTGGGGTTGGACATAGCCTTGGATGGCAAGGTTTAGTGGGAGGTGTCCCTGCCCATGTTAGGGGGGTTGGAACTCGATGATCTTGAGGTCCTTTCCAACCCTTACTATTCTATGATTCTATGATTCTATGTCATAATTCTGAATTAATTTCTATGTCTGCAATTTAAATGGCAGAACCACATCTGGTATGTTGGTTAGGCAAAGTCACTCCTTACTGAACCTGCCAACTCTCAGTCTTATGCAACAATCTGTTATGAAGATAGAAGCACCTATAGACACAGAATTTTTTTTTTCCAATGTGTGCACGCAGTCAATTTGACTGTAGAATGACTAATATCTTTGGATCATTAAAGTATTTTGCAGTCAATATATTCAAAACTATAACTAAATTTATGCATTAAATTATATTGGGTTGTTCCAGAAAGCAGCCTAGCAGCTTTAATGACAGACAGAAATAAAAGGCAATGAAATTATGCTGATTTTTAAACATAATTTTCCAGTAGTTTAAGAAGAATAAGTTTTTCATTTAAAAAAGCCAGCAGGATCAGCAGGCAACTAAGTTCTGTTTTAGTTGAAAATCAGTGGGAGAGAATATAAAGCCATATTTTTTTTTCCTAAACGGAACTGGAGCAGCAGCAAAGCTAACAAGTTGTAATCAGCCAAGATTTTTTCTTGCATATTGCAGAAAAGGTACTTATAAAAAATCCACAGTGCCCCAGTGCAATACTGCAAGCACATTTGTTTCAAGTAGTTATTCTTGCAGTAGGAAGCACAAAGAAAGAAATGTCTTAGGGAAGGCAGGAGAGGGGATTGTTATAGCCATTTATAAGTATAATTTAGGTTATTTGTTTATGTTTACAAAATCAACTATCTTATACTGCATCCCTCCAAAATTAAAAAAAGTAAATTAAAAATGCAGCCTCTCTGATGACAGGTGAATACCCACTATCCTAATGTCAAGAAAATAAACAAAACATCCTTCCAGCTCTCAGCTCAGCTTTTCTCAGTAGAGTAGAAATAGTGAAGTGGGGTTTTCAGCTTGCAACAAAGGTTAAAATATCAGATCAATGGTAAACCAACTGTAAGAGAAAGCTCTGGAGAAGTCATTACTAAAGAGTGTCCTGCTAACCTCCCTTCCACAAGTGTCTCCATTGACTTTACTGAGCTTTGGATCACACCCAGGGTGATCTGTTGCCCACTATTCTCCCAGCTGAAGAGAGAAAATCTCTCAGGCAAATTCCAGGCCACTAGGGCTCTGAGGACTAATGCCAATGAAGTGCGTTAGCCAGAAATTTGCTGCCTGCCAGGACACTACCACTGGAAAGCCATGTGTCATGGGTTCAGCAGTAGCGGTCATTTTTTCTCCTTCTTAGTAGCTGGTGCAGCGCTGTGTTTTTGATTTTGGGCCTGGGAACAGTGCTGATAACACCAGTGTTTTCAGTTACTGCTTGGTAATGTTTTGGTCTGACCAAGGACTTTCTGAGTCTCATGCTCTGCCAGGGAGGAGGGGAAGCCGGGAGGAAGCAGAAATGGGACACCTGACCCAAACTGACCAAAGACGTATTCCATGATACAGCACGTCATGCCCAGGATGGAAAAACGGAGGGGAGAGACCCAGAAGGGTGGGGGTGCACTGCTTGGTCAGGCTGGGGATTGGTGGTGAGCGATTGTATTCTTTTCCCTTGTATTTTCTCTTGTCATTATTATTATTGGTGGTAGCAGCAGTGATTTGTGTTATACCTTAGTTACTAAACTGTTCTTATCTCAATCTGTGGGAGGTGCATTCTTTCGATTCTCCTTCCCATCCCTCCGGGAGTGGGGGGAAGAAAGAGGGGTAAGTGAGTGAGCGAGAAAACTGCTTGGCTGAAAGGCTTAAACCACGACACCATGTTTAAGCAGATACAAATATTTTGCACTGAACATTTTCTTCAGTTTCTGTTTTACAGGAATTAAGAGCTACACTGGCTGGTAAGCATCAGACACTGGGAAGGGGTGGTTGTTTCCAAATTTGTGTCTAGCAAAAAATGACCTGGCTTTTTGGTACACCACATGGAAATTTTCTACACAATTTCTTTCACAGGAAAGGCAAGATTATCAAAGATATCTATTGTTATGTTTCAGTCACAGAGAGGTCAAGAAAAAGACAGATGACCTCCAGATTTGATATTTAATTGACTGCAGCTGTTCTATAGTCTGGAGAATAATCGGCATGTAAAAGAGCATCAAACTATAGGCACCCTGATTCCCTCACCCTGACAATAAGATTTCACATCATTAAGGTGGAAGAATGACCTGCATGGCTGACCAAACCAAGCCTCAGGTCACTTCAATAATTAAAAAGATAGGTAAGATCAATAACAGAAACAGTAGCACTTTACAGCATAATAACTGGTTGCATGTAGCATAAGTGGCAGTAACAACCTCATATTTATTAAGGCCAGGTGAAATTAGAAAGATGAAGAATAAAAACAGGGAAGTGCAATCGTACACATTTGTTTTGTGGTCATCAATACTTAGCTTGTTATGGAATTGCAGTGACACATTGATTGAATGTGGAGGAGATGTGTAATCAGCACACAGATTTTATTTAAGCATTGATCTTTCTGTCAAAATCCCCACAGCCAATCTCTTCAAGAATTTCTGACTTGTCAAGGCCAGGCAAGAAATGCCACAAAACCTAGTATAGACTGTATTCATTCTACACACATGTACAGACATCAAGACATTTCTTCAGGAAAAACCTTCAAAAGCAAGATGGGGTTCTAGTATTCAAGTAGCAACAGTATGCATGCCTCTGATTTTTTTTGGGGGAAAAAGGTTTAAAACACAAAAAATTTTCAGACTGCTAAAGCTATGCACCTCTGTTAGGAGCTGTCTCTTCACTTGAAGTATCATGCAGCAGCCTAATCATTAACACAGTGCTGCATTGATGCAAAACTTGCTCAAAATCAAGCTATTCTTCTTGAATATGCAAAATTGCAGTCATCCTAAAGGGGTGGAGGACATTTCTCATCACATAGTTGGGTTTGAAAATAAATCCAAATTTAAAATCTCTTGGGGAATATTTTTTACTCTTAAAACTAGATTTCTTAAAAATAAAAAACAAAAGAACTTTTTTTTTTTGCAATGTTTACAATGTATATGCATTAAAAAAGCAAACACTAATTTTACCTTCCCATTGTCCAGCGCTCCTAGGCATACATCCACTGTCTGTGTGTATCATTTTGTCTACATCATTTGGCACAGATTCCAATACTGCAACTACTGTAATTTTTATCAGCTGAATCTCTTCTACCATGTTTGTAGAAGGCAATTTATTGGGCAGTGTTAGAAAACTAGAGTCAGGGGGAGACCCAGCAACCTGCTTGTCCTGGGGGAAGATTTCTACCTTTTACCCTGGTTTTTGAGCCTGTGTTTAACCTGTTGGAGTTGTCATGACAATAACCTTTTGCTATCAATTTAAACGGGGTTTTAAGTTTCTTGCTTTTGAGGGGAAAAAGGAAAAGATCATTGCAGACCTGTAAATGATACCCCTCAAACTTTAGCCTTTGTTGGCTGATAGACCTCTTGAAACACAGTACACAGAAAAACTATCAAGATTAGAGAGCATAACTGGTGATAACTTTCAGTGTTATCTTAATAAACTTTCTAGACTTGATTAGCCTAGATAAAGAAGATATATATCAGTCATGAGAGCTGGAAAACTACAGATAAGCTGGTCATCCTTTCAAGATAAAAATGCCCATCTGTTCTAAGATTGTAATCAAGAACCTTGTGCTGATATTTAGTCTATTTCTACATGGCCTCTAGCTAATTAAATACAAAGATGGAGCCCATTCTTAATGCTTTCTCTATTCATTTGCCTCACTTCATTGTATTCACTCTGGGCCTTTCTAAAGATAACAGCATACTAAAAAACCTCATGGAAGGTTATGAAGGCCATTCACACTTAGTCGTTTCATAGAGTGGAAGGGTTCAGGAGAAGGAGTGTTTATAATTCACTGCTCTTCAGTGACAGCAAGAAATGTGGCTTTACTGCAAATCCAAATTCAGGTAACTCCATATTTCAGGGGGCCGGAGCTAACATATGAATTTTCTTTTCTTTCTCTTTTTTTTTTTTTTTTTTCCCCTTCCCAGCAATTCTCTTAATATTCCACTTTTGGTTCTTTTACATTATATTAGGGGGGGGCAGGGAAGCGGTCAGAAATTTAGGGGTGTATTATTTGCTTATTTGCAAAGTTGTGATGGAGAGATTACCAACACATTTACTCATCCGGGAGTGCAAATGAATAAGAATGGGACTGAAAAGGCTTAGGTATGGAGGCGATTCTCTGCCAAACTTTTCTACCTTGCAGAGATATATTAGAATGGATTATAGAAAAATAGTAACCTTACCTAATTAAGGTTGATGGTAACACTGCTGTGGTATTGCTTCTCCTCAATTCTTCCATCATGGAGTTACTTCTGACTATGTCTGGGTATCTAATTTTTTTTCCTGTTCATTTTTTAGGGTACAAACTGTCTTCTTGAATATCTGAACTGAATTCTCAATCTGCAGCACTCAAAACTCTTTGCAGTCTGTATGCCTCTATCTGATCAGCTAGAATCTGCTGTAGTTTGAACTAAAAAATATTGTGAGGTATGTCTTTATTATATCACTGTAATAAAATTTTCTTCTTACAGTTTTTATTCATATGAGAGTTCTATGTTGGTTGTTTAATCATATATTAATAGACTGCCCCCAGCCTAGATTTTTAACCTTAAAACATATTTTCCATAAGTCGTTTCCATGTTCCAAAATCCATATTAAACCCTCCTTTTTCTGTATGCAAAATCTAAAATCAGTTGTTATATTGTGTATATTATGTTGTTTACTTGCATTACTACTACTACCTGTGCTATTAATACAGCTCCCTTCCACTAGAATTTGACTATTCTGACTTGTGTTCTATCTCCCATTTCTGGGTTATCAGCTGACTTTTCTGTGTGATGGTTTCACCGAAGCTGAGTGATGAAGGACTCCTAGCATTGCAGTGTTCTGCCACTTCTAACCTCTCTGTGTTAACCAAAAATATTCTTCCTTCAACATATATTCCAGTAATTAATTTTCTCCAAATTACAGTAGAAGCTTCAGTGTTTGCTGCACCAGGTTTATTCCTAAACCACTAATGTCATCACAAACAAATTTCATATCCATTTTAGCATCCCTCATTACAGTTGTTACTCAGGTCTCTCTTTCCAAAGACTGTTTCTACCATGTATTCCAGCTTCACTTCTAGCTGTGCTTTACTATACTATTTCTCTCTCTCTCTTTTCCAGTTCACGTGGCCCTTCTTTATCCCAGTCCCTGCTATGCCAGGTGTCCTCTCCACGTTAGTTCCAGACCTTCTAGGCATTCATGTTTCTGTGTCCCCACCTTCCTCTGGGAGGAAAAAAAAAAAAAAAAAAGGCAATTTCCATTCAAGTCTTTGTACCCTGTTTTATCTTAGCCCTACAGGCAAGCAGACTTCTAACATAGCTTTAGGAGCTTCTCATATGCACCTTCTCTGTAGGACTTCTGCTTCCTCAGCAGTGAACCCAAGTGTAAGATAAGCATGCCTTCTTTGTTCATACCCTGATTTTCCCCACTGCATTTTTTTCTTTCACACCTCTTTTTTTCTTGCACCAATTTTCCTTCTAATTTTAATCCACTGTCTCAAACCCACTAACAAATTTCATACAACACTTCAGATTAATTCATTAGCATCTGTGCAAGCTTACTAACATAAATTCGTTTTAAAACATCAGAACTTCCTTTATTACAGAATTCTTAGTCATTTCTGAGTTTTAATAAAACATCTATCATTATTCAGGATATTTATCTTGACAGAAAAAAAAAATAAATGAAGCAATGACTGTATATCATTATGAAGTGCTCTGGTTTGGTAGAGAGAAATTTTGTAAGAAATTTACATTATTTGTCCAGAAATATACATGGAAACAGGAAATCCAGGCAAAATATAGCAATATTTCAAGTACCTAAAGATGATGAGCAAATTGTACTACCAGATGGGTCCACTTGCCACTGAGCAGCTTAGTTTATTTCAAGCAATGGATGTTAGGTCAGATATCAGAGCACTGAAGACCAATGGGACCTGCTATTTTAATTCCTTTGTATATTCAGTCACTATCATTGTAATTCTGGAATCAGTGTAGAAAAATCCTTCATTAGACTTCTTTTTTCCTTCAAGGATCAAAAGCCATCCCTTCTTTCCTATATATGCTTACATACAGTTCTTTTCCATTGCCTAACAAAAGCCATTGCTGACACCAGTGCCAAGCATTTGTAAATAATCTTGCCTGAATACCTAATGTACAAATTCATACTTATGCTTTTTATAAAGACTGCTTTAACCACACCATCTGAGCCTAAGTAACTAATTCAGTATAACAGTGGGTGTTACTCAGTGGGACATACATCCACCAAAACTTTTCGAGATTGGAATTAACTTCTGCTTTTCTAATGACTTTCTTGAGGAGGGAAGCAGCAGAGTAGGGGAAAATTGTTCTTACCGTATAACTAGGATACACAGAAAAAAAATAATCTGTTGTATGTAATAATATTTACTTCCACAAATAAATTCAAAGACACTGGAAAGATGCAGATGACATGCCACTCTCATTCATCTTAGATTGTCAGGCCAGCCACCTCTATTCCTGCTGCTGAAACTTTTATCTCATCGACAGCCTTTCTGTCAATCTTTGAACATCTAGTCTGATTAAGTTTTGAATGCTGATTCTCATTGGTTGTTTTTAGCTTGTGGGCTTTTCTATGTCAGCCTACTCTCAGTGTTTGGGTGGCTTCTAAAGAACTCTTTCTTCTTGCAATCTCCATAACTACATTTTATTCATAAACTACTTCTGAGTGCTTCAAAGTATAGATAAGAAGGACTCCAGAAAAGGTGTATATACCCTGATACTGTGATTTCTCTCACCTAACTTCAATTCTGAGATGTTAGAGTTTAGTGTCATCTGGCTGTCCACTCTCTAATGTAGCTGATGAGAGAGAAGGGGAAAATTTGTCCTACTGTAAGGTGCAATGTGCAGAGATTGGTTAAGTGAATTCTGTTTGGAACTGACACAGGCTCTCCGCTGACTGAGAGAGTCCAGAAGATGATAGCTAACTTTTCACTGCTAAAGTAACACTTCAAGTATAACTCACCTTATATATGCACATCTCCTCTAGAACTTGCAGAAAGCACACAGTTGTCCTGAAACCTCATTCGTCTATCCACACACAGCTCCCTAGAAGTTTTTCTGCAAATAGTTTGAAATAATAGGGAAAAGAACAAACACTGACTGCTAGAAACAGCATCTCTCACAAAAGCTATTTGCATATACAAATTAACAGTGCAAATATTTCTTTCAAGACTTGCACGCTAAGAAAAAAGACATTATTATTCCTGTTGAAAGATGGTGCTGCAGGTTAGTACTTTACATAACCATAAATGTTAGTTTTCATTTATGTGGTGCTACACTGTTATGCCCAGTAATGGGATGAATAAGGGGGACTGCAAAACTGTGCTACTCCTTGGACAGGTCCCTGAGTTTCCAAGGTAGAAGCAGGACACATCATCTGCAAGACCTGCTGCTGTGATGCTTTATCTCCTGCCTGGATCCTGTGGGTGCGCCTCTGAGGGTATTCCCATCCTCTTCAAGGTATGCAAACTGGAGAGAACCTCACACTAGAAAGCACGCAATGTGGTCCTTCTTAGGTTTTAGAAAAGAAACAGCTTAACTTTAAATGATGAAAGAGTAAAATCTTGGTTAATGAGAAAAAAAACAGTAATGTTGTAGGAATGAGAGTTATAGTACGCAGAAACAGAAAATTTGAGCAAATGAGGTTTGAGGCATGGTATTACTGGGAGAGGGCAGGCAGAGAGATATGATATGATAAGCTATAAGGATATTTTTAGATACCAGAATGTAGAAGCTAATCAAAGGGGTTTTTGTCATGCCAGAGTAGCCTTCAGCCCTGCCTGGACTATTGTGATACAGTTTTCAGTGCCCAACTTTAAGATGATTATGTTCTTTTAAAACATAATTTTAGTCACTGTGATTTTTCTTTTATTATTTTTTTTTGGTGACAAAAGGTAAAATTCTTTCCTGGCCATTGCTGGTACTATAATCTGCTTATGTCCTGAAACCTATGATTTGATTACCCTTATTATCTTGGCTTTCATAGCTATAAAAATGTTATTAGTGATCATAAAAATATCTGCTCCTTTTTACTCAAGTCAAATTATTTTACTTGTCTACCTCCTGTGGCAATGTACTCAGCAGGTCAAATATATATTGCATATATGAGCTTGTGCAGAACTTTATGGTCCACGAATGAGGTTTAAAATTTTACAAATCTTATGAGAGCAAGGCTTCCCAGTGATTTGATAAGTACTTCCTGCTCACTTGAGGATAATAAGGGTAGTGCAAGGATTCTTCAGGATGCTATATTTATTTCACTTTGACTTTAAGATGGGTTCTTGAGATTCTGAGGTCATATATTTATTTAAATTATTGAAGAACAAGACCAAAAAATTAAGTTATCCTGAAAGAACATTGATACAGCTCTTCATTTTCCAAGCCTGTAGCTGCAAAGGCATTATACCTGTAGGCAAACATCATTCCTGACACCTGTGCAGTGAACTCACTGACTTGGACCATTTTGAATGTCGGACTAGACATCCCAAACTTGACTTTCATGAGCATTTGCAGGCCCGCCTGACTTTAGGAATATTTACCAATGCCTCCCATTTTCTCTTGACTGAGAAAAAACTAAAATCTGGCAGAGGAACAGTAATGACAAAACAGGACTTCTATAGGAGTCAATTCAGGAGAAGGCATCCTTCCCCAGCAAGCCTGGGCCCCAGATGAGGCTGTGCAGGTGCAGGTGGGGAAGGGTTAAACATGATGACGGAGGAGAATTAATGGTCAGTGTCAGAAATAGCAAAACAGCATCTGAGAGGCCAATACCCCGCTGGGCATAAACTTGACCTCGCGCCGACCCGTAGCTGCCAGGCAGCCCAGAGAGCCACAGCCAGGTCTGAGGCAAAGCTGCACAACCCAGGGGCGCCGAGCTGCTGTGGCAGTGACCTCCGTCCGTGATTTATTGACTGGCGTCTCTGCATGCTTGACTAGGGCTCTGGTGGCCGGTGAAAGATGTATTGATTACACATTAGTCTGCGAGGATGGGCTGGCATCACTGGCTCCGGAGAAATGCAGACCAACTCTCACACATATTAGGTTTGGCATAATTCTAAGAGGACACACAGAGTGGTTTTATTTTACCTGGCAGCCATGACATTCACTGATATAAAGGATATAATCACAGAGACTGAGTAAGATATTAATGTGGAATTTTGTACAATAACTCTGGGACCTCCAGGCTGGAAATATATACACCGCTTTCTAACATGTCACCATTTAATTTAGCATTTGGAACACTCTATCCATGCATATTTTCTCAATT
Organism: Amazona ochrocephala; assembly: GCA_039720435.1. Classification (NCBI taxonomy): domain Eukaryota; kingdom Metazoa; phylum Chordata; class Aves; order Psittaciformes; family Psittacidae; genus Amazona; species Amazona ochrocephala. Next base: position 46,734,576 of record CM077882.1, read on the forward strand.
TCTGTCAGCTGAAACTCTGAAACAAGGGCTTTAAAATTTCTGGTACAGTGACCATAATTACCAGAAGGAAGTATGATTCTTTAACTGCTTAGTTAACTTTGGTTTCTGTTTATAAAACTAAAGTTATTTTTTTTTAAAGACACATGGACAAATGTAGTTTAATTATCCTTAATCTGTAATGTTTATTGTGACTCTTCCTTATTTACATATTTGCTTTCAATTTTAAAGTCATTAGTTAAAAAAGACTTGTTAAGAGTCTACAAAATTGTATGTGAGTAAATGTTAACAATGACAATCTTCTACATACTCACTGAGTTCTAGAAAAAATGTGGGTTTAGAAATAAAATATGATATCTGTTCCAAATCACAACTCCCTTGGCATCAATTTAGGTCTTAATATCAGCCTGAACTCCTACATGATTTTAGAGAAACATCATTTAGGTGAAAAATCATTTAAAAAATTTCTATCATTATTTGAGAATAGCAATAAACATCACTCATGCTGCTTACTCTATCACTCGATTCTCAGCAGTTTGTCAGTGCTGGCGAAGGCAATGAAAACATTTAGTTAAAGAAAGAAGAAAGTCAATTTTTGAAGATTTGTTAATGCAAGCAAACAGCACAGATGCTTGTTCAGCTTCCAAATAAGCTGGCCAGACCATGGCTCTTGCTCTGCACCCACTCCTGAGCTGTTGGGGTGCATCCCCTATCCTGGGGCAGAGGCACATTCCTCAGTAGCACTGCACTTGGCAGCCCAACCCTCCAGCTGGGCATGTATCCTCAGGGACCACTGAAGCTGAAATGCATGGAAATTTGCTGTGTGTTCTATCCTGCCTAACCCTAAAATACCTCTCAGCATTTCAGAGCTGGTCCCTGAGCTTCCCAAGTCAGAAAGCACAGGTGTGAACCATAGCCATAGCAGGATTGTAACCAGGAGTCTCAGATTAGGCCCCCCAAGTTAAGATCCTTACAGGGCACAGACTGAGAAGTGGTGTCTCTTTTGTTATTTATTTCTTGTCCTATTTCTTAGTTCATAGAACTATCAGAAACCATTTGGAGGAAGGCAAAATGTACCAGTTGGATTTATATAGTCTGATCTGATTCTGTCCTACCTTGTAGCTACTTTCTAGTACTTTAGTGCAAAGAGTGAACAAAGGACTACCTTTGCAGAAAGTTTGACTTATAGCTAATTGTGTTAAGTTAATTTTAGTCTTATTGAGACCCTAGCACACTTTATTGATTGTAAACAGAGCAAATTTAAAAGCCAAACCATAAAAGCCTCAAGACTACAGAAAGAAACATGATATGTATGCTTACTAGTAGCATATCATTCATTCTAATTAAAATGAAAATACTGTGCTAATGACATGGGGGCCTGAAAAGGTGTTGTTCAGCGATGGTGGGATGTTTCCTTTTGAGTGATAATACATCTGAATCACACCATCATCAAATGATAAAAATCTGGATTTGCTGGAAGGAGGATCCAGTTGTGGTTCATACGGATCTGAACTGTGACAACAGAAGCATAAAGGAAAGCCTCCCCACAACATATTTCTTCTCAGTGAGGGAGTCAGTGCTGCACTAACGCCTGCTTCAAAAAGAAACATCCTATGATTTACTCAAATTGTCCTACATGTTTCAATGTAACAATTCTCTTAAATGTTGCTGTTTATGCAAAATGCATTTTTTGTTTGCGCTTAAAACAGAATAACACAAAAAAGAGACAGATCTTCTCATCTTCATTATAACAACAGTTATTGCAGAACATAATTTTGCAGGAGCACTTCATTTTCAGTGTATAACCCAAGCAGCATTGTATTTGAGCGTATGGAATACTCAGAGATGAAAATCATATGACTGAGGATGAGCAAATTAGATTCAGACTGCAGCAGACAAACTGGCCTAATGCACAGCAGGACGATTCAAGATCTGCTGATACAATTTCATACATTACTCTGTGTAAAACTACTAAAATTAAAGGAGGAATCACTTTCTCCAGTGCACACTTTTAAAACAGCCACCTAATTATGTTATCAACCACTTCATGTGAAGACGTTACATAGCACATAAGTGGAAAATACATCTAAATTTCAAAATTAATATCAATGTCTGGAGACACTCTTTTTAATTAAAAAAAAAGGAATAACTATAGCATTCAGGAAGAAGGGCTTATGCAAAGATGGAAATTGGCAATGTAGTTTGTGTAACATCCAGAGTGCACTAAAATTCTGTTTCATTCCTGTGTTGCAATATATCACCTTGCTTCAGACAAATCCCATCTACCAAGGAAAAAGCTCTGTTTCTGATGAAGGAGAAAAGTTCCTCCTCTGAGGTAGAAGTCCGTTGTTCCACACACTCAGCAATAATCTAATTAGGCCATTTTTTTTTTGTTGGTGAGAATGAAACATATTTGTGAAAACTAGCACTGGAGCAAAGCATACTGAAATTATACTGCAATGATCAAGCAAATGGCACTGCAGAACTGAAATTTCAGTTAAAGTTTCCTCTTGTAAAAAGAGGAAACACATATGAAAGGCGTAACACAAATGTGCACCTCCCCGAAACCCCCAAAAGTAAATAGACTACAGCAAGCAATGACAAAACAAGCAGATATCTATCCCTCATTCCTACAGAAGCTCTAAAATAAGAAAAACAATTATACACAAATTTCTTCATATGGATCAAAATCATGCTTAAAGTTAGTGATGTACATGAAGCAGCAGGCCAGCACTGGCTGCAGCATTCACACTGTTACACTGAGTAGCACACAGTTTAATAATGAATTACCCTGGGTAGCATTTCCTGTTGGCATCCCATTCATGGAACAGACACATGGAGGACACCCATCAGAACATGCAAAAAAGACTTATGTCCACAACTTGACCAACTCCATAAATCCAGTCTGAGCTTAACAAAAGTGAGGAGAAGACATCTAAGGAGATTTGCATGTCCAGCAACCAGATGCACTCATCCGAAAGTCAAATCCCCACTGGAATCCTGTAGAAGAAAGCAAAGTGAAACCCAGCTGCCTCCAGTTGGCAAGCACATCTTTGAACAGAATCAGTGCTGAGTCCTTCTGCTGTCCACATTTTAAAAAAGCCCTAGATATCAAGAGGCTCAGTCCATACATTTAACATGGTTCTTATTTAATGTCTCTCACACCAGGTTATAACATATGGCATTTAGTCACAAATAGCCATAATTAATGCTATAACTTTTGTAACTTATAAGCATGCTTTATATAATAAAATATAAATAACTTTAATGGTGAGAGTGGTGAGACACTGGAGCAGGTTGCACAAAGAAGTTGTGAACGCCCTATCCCTGGTAGTGTTCTAGGCCAGGTTGGACTGGGCTTTGAGCAACCTGGTGGAAGGTACCCCTGCCCATGACACAAAGGTTGGGCTAGATGACGTTTAAGGGTCCCTTCCTACCCAAATAATTTTATGATTCTGTGACTCTTTGCTATACATATACGCAAAGAATGAAATGCCATGTGTATCACAGCTTGTATCCACATTGTTCTAGATTATAAAGTGATTTTAGGAACAGGTTAGAAATACAGATTTTTCATAAAGTTTTTATTATGCTGTATCTATAAATCTGATCATAATACTGTATAATTTTTAAACAGGCTTCTGGCCACAGGTGAAATAGAATCTCTGAGAGACAGAGGGTCTTTGGAGAGTGAATAGGTGAATTGTGTCTGTAAAGGACAGAGACATACTGCCGAGCATGCTACCTTTGCGAATGTTGAGGGAACAGCAGTCAGCAGCATTTTCAGAAGCAACCATACTCTCTATGGTACCAGGATCTTAAAAGTTAAATGAAATCAAAGCAGAGAGGGAAAGGTAGAAGGGAGGGAAGAAATAAAATTCTGCATGCAAATAGCTAAACAGCGTAATGAAATTTCTATTTTACGGCTTAAACCACAACAGCAGGTTAAAAAGCTAAAATTTTTCATTGGAGTGCAACTCAGAGCTCTGCATTTAACTCTTTCAGATGGTAAGTGTTGTCCACAGAGTTTAAAATATAAATGTCAGTAGCTAACCTGAAGGCTTGCTGTAAATCAAACATGCACAATATAAAAACTGTTATTTGTGTCCTAATAGGTCAAACAGAAGAGATGCCCTCTCTAAAGGAGCTGGATACCAGATTCCCCTTTCATTGATCGAGGTTTCAACTCTGGGTGCTTGAGTTTATGACAAAAGAGTTCACAACACTGCTGGCAGGAAGTCGATAGTTTGATAGATACCCTTTGCAGTTGGTCCTGTCTCTAGCACTTTAACCACGCTTTCACTCTGACAGTTATTACTGCTGCAATAAATTCTTCAGTAAAACAAATAGGCTCTCTGAAAATGTATTAGCCCAGGCACACTATTTTACTTAATATAACTGCAAGTCTTAAACAGGTAACTACCACAGTAAATAGGCCAATATATTTAGAAAGAATCGTGTTTGTGTGTGTGCACTTACAGTAAGTTACCTAAAGTTCCCTTCAGATCATGTTGCACAGTATTTATTACACCTCCAGGTTATACTTTTAAAATTCACACAGTAACTGACAGCAGCAAAGATTTTAAAAATGCTGTAAGAATTCTCCCACAGTTTTCAAAGTTGTCTGGATGAGTTTGCAGTCTAAATCCTTATAGTGACCCCTAAACCCTTTGGTGCTGTTGAAAAAGTGGCCCCATTTTACTCATACTTCACCTTAATTGCTGCTTATCTCCCAAGAAATCTCGATGCTGTTGCCATTTTCTTACAGATTGCTTAGTAATGACGAGCAAAAGGTTCTGACTGTATTGGGCAGGGAGAATGATGATGTCCAGAAGTCCTCACTAGGATCCGTAGGCAGCAGCAATTCACTCACTCTCCTGCCCCCCTAGACCATCTCTTTTAGGAGTGTTAGTCCCAAAGGAAATTTCTGTAGATTCTCATCAGTTGTATTGCATGGCTTAATCAAAATAGTTTCAAAGCAAATCTGCAAAAATTTGTGCATTGCCATCAATAATAACAAGCAAAACAAGAGAGTTTCCTTTATAATTACTATTGACATTCTTCTATGTTGCTGGGCTTCACTTTTTCCATGGACATTCATTAGTCATTTTCATCAAACTAGAATCTAGTAAGGACTAGATTAATGTTAAAGCTAATTTATTAGCAGCTATCCAAATTCTCTGCACTTACCCTCCTTTTGGAGAGAAACTGTCTACATACAGAACCCTTCAGCACTCCTTCCTGCATCCAGAGACTTCGTGTCACTTAGGGGAGATGTCTTGAGACATCTATCCTTCAAGATTAAATGCATCCCTTCTGAGTGGCAGTTGCCACGATTGAAGTAAGCATTTACAGCTAGTGCTCAGCCATGCAGCTAACTGCTCTGTAGCTGGCTGTGGCCTCTCAAGGTGTCGGACATTCATGGGGGAACACTGGTAATTTTGTTTTACCCTGCAGGCATGCAGTTTCTGGCTACATTGTGAGGAAATATCATTGAGTCCATGCTGAGATTGCTGTGCCTGCTGCTCAGAGCTCTCATGAAAGGAACTAAAAGGATAAGAGCTCTCTTGACCTTTAAAGTCCGCTTATTTGGGGTGATGGATCTCCCAGACATTTGGAAAAAAAAAAAAAAAATCCCAAGTCCATTAGAAAACAAGTGAGGGTAGGCTGAGAAAGTGATCAAAATTCTATCTGCTAAAACAAAGAGAAAAATATGTATTTTAGTTAAAGTAAGAGTGGATTTGCAAATAAAGCTCATTTCCACAATTTTACCAATAAAGGTTTTTAAAGATTTCCTCTTTCTTCCTATTTTATTCCTGCTACAACAAAAAGTTATGTTATTTTCATTTCTTTGATCCACATTTTCTTTTTTATCCCCCCCCCCCCCCCCAACTAAACTGTCCTCCTGCTTACCCGGGATCAAATCAGCAAAGACACTGACTTGTGTGGTGTAAGCAAGAAGCTTAAGAAGCCTGATGGCACTGAACTAAGAACAAGGGCTTTTCCTAGTAAAGCACAAGGTTAAAAACTATAGTAGGGGTTGAACCTCCTCAGGGCTGGTGAATCTTATATCTGTGGCAGAATCAGAGGAAATCTGAGACAATCTTCACCACCTTCAAGATGGAATTTTATGAAGAATAAATTCCTGTGCAGCCTTCTGGTGTGAAAAGGGAGAATCTAGAATGACATCAAAAAACATCTGTTTTTTGCCAAGAAAAGGAATGTGACTGTATCTGTAACAAAAGGGAAAGGGTATCTGAAGCACTCCACAACCTCAACTTAAAAAAAGGAAAAAACAAACAAACAAACAAACAAACAAGCAAGCCCCAAACCAAATTAAAAGGTCTGGTCATTACCAGATGGCTAAGGAAGATGTAGAGCAAACAAGCATACATGATACTTCCAGCTAATAATTTCCCAGACACCAACTGTTTTCCGTATGGGTACTTCCAGAGTTGGATGTGGTTTCTACATATTTAGTGATCTTCAAAGGATTTCTCTTCCATAAACTTGTCCTGTCTCTCTTGAACCCTCTCAACTTTTACCATGCAGGAAAAGAAACAGGGAACAAAGCTCAATTGCTCGTGTATTTAAAACTGAGACAAAAGAAATGTGGGTTTGCATGACTTTGGATTCTTTCTTTGGTTTATCTCTAATTTAGACACTGAGGTCCAAATTCACTTCAGCTATATGAGGACTGCAATAATCCTATGAATGGTGGAAAGGGAAAACTACTCTCAAAACTGGTTTGGACCTTGAAGAAGATTAACACAGCCCACAGCCTCCTACATAACTCTTGGAAGAAATCCCAGACATTCTCTCCCATCTCTTTACACTTAGACTATCTATCAAAGAGACATCTATGAAGGACTCTTCATCCCCCATGCTGAAATCAGTGTGCCAGCATACTGTGGCAAACTGTGATTCAAGGGATTTAGAAAAAGTGACTGGGAAGGCAGAAAATTTCACAAGAAGTGCAGATAAGGGCAAAAGGTGAATCGATCATAGAATCTCAGGTTGGAAGGATCATCTGGTCCAACATTTCTCAGCAAAAGCACAGTTAGATAAGATGGCCTAGCACCCTGTCCCCTGCATCTTAAGTGTCCAGTGCTGTGAAATCTACCACTTCCCTGGTGAGATTATTCCAATGGCTGATCATTCTCATTGTGAAAAATTTTCCTCATCAGTTAAATGGAATCTCCCCAGGAGTAATTTGTGCCCGTTACCCCTCATCTATTCCATGTAACTCCTTGTAAAAAGGGAGTTTCCATCTTCTTTGTAGCCACTCTTTATATACTGGAACATGGTGATAGAATCTCTGTTAAGCTTTATTTTCAATAAGCTGAACAAACCCATTTCTCCCAGCCTTTCTTCATACGGCAGGATTCCCAGTCCTTTGATCATCCCTCCAGCCTGTCTACATCTTTTTTGGACAGTGGAGACCAGGACTGAACACAGTATTCCAGGTGTGGTCTGACAAGCACTGAGTAAAGTGGAATAATGACTTCTTTATCTCTGCTGGTGATGCCCTTGTTAATGTAACACAGCATCCTGTTGGCTTTCTTTGCCAGATCAGCACATTGTTCACTCAAATTGATCTTGTTGAGGTGAACTTCCAAATCCAGCTGAACAGCAATGGCACATACCTCAGGGCTGAGGACAGACCATATTATGGCAGACCAAGAAGTACCTCAGCCCCTCTCCAGTGCACCAATATGCTCCCCACACTTCTCTCTCCAGGGAAGAAGAAACTGTTTAGTACCCTTGACCACACCAAACAGCGGGGGCAAATGCAGTTTCAACTGGAGAGATGCAGCAGTGAAACTGTGTGCTTCACTTCTCTGTCAGTAAAAATGGAAGACTAAATTTTCAGCAACATTGCCACAGTTTTGCTTGCATGTTTGGATGCATGATCAGCCAAGACTTAGGCACAGCTCTGGTTTCACATGCTGATACAAAGTTGCTTGGAAGAGCATACTTTGTGTGGGAGAAAGCATGTGTAGTCTTACCTTTCCAAGTAACTGAATGCAAAATCTGCACCTTAGACTGTCAGCCCTTTTGGATCAAGTCCAACATTTGCTTTCATGTATGCATTTTGCATGAAACAGTGAATTCCTACGGTCTGTTGGGATTCCTAAAATATGTCAAAAAGAAGATAGTGCATCCAAGAGACTAGTAGCTGCAAAGTAATAGTGGTGGAAATTCAACCAAATCACATGAATGGATACATTCTTTACACAATGACCATAGTTTCCTTAGCTATCCAAAAATTCTTCTTATAACACAGAGAACTAATTGGAATCGCCTTTTTTTTTTTTTTTTTTGTATTTTTTTTTCTTTTTTTTTTTTTTTGCAATATTTTTTTTGCTTAGTGTACAAACTGGAAGCTTTTTCTGATGGATTCATTCTTGAGGACTTCCTATATAGATTTAGTGGTTTTCCTCATTCAAGTCTATTTATTTATATGTGCAGAGGCAAGTTGGAAGAAATCAAGAGGAGAATTACTGAACAGATTTTCCCCTGTCACTTATGGTTCTTCTTGCCCTTGTAGAAGCCCCGGGCTTCCCTTCATGCACTTGCTCAGCCTTTCCAGAAGGAGACAAACTTTGCTGTTCACATCAAACATCAGCTTATTGACTTTTCTTCTATTTCTATGAAGATTTCTATGTTCTGTCATTTTGCTGCAGAAAACTGGACCTTGACTTTTTCTCTAGCCCCACTGGACACATATTTGCTGACATGTCGTTTCAATTAAACTACCCAAGAGCTGTGCAGAAACAGGAAACCACTCTCAACCTCAAACCAATCCAGACACAGGAAACCAGGGGTAGACAGAAGTGAGCTGCAGCTTCATTAACAACAGTCAGAGCAGCAAAAAAGCAGTACTTACAGAAGGACAACAGACCTTCAGTTGATATATACTGTCCTGAAAGGCATTAATTAGACCCGTTAGTTATCCTTCCCACTTTGCTGTCCCAGAGCCATTTCAACTCAGGCAGGTACCACTAGGCATCAGTGAGATAAGATGATGTTCTCACTGAAGTCACACACAGTAACAAGTTTACTGCGGTGAAAGGACATGTAAACCTCTTCAGGTCCTCCTGGCAGTATAGCCTGGACATTAGTGACATCAGTGAGGATAAAACAGATCCGGCCACTGAGGAATATACATCTGTGGCTAGGCAGCTGTCTGGTAAACTAGAATGTCTCATGCCTAAGTTAGCAGGAACACTACCTGACACTGCTTCCTGGTATGTAGATATATTCTGAGAGATGAACAGAAATACTTGGGGGGAAATCTCTATCATTCTCACATAATCATCTCTAATGGGCTCTTCTATCCAGAAATTTGGCAGGGTAAAATTTCAAGCTACTTTATTTTTTTAATAGTTAACTTTCAACCTAAGAAACCACCTCACTGAAAATATTGCCAAAGATCACTACACTGCTAATTCTTTGCAGAATCAGCATTTTTAGAAGAAAAATTATATCCATATAATTTTTAATGTAATTACATATATATATATGTATGTAAATAAATTCTAACTAGTATTTCTGGTGGACTGCAGATCTGGCAAGACTGTGTTGCAACCTAAAAAAACAGATGTTAGTGATGATACCACAAATAGCAGAGCACAGGAAACAAGTTTTTAAGCATTGCTAAAGAAAAGCAAAAGCTTTGTAATGGGAGTAATGTCATCATTAACAACATCATTCCACTTGACAGTCTTGAACCCCCTGCAAACAAATCTGATCTATCAGGATATCAGGAGAGGCACAGCACTCCTAGACCCTATCTCTGTTTTGGACTTTGGAATTCTGGTCTGTGATTGCCTTTCTAACTGTGCTGCTCTAAAAAGATAAAAATCATAGAATCATAGAATCATAGAATAGTAAGGGTTGGAAAGGACCTCAAGATCATCAAGTTCCAACCCCCCTGCCATGGGCAGGGACACCTCCCACTAAACCATGCCATCCAAGGCTATGTCCAACCCCACCCTGAACGCCGCCAGGGATGAAGCATTCACAACCTCCCTGGGCAACCCATTCCAGGGCCCCACCACCCTCACAGTAAAGAATTTCTTCCTCAGATCCAATCTAAACCTCCCCTGTTTAAGTTTAAACCCATTACCCCTTGTCCTCTCACCACAGTCCCTAATGGAGAGTCCCTCCCCACTATCCCTATAGGCCCCCTTCAGGTATTGGAAGGCTGCTATGAGGTCTCCAAGCAGAGGTCTCCAGGCTGAACAGCCCCAATTTTCTCAGCCTATCTTCATACGAGAGGTGCTCCAGTCCCCTGATCATCCTCGTAGCCCTCCTCTGCACTTGTTCTAACACTTCCATGTCCTTTTTATGTTGAGGACACCAGAACTGCACACAATACTCCAAGTGAGGTCTCACGAGAGCAGAGTAAAGGGGCAGGAGCACCTCCCTCAACCTGCTGGTCACGCTCCTTTTGATGCAGCCCAGGATACGGTTGGCCTTCTGGGCTGCAAGCGCACACTGCCGGCTCATGTTCATTTTTTCATCAACCAACACCCCCAAGTCCTTCTCCGCAGGGCTGCTCTGAATCTCCTCCCCGCCCAATCTGTAGCTGTGCCTGGCATTGCTCTGACCCAGGTGGAGGACTTTGCATTTAGCATGGTTAAACTTCATCAGGTTGCCATCAGCCCACCTCACAAGCGTGTCAAGGTCCCTCTGGATGGCATTCCTTCCCTCCAATGTATCAACCGAACCACACAGCTTGGTGTCATCGGCAAACTTGCTGAGGGCGCACTCAATCCCACTGTCCATGTCACCCACAAAGATGTTGAACAAGACCGGTCCCAACACCGATCCCTGGGGGACACCACTCGTTACTGGTCTCCAGCTGGACACTGAGCCACTGAGCACTACTCTTTGCGTGTGGCCATCCAGCCAGTTCTTTATCCACCAAGTGGTCCACCTATCAAATTGATGTCTCTCCAACTTAGAGAGAAGGATGTCATGGGAGACAGTGTCAAAGGCTTTACACAAGTCCAGGTAGATGACATCAACTGCTCTGCCCCTGTCCATCAGTTCTGTAGCCCCTTCATAGAAGGTCACCAGATTGGTCAGGCAGGATTTCCCCTTAGTGAAGCCATGCTGGCTGTCACCAAGCACCTTGTTGGTTTTCCTGTGCCTTAGCATGCCTTCCAGGAGAATCTGCTCCAAGATTTTGCCAGGCACAGAGGTGAGACTGACTGGTCTGTAATTCCCCGGCTCATCCATTTTCCCCTTCTTAAAAATGGGGGTTATATTTCCCTTTTTCCAGTCATCGGGAACTTCACCTGACTGCCAGGATTTCTAAAATATGATGGACAGTGGCTTAGCAACTTCATTTGCCAGCTCCTTCAGGACCCTTGGATGGATTTCATCCGGTCCCATGGACTTGTATACATTCAGGTTCCTAAGGTGGTCCCGAACAAGATCCTCCCCCACAGTGGGCCCAGGGTCCCCACCCTCACCGTCCTCGCGTCTGCCTTCCAAGACTTGGGTGGTGTGGTCAGAGCATTTGCCCGTAAAGACTGAGGCAAAGAAGTCATTAAGAACCTCAGCCTTCTCCAAATCCAGGGTAGCCAGGTCTCCCGATAGCTTCTGGAGAGGGCCCACGGTGTCCCTAACCTGTCTTTTATTGGCAATGTACCTACAAAATCCCTTCCTGTTATCCTTAACATCCCTAGCCAAGTTTAATTCTAAGTGTGCCTTAGCTTTCCTAACCTGCTCCCTAGCTTCCCGGACAACATCCCTCTATTCTTGCTAGGCTGCCTGACCTTGCTTCCGCCTTTTATAAGCCTCTTTTTCCTTCGAATTATCCTCAGCAGCTCCTTATCCATCCAAGGAGGTCTCCTGGCTCTCCTGCTGAACTTCCTTCTAGTTGGGATTCATCGCTCCTGAGCTTGCAGCAGGTGAGCCTTGAATATCAACCAACAGTCTTGGGCCCCCCTGCCCTCTAGGGCTGTATCCCATGGAACCTTATTAAGCAGGCTCCTGAAAAGGCCAAAGTCTGCTCTCTTGAAGCAGAGGGCATTGAGCTTGCTGCACGCTCTTCTCACTGTCCTGAGGATCTCAAACTCAACCATCTCATGATCGCTGCAATCAAGGCTGCCCTGGAGCGTCACATTCCCAACCAGCCCTTCCCTGTTGGTGAGGACGAGGTCAAGCACGACACCTCTCCTTGTCAGCTCCTGTATTACTTGCAGAAGGAAGTTGTCTTCCACGCAATTGAGGAACCTTCTGGATTGCTTGTGCCGGGCCGTACCATCCCTCCAACAGATATCAGGGTGGTTGAAGTCCCCCACGAGAACAAGGGCCTGTGAGCGTGAGGCTGTTCCTATCTGTCTATAGAGTGCTTCATCCACCAAGTTCCCTTGGTCAGGTGGTCTGTAACAGATCCCCACAACGATGTCACCCACTGCTGTTCTCCCTTTAACCCTGACCCACAAACTCTCTGTCGACTGCTCACCTGTCTCCAGACAGAGTTCCATACTCTCTAGCCTATCCCTAATATAAACAGCAACTCCCCCTCCCCGTCTGCTGGGCCTGTCTTTCCTAAAGAGCCGGTAACCTTCCATTCCAATACTCCAGTCATAGGAGCCATCCCACCATGTTTCTGTGATGCCTATGATACCATATCCCTGTAGATGTGCACACATCTCTAATTCCTCTTGTTTGTTCCCCATACTACGGGCATTTGTGTAGAGGCATCTGAGCCGAGATCCAATTGAAGCCGGCTCATTGGCTGGAGCAGCTGGAATATCCCTACATTGCTCCGAATGTTTACTATAGGTGCTACCAACCGACTGGGTGTGTTGGGATGGAATGATGCCCCCCTCCCCCAACACATCTAGTTTAAAGCATCCTTGACCAGCCTGGCAAGCCTCCTACCAAATCCACTCTTCCCCTTCTTTGTCAGACCAGCTCCACCAGCACCCAGTAGACCTGGCCTACTATGTTGAGTCCCATGGTCAAGGTACCCAAACCCCTGACCATAGCACCACCCTTCTAACCATTTATTAACCTGCCCAATCCTCCTAGCCTTTTCAAGGTCCTGCCCTGTATCCTGGAGAATTGACGAAAAGACAATCTGAGCTCCAGAGCCCCTAACCACCTCTTCCAGAGCCCTGTAGTCCTTCTTTATGGTCTCCGGTCTACTGCTATCTATATCAGTAACACCCACATGTATTACCAGGAGTGGGTAATAGTCAGTGGGACCGACTAGAGCAGGCAGCTTCTCGGCCACATCCCTGATCCGAGCCCCTGGTAGGCAACACACCTCCCTTGAGCCTGGGTCAGGCTGGCAGATGGATGCCTCTGTGCCTTTCAGATTAGAGTCCTCGACTACTACGACCCGCCGCTTTTTCCTGGCAGCACCAGTAGTGACCTTCTTTACCAGTGCACCAGCTGGTTGCGCCTGGTGGGAGCGCTGTTGCTCATCAGCCCCCTGCAGGATAGCAAAGCGGTTCTGGGTGGGGACAACAGACGCAGGAGGAAGCCCCTTGCTTTTAATTACCCCGTTCCTCCTTTTTTTGTTGTTTTTTTCTGTTACCTTTTCCCAGCTTCCTGGGTTAGCAGCCTCCTTTCCTGGGTTAGCAGCCTCCTTTCCTGCATGGGCAACAGTAGACACTCGAGGCCCCGGAACAGTTTGGTCCCGGAGCAAGCAGTGCTGCTCCCCCTCAGCTTCCCTGACACCTTTCAGCCTGGTAACAGCTTCCTGCAGTTCAGCCACCTTCTCTCACTCATAAAAATCCACTCAAACAAACAAACAATTTTTCTACTCATAAAGTAATGAATGCTCTTCTTTGCTTGCTGATAGGTGTTCTTTCCTAATATATAACCCTGACACAGAAATAAGAGCAGGGTGAAGGACTATCTTGACTGGCATCCATTAGTTCTGTGATACGCCCTATGCAAGGAACCGAAAAATGCAGGAATATCTCTCAGAAGCCTCCACCATTCTGCAATAAAGATTACTTAGTCATTCGCAGCTATGTGGCTGCACAGTAGGACCTGGATCAAGGCCTAATTCCACTGTTTGGATCAAGATCCAACAGGTATTAGACATTAGAGGCCATTCACAAGGACCACATTTTTGTCTGAGATTTGAGTCAGATTGGCATCTAGTGGGTTTTGAAATGGACCTAGGAGCCTAACACGATTTCTGAAACCCCTATTCAGCACTGATGAACAGGTTTTGGTGGCTAAAAACTTCCAGGCTGGCACATGGTTTTGATTTGTAGTCAATCTTCCGATAGTGGAACAATTCGAATCTAAAGATTCAGTTCTTATTTCTTGTCTCTCAACTTGATTTTTTTTTTTTTTTTTTTTTAATTTGGAAAATAAAAAAGCTGGTTTTGTTTTTGGACAGAGCTAGGAGTGGCAGCTGAATGTGGTAAACAGGAGACGAATTAGCTTACACAGGGTCTTATTTTTTTTTTAGAAACTTCAAGTATCACTTGAGAGATTTGGCACAACGTGTTTTATACAAGTACATGTTGGATAGTTTGGTGTAAATACGTTCTCAGCAGACAGAGTGACAATACATGCTTTAACTTTCATTTCATTGGGAAAGTAACCCCCCATCTGATATGAGGGTGCTGATATTGTTGATCATTTGATACTAGAATGATAATTTCCAGAGACTTTTATTGAGCTGACCTGTGTCAGAGGATAATATTAAAGCCTATTGGTTATCACTGTTTCAAGGAAGAGACTTAGTCTGCAGGTGTGTCAGGTTTATTGAGTTTAGGCAAAAATATTGAGTACTTTGATGATGGTTCATCTTCACATGCAAATCAAACACGAAAGAGGAAACATAGTCATAATTAGGGCAGTTTAAAAAGAACATGGATGTAAAGTACAGATACAGATAGCATCCATTTGCAGATTACTTATTTTTTAAACATCCTTCAACTGCAAAAGACAGTCTTCATCAGATTCCTACGTTGAGAAATAAAAGCAGTTAAATAGTTTTTGTTTGTTTGTTTTTTTTTTATATTTATAACATTTTAAGTTGCTTTTGATTAGGAAAATAGTTTATTCAATGGCATTTTTTTAAGTATCAGTTTGTGTTTGCATCTTGATGTGGGATGTTATATTAAATTATTCATTTTTACAGAATAGAAATTAATTATTGTGTATGAAATCCCAAACACATATGGTCACAGTGCTGGCTAGATCTGCCTCCTGCTATGCTTTTGAGATTCAAATTTGGAGGTAGCATGTTATTTTCCATGCCAAGACCACCTATGGTTTTCAAGATATAAGTATCTGAAAATTAGCGTTTTCACACTGAGCACTTGTTCCAGCTTTAGTATACATTGATGACTACCATCTTGTAACTACACATACTAGAAAGGCTTTTAGTAATCTATAAATGTAATTTAAGTTCTTCTGAAATTCACTGACTGAATGCATTTTCTACATCTACCTTTAGCACCATGTAACATCAATCTCTTCTTTTTGAAATCCCTCAGAATGTCTCTTGACTGATAGCAATGATTGGCATTAATTAATTTCAAGGGTCAGTTGTGAATGATTGGTTTGTCATGGTCAAGGACTGAATTATATACGATCAGGAGAGCGTGCTGAAATAGTCAGTCATTCAGTGAAAATCAAAGAACATAAGTTCAGATGGAAAAGAATTCGCAGCTCTGTTTATGAATGCGGCTAAGCCACTTTACATTTGAAATTAAGGGGTTCGGGTCATGAATATACTCAAGGAAATAGCTCAATCTCTAACTGTATTTTTTGCTATAAAGTATATGAATAAAAAACTCTCTTTCTGTAAATGTCAAGGAAAGTCCTACTCAAAAGATTCATAAAATCTGTTATTTATTATCTATTTATATAAAAAAATCAGATTAATTCCCGTTATTATATAACAAACTTAAATGTCTTAATTCTTTCTTAATGCGCCTACATTATATGCTGTGAAAAAAATTAGGAGATTCCAGACCAGCAACAAAAGATAGTGATCACTGTTGTGTTGGGTTTTTTTTACACTTGCCATTATATTGATTCAAATTCATAGTCTATTTTGTTTCCCTTGCAGTATGTGACTAAAAAGGAAATGAAAAAAAATTCATGCTTGGGGGAACAATATCTCTGTCCAAAGAGGAGTCAACCATTATTTTTCTGTTAATTTACATGCTGATAAAGATTAGTAAGTATTGAAAGTATTCTAATCAAAAACATCAATGAATGATCATTGTGTGCAGCTTTTATAATAGTGTGGTAAATATCTAAACTCATAAGTCAGCACCTAAGGGAACATATGGAGTTGCCATATTGAGGAATATCTTTGTAGATAACTATTCAGAAACCTGCCAGATATTGATGGCCAAAATGGTTATCCAATTTACTCACCCTAGCATCTGAATTGGTGGTGGTGCAGACTAACAAGTACTCAGCAGCAACATAAATATATTTTTTAAAATTATATTTATGCTTTTTTTTTTATTTCATGTATCTTATGAGTTTTACAGACATAGAAAGAGGACATTTATCAATCTATACAAGGACTTGATTCACCATTGGAGAACAGCCAGCATTTAGTGCAATATATTTTAAAGCATAGCAGTTCTACATGGACTTATATGCAAAATGGGAATCATATTTCTAAAAAAAAATAAAGGCCAAGACAGTACAAAGATTCTTGATATTCCAGTGAGTTGGAAAATTGTATACTTTGCTCTTTTTCTGCCATAACCACGAAGGATAGCAGGCTATATACAATAGGATAACATTCATATTTTATATGTAACATTTCAAATTTATTTTATTTTATATATGAAACTAAACTTTTGGGCTGACAATAAGTTACTAATGGGCTAGAACAGATTTTGGACTAGACATCTTGGGGCTTTCAGAGCAGCAGCCCATGGAACTGAAAAGATCAGTTCAAGTAATTACAGATTTAACAGTAAACTAAGGTGTAATAGGTACATCTGCTTTTTCCAGCCTGTCCGTTGGAAACATTAGTAAGCAGGCAGAGTAAAAGGCAATGTAGCTGGGAAGCAGGAACACACCGCAGCTATAGATGGTCCCATTAAATATACTCCTAGTGCTACCTGTGCAAATTAGCACAGTCTATGTCTCCAAGGATTCATCTTCAGGACTATAAAAGCAGGACTAGCTGATGAAAGAGTAACAGTTTTCATCAAATGCAATATTTTGTCATACATGCACATTCTGGCTTATGAAACTTTATAGGAGAGAAGAAAAGGAAGAAAATCCAGTGTGAGCATTCTGTTCAAAAATTAAGAGGCAACTTCGTATCTGATATGTCTCATCTAATCAGTTAGGAAGATAGATCCACAGTATAGGCCAAGCATCACTACCTTGAGGCAGCACTACTTTTGGCATTGCACTGTGACCAGAAGAACTTCATTGATGGTACGCCCCAGGACCCAGGTCTCAGTCCTGGCATTGCAGGTTCAAGGAAAGTATTATGGTGGTACAAGAGCCGCAGCAGAAAGAACTGAGGAACCTGCCTGTGTAACGCGTGTTACACTTCTGCCTCCTCCTTAACCAACACAAGTAACTTGTCTGGTAAATGTGCTCCAGTACTACCAACCAAACTACCTCCCAAAGAAACAGATTATAGAATCATAGAATGGTTTTGGTTGGAAGGGACCTTAAAGATCATCTAGTTCCAACCCCCCTGCCATGGGCAGGAATACTTTCCACTAGACCAGGTTGCCCAAAGCCCTATCCAATCTGGGCAACACTGCCAGGGGTGATGCATCCACAATGTCTTTGGGAAACCTCTTTCAGTACCTCACCACCCTCACAGTAAAGAATTTTTTCTTCATATCTAATCTAAATCTACCCTCTTTCAGTTTAAAGCCATTCCCCCTTGTCCTGTGGCCTTATAACAAGTCCTTCTCCAGATTTCTTGTAGGCCACCCTTAGGTCCTGGAAGGCTGCTCTAAGATGTCCCAGAAGCCTTCTCTTCTTCAGGCTAAAGCACCCCAACTCTTTCAGCCTGTCTTCATAGGCTTCATAGATTCTAAATATCAAGCTGGAAAACTTGGCTCCAGCAAACCCATCTTCAAAATTTTCTTTGACTTCAGGAGAGCTTGTGGCCAGAATTTTATAAGAGCTTTTTCATGATCATGCAAGAAGTGACTATGGTGCTACTGAAGTAAAGTGATTTTTCATAGTCCATTACTAATACTGAACTAACTACTCTTCATTTTATTCAAGACTTTTCTTATTAGTGCTTTCTTTTCAGTTCTAGATGACAAATTCAAGAGGAGTCTAACATATAAACCTAACTAATCTCTGTTTAAATGGGCTTTTTGTTTCTTTAATGGCAATTCTAGCCTTCATTGTTGCAGAGAAAACCACATTAAAAGAACACAAAATAAATAGTTTTCCAGAACATCTTGTTGACTATAAGACAGTCCTATGAGTTGGGAACTTTAGGGGATAGTAATGACATCAAAATTGCCAAAGAAATGAGAATAGCCCTTTGAAGTGCAAAGTTTCACAACATTTCACTCTCAAGAAGCTGTAAGAATGGGCCTATGACAGTGAGTGGCACATCAGTGTTCTTGAGAATGTCACGGTACACGTATCTAGCATTGTTTGTAATAAAAAATTGTAAGTTTGATAAATGCCAGCTCTTTCCATCTGTTCCTCAAATCTAAACAGATCCAATTTCTCAAAGGTGTTGAGCCAAAAGTGGACCTTATGTATTTGTAAACTAAACTGGATATTAACTGATTTCATTTTATTAAGTTACAGTTTTAAGTTAGATTCTTTTTAGCTTTAAAAAGAATGGGACCACCATCATCATAATAGTGTCATGATGCAGGTGCCTTTCATAACACAGGTATCTGTCTTTCACTACCAACAAAGATGGGAGTGGGTGTTATTTATTAATTCAATAGCACCTAAAGTCCCCACCATGCTAGGTTCTGAAACAGACCAGGATCTGTACAAATATAGTACTTCCAATCTGTGTACAGAAACCATGCCATCAATAATCCCACACATTTAGAATGTTCAGTAAATATCAAGCTTCGGTTAAAGAATCTAAGATGGACAGCAAGGCTAACAAATATGGAATGAAGAGATGAATCAGGATTGCAAATCATCATGTCCATCAGTGGCAAATCAAATGAAGAAAGGTTACAATAAATATGCAGTGTTTTGTCCACAGAAAAGTTCATAGCAAAACCACTTTCCTTTCAAAAAACTTGGAACATCATTCACTGTTTATGAGATCACATCAGGCAATTTTGTTCTTGATACCTCTCAAATAGAACCCAAAATAGTTGAAACTGACAGTAAAGTCACTGCATGGTCTAACAAAGTGGTCCAATATCATATAAAATGTACAGAAATGCTTCCACTGCCTTCAGTGGGGGCCTGAAAACAAGGAAGATTGAATCAAACACATGAATTAAAAGCTAGGCTTGCTAAACAGTTAAGGGCTAAGTATTAAGGAACATGAGAAACTGCAGTGAGGGACACAATAAAAATACCTGAGACAGAGAGACAAAAATAGGTTAACAGAGGAGTAACAAGGTCATATGGCATCAATCCACAGGTGATGTGTTTTAGGAGACAGCTGGTGTCTGGAAGTATGCAGTATATTGTAAGGGGATTTTTTTTTTTTCAGGAAAGTTGGTGTATTTCCAAACATTGGTGGAAAGCAGAAACACTGACAGTGGGCCAACCTCCGACAGTTCACATCTGATCCATTAAGAGTAGGATTGAATATGATTGCCATAAACACTCACCTTGCCTATTAACATGTAAACTGATGGCAATATGTATAAACAAATGTAGTTGTGTGCCAGTCATTTCATCAGGTATCACAACTTAATTAATTAGTATGTACACAAGGACAGAAGTTTACCAAGAACAGTACCATTTCTGCTAGGGTAGGTGTATCTCTGATCTTTTTTTTCTTTTCTCAAGAAAAACAACCTAGCTTTAGAGACTCACAATACTAGTGAAGCAGTTTAATAAAACAACAAGCTCCCCAGGAAGAATGACCAGGCATTAGGCAGTGATAAACTAATGATCAGGCAATGTACATAAGTGGAGAACTATCAGTAGACAGCTGACTTAAGAGCTGCAAAGAACCTACCCATGCACATTAACCCTATTTATTTTAAAAACTCCAATAGAGACAATATAGATCAGTGCCACCATATCAGCAAACTCAGGGGGTGACAGCCCACATTGAAAGGTGAAATAACCTACGATTTGCTCTGTTAGTGCTTTGTCAGCCAAATAGAAAAAAGAGTGCTCAGACAGTTTCTAATTCCAATACCAGCAGGTTATGCCTAACAATCAGTCAAGAAAAGATGAAGGTTGAGAATCTACCTGCATTTACCCAGATTTCTAG
Organism: Amazona ochrocephala; assembly: GCA_039720435.1. Taxonomy (NCBI): domain Eukaryota; kingdom Metazoa; phylum Chordata; class Aves; order Psittaciformes; family Psittacidae; genus Amazona; species Amazona ochrocephala. The sequence continues at coordinate 46,754,959 of CM077882.1, forward strand.
GACCAGGGAATATGAACTAGTAACAAGTTATTTGCCGGGACTTTTCTTCCTTCTCTGTGTTCTTATACAGATTGTGCTGTCTTGAATAGTCTGTCTTTTACAAAGTTCATTAAAAGAAGGGCTTCTAAAACACAGTGTAATGATGTTGGACCATTAATACATTTAACCTATGGTTAAATGATTATTGCATCCTTTTTTCAGTGTGTTATGCACCAAAAGTATTTTTTTAAACGAAGATTGACTGACTTTCATTTTCTGATAAAGAGATCTTTAAACATCAGGCAGAAGGAAGCTGTTATTTTAAAACCTTCAATGTCCAGACCATACTATAATCTCGAACCAAGAAATCTCTCTCGCAAACCTTAAAGGGGACCATACTTTCTCTACATTCTAGAAATGATTTGAAATATTTACGTAAACACTGTCTGTATATTCTAACAGATAACAACAACAAAGCTGCATGGGTGCACTCTACATACGCACATTCATTATGCCACAGGAAAGACTTCATTACTGTCGTCCATCAGTGCTACTGCTGGGATTCAACATAGTCATTTGGTAGCTAAACTGTGTAGATTCTCTTGTTGAAAGTTGTTACAGTAGAGAAAAATCTCTGGTTGTTGAATCAAGAATGGATCATGGTGCAACCCTATGCTGCTTTCCTGCTATCTAAAAAACTCCCAACATTCTGAAGTTGTATAAGAAGCCAGAAAAATTGGAGAAACAAAGCAAGAGATTAATGGGTCATTTAAAGCCTTTAATGAGAATGAGGGTACATCTTGGACATAGGTCATAAAACTGGCTCAAGACTGACAACAATACATAATGACTGTGCAAAGGAATACCCATTATCAACCTAATAGTCAGGAAAAGATAGATTAGGATAGCACAGTGTTCATATGTGGCCTCTTAGGGATCATTTCTTAAATGAATTCTTAACAAGCAATGCTGTAAAAAGATGATTTGTTGAGACTCGAGAACGATTTCTTTCCCAGATATTTCAATGTTTTTAGCATGGCTGATGACACATTTCTTCCTTAGGTTGTGTACCCAGAAAAAAGATAGGAATATATTAAATGGCACAAAAGAGTGGTTTAACAAACTGAGCATTTTACACTGTATTCATCAGGCTTCATATATTGCAGTACAAAAATACACCATGAGTTAAGGCTTTGAGAGACATAGCAAGTGCTGAATATAGGTTTTTCCTGCTAGATCTGCTGAACTTAAGCATCAGAGTCATAAAATTCATCTGTGATCTCATGGCTGAAGCCAGTCTTCATTAATCCCAATAGCTGTCACTAATCATGTGAAAATCCTTAGTGCATTTTGTCCCAGTTAAAACATGAAGGTTTTATACAGAGAACTGATGACATAAACACCGCGGACAGGGAACAGTCTATGATGTTAAGTTACAGACTCCAATGGAAAAATTTACCCATGTCCTAAAAAGAAATCTTCCTATCCATTCTGGGATGGTATCTGCCAGAAGAGCGCAAAAAGACAGCACACCATATCTAACCCTCTGAAGGCTTTTCATGAAAAGATAAAGAAAACATGAAGACATTGAATTTGCGCCACCCTCCCTAAAGCAGAATGGCATAGCAGGATTGCAAATTGCTTTCCACACCCTTGTGAGGATTAACAAAGGGCAAGACAAAAAAAAAAAAAGGAATAAAAAATGTTAAGATGTTCAGTATTCATCCACCATAACAAGGCCAATAAATACCTGGCCCACAGTTGGCAGAGAGAATTAAAATATTTAATGGAAATCAGACTTAAGCAATTGTTATGGGTTCAGCAGCAGCAGTCAATTTTTTCTCCTTCATAGTACCTGGTGCAGTGCTGTGTGTTCGACTTTCGGTCTGGGAACAGCGTTGATAACACCGATGTTTATAGTTACGGCTTAGAATGTTTTGGTCTGACCAAGGACCTTCTGAGTCTCATGCTCTGCCAGGGAGGGGGGGAAGCCAGGGGGAAGCAGAGACAGGACACCTGATCCAAACTGACCAAAGAGGTTATTCCATGCCACAGCACGTCATGCCCAGGATGTAAAAAAATAAAACTGGGGGCCGGAACCCGGAAGAGTTTTTGTTTTAGTTCACAGCTCAGTTGTCGGTGGTGAGCAGTTCTATCCTCTTCCCTTGTATTTCTCTTGTTATTATTATTATTGGTGGTGGCGGCAGTGGTTTGTGTTGTACCTTGGTTGCTGGGCTATTCTTGTCTCGACCCGTGGGAGTTGCATTCTTTCGATTCTTCTTCCCATTCCCCCCCCCCGCTTTGAGTGGGGGGGAAGAAAAACTCTTCCCTTGTATTTTTCTCTTGTCATTATTATTATTGGTGGTAGCAGTGGTGGTTTGTGTTACACCTTAGTTGCTGGACTGTTCTTATCTCAACCTGTGGGAGTTGCATTCTTTTGATTCTCCCTCCTATCCCTCCAGGAGCGGAGGGAAGAAAGAGTGGGGAGTGAGTGAGAGAGAGGCTGTGTGAGTTTATAGCTTAAACCACGACAGCAATCATACTGTTTATTTACCATGTTTCTCCTCATAACAGCTTTGAGTCTGGTGACCAGTTTCTTTGTCCACATCACCCATGAGCTTTGACCCTTCAATGATGAAATTCTTACCACTGTGACATATCTGTTTCATCCCAGTTCAGGTTACAAGTCCCAGAATTAATTAGATTTCATAAGTTTTAAAAAATTCAGCACCTGAACATAAATTCTTCACGGAGAGAATTTCTCCTGTAGCTCTGGTCATCTCACAGGTCAAATAAAGATCAGTAGTGAACCAAAGAAGTGATAGGGATTGTATGAGATCTAAAGCTACTGCTGCAGGAGGTGTTATAAGAATCCCAAAGGGTATCTGAATTTTTTTGCAGTGGATAAACCAGGTAGCATATACATCTGTAAGAAACCAGGATCCTTTAATTAAACTGCTAACAGAACACTTTTTTTTTTTTTTTTAAATACCAAAAGCAGCCTTTTATGTTCCAAAGTAAGGATGTGGAGAGACCTCCAAAATTTTTTCCCTTGTATAGGGTGATATGAAACCCATATGACTTGCCACTTGGTTGAACCGGGATGTATTATACAGGGTAGTAGTGTTTGGTGTGGGGTATATGATGGTCCCAGTCAAATTCAGCTAATGTCAGTGAGGCCCCATCTGCTGCCTCCAGCAGACTTTGGATCAGGCTCATTGCATACTGATGAAGAAGAAGGAGGCCTTGAATTCTCATTCTGATTTACACCGAGTAATTGAATAGAAATAAAAAGACAATATAAATAACTTCAGAAAGGTCACTTGGCTAGTCAGGCTAGGAAATAAATTTAGAAGCCTTAGGTAAATGCTCAGGCTACCAGAGAAACCACTTAATTTGAAGGCATCAGACAACTGTTTTATCAGGATATATTTTTAAGAATAGCAGGCATCATTCAAAATCTACATTTTTTGCATTCCTAATGTTTAAAACAATCAATAGGGCTTTTCAGCTCTTTTCTTATGGCCTGATCCTCCTATTGATCTCAGCTCAAAGTTCCTACTAAAGTGAAGTCTCACGTATAAAAGAACAGACAGACTCAGTCTTGATGAGTTTTTGCATCATCTAGGATATATGCAAGATTATATATACATCTAGGAATAGTATCTGGCAGTCATGTGCTGACGCACAGAAGTGGATGGGGACAGCACTCGCCTTACCCCTGTGACCCACTAAACACCCTTTAGCAGTAACATATGAACCTAGCTGTCAAGTAGTCCAAGGAATAGGGTGCCGATGTCTGGACGTCATTTCTAGAGGTGAAAAAAAAGAGTTAAGATGAATACACGTGTGTTTCCTTTCCGTTTTGACTCAGCTGTTTGTTTTCTAAGAGTCACAAGATTTTCTCCAAGCTGTACAGTTCATTCAGTTCATTCTTGTGTATGCTTGAAGATGACCTGTTCCCCATCCATTATACCCAAATCCTATGTATGTCCCAAGGATAATGAAGATGATCTTGTACTTCTGGACCTGAGATGAAGCAGGCTATGGGAGAAACCATTCTTAAGGTCCTGAATGGTTTAGATAAACCACAGGCTGTATGAAAAGTCACTCAAAGGCAGGAGTTTCTGTGCTTGCACCTAGGCCATTGCATCAGGTGTAAAGGCATCAGCCCTCTCCTCCAGAATATGTTAAGGAGGAATGCCATAAACACAACAGCATAGGCCCCTGCTGAGGATAACTTAGTCTTGTGGTTTAAGCCCAGCCAGTAATTCAGAAACATGCATCTGCTAGCTCAATCCTCCCTTCTTTCCACTCGCTCGCAGCAGGATGGGGAGGAGAATTGAAAGAATGTAAATCCCATGGGTTGACATAAGGACAGTCCCAACAACTAAAACATTGGTGTGTTACCAGCACTGTTCTCAGACTAAAGCCAAAACACAGCATTGCACCAGCTGCTAAGAAGGAGAAAAATAACTCTAACAGCTAAACCCAGGACACTTAGCATACTGAAAAGGTTGTACTGAGATTGCAGAGTAGCTAGTCTACGTATTGATTAGATTATTTATATTGATAATATACCATGGAAAAGCTGTAGTCAAGTCAAAAAATTCATAGCTGGAAGCAACACAGGAAGACAGAAATGGTCTTAAGACTAGAAAACCCCATATTTTCCACTTTCCATATGCCAGTGCACCAGCTAGCAGACAGTCACTCACATCTGAGTTTACAATATTATATTCCCTTTGCTGCTTACAACAATGAAATCCAAGTGTCTATTCCTTATTGCTAGCAGGACTACAGTTTACTAATCCTTTCGCTTAACAGGGAAATACGTTCAAAGCACAAGTCTGCAGTCCTGTCCACAAATTTAATCATATGTCAGTCTCATTAAGGAAGTGCCTCTTTCAAGTCTAAAGCTAAGAACGTGTTTGTTTACAAGGTTTGCTTTTTACTTTGCAACGAATGCATACCTAAAAGTCCAAGAACCAGACCATCATTCCTTCTATTTCACCTACACAGAGAGGGTGAACTACATGTCCAACTGCATCTCTTCCTTGACTGATACATTAAATTGCTAATTAATACCAAAAACAATCAGTGCAGCAATTGAATACTCTTGAAATATGAAATATAAAATAAAGGAATGTAGCTTTTCAGTCTCATTAAATTCATTTAATGTTAAAAAATGTTCCTGAACACCTGGCAATTGGCTTGTATAAGTCTGTCTTTCACAGCAATAATCTGTTTTTCAGATCTGAGGGTGTACCTAGTGCATTATAGAAAGGAGAGTTGCCTAGCTTAACTGCACTTTTTATGCCAGCCACAGAAATGTCACAGGACATCTAAGACCATTGGGAAAGAAAAGAGAGAGAAAAGGATGAGAGAAGTGACCACAGGAGTCTGGTGTCTTATTTGCCCTGTCTCTTAAGAAATAATATTGTTGGTTTCAGGAAAAGGTGAAAGTATCTAGAGCTGCAAAGAACGGGGAAACAGTGCCTGAGGCCAAATAAAAGCGGTAGAGCACAGAGCTGGTGTTTGGCGATAGACAGGAAAAAGAAAGAATTCGAGGTACTTAGTCAGGACTCAGCCTTCAGCAAGAAAAAAAAAAAAATAAATTACTATTGCTGTTTAATGTTCTGTAATTAAAATGGGTAAGGAAAAATAGAAAGAACTCTACAGCTTAAAGAGGCCTTTAATTCACTTGACTCACACTGTCATTTGTGGTACAGAAATTTGGCACACTTGAAGGCAAAGAAAAATGTTGTAGACTCATTTTATACCAATGTACCACCATTTAATTGTCTATTTAATTGTCTACAATAAATGTAAAAAGAACAGATATGCTGGAGGGAACAAACGCCATCCAGAGGGACCTTGACACATTTGTGGTGTAGGAAGATGCCAACTTTCCAAAATATAACCAAACCAAGTGCAAGGCCCTACACCTGTGTCAGAGCAATCCCAGGCACAGCTACAGGTTGGGCAGAGAAGAGATTCAGAGCAGCCCTGCGGAGAAGGACTTGGGGGTGTTGGTTGATGAGAAAACGAACATGAGCTGGCAGTGTGTGCTCGCAGCCCAGGAAGCCAACTGTATCCTGGGCTGCATCAAAAGAAGTGTGACCAGCAGGTCAAGGGAAGTGATCCTGCCCCTCTACTCCGCTCTTGTGAGACTTCACTTGGAGTATTGTGTGCAGTTCTGGTGTCCTCAACATAAAAAGGACATGGAACTGTTGGAACAAGTCCAAAGGAGGGCCACGAGGATGATCAGGGGACTGGAGCACCTCCTGTATTGAAGATAGGATGAGAAAGTTGGGGTTGTTCAGCCTGGAGAAGAGAAGGCTGCGTGGAGACCTCATAGTCGCCTTCCAGTATCTGAAGGGGGCCTATAGGAATGGTGGGGATGGACTCTTCATTAGGGACTGTAGTGAGAGGACAAGGGGAAACGGGTTCAAACTTAAACAGGGGAAGTTTAGATTGGATGTAAGGAGGAAGTTCTTTACTGTAAAGGTGGTGAGGCACTGGAATGGGTTGCCCAGGGAAGCTGTGAATGCTCCATAGCTGGTGGTGTTCAAGGCCAGGTTGGACAGAGCCTTGGGTGGCGTGGTCTAGTGGGAGGTGTCCCTGCCCATGGCAGGGGGGTTGGAACTAGATGATCTTAAGGTCCTTCCCAACCCTAACTATTCTATGATTCTACACAGGCTGTGAAGAAAGTGACTTCCACAATACATCAGGCTACTGTGTTTTATCCTATCTACAAACCCAAATAACCCAGCTAGCCTAGCCTTTTTTAGATGCTGTATTTCACCTGCGTGGAAAGGAAGGTAGACAGAAAACTACCCAGATCCCTCAGGGAATACAGCCCATTCTGCTTTGACTTATAAAAATATCATTGTTAACTGAAAATTCATACATTATAGGACTTTACAAATATGAAGACATTTGCCTCCTTAACAGGTCTGTGAGATAGGCAGTGTTGTGTCAAGTTCAGCAGCCCCTCAGTACATATATTCAGGATGACCTTGATCATTTCCTTCCATTTTGTAAGTGGGAAAAATAAAGTGACAGATCGCTGGAAGGAAAGCTGCAGACAAACCAAGACAAATGCGCAAGTAATAATTCCCATTTCAGTCTTCTCTACATTGAGCTTCTTTCTGCTTTGTTAGAGCAATATCGAATGTTTAATTACAATTGTTTGTTGCTTCAACAAGCAGTCCTTTTGCAAGCAGAAGTGTCCCATAAAGTTAGTGAAATTAGTACAGCTATATGGTAGGATTTTAGAAAGGACCCCAGTGGAAGCTACTAATGGTGGAAGTTGGTCTACTGCCACCGAAGGAAACTTCTCATGTTATTTTCCTTGCTATTGAAAACTACCCATGAAATTAAGATAGGGTTACTTGGAACCCACAGCTATGGGTTGTACTGCTGCCTCCATTTTATATCAAACAGATTAAAAACACTACTCCTTGATCCTTGCCTATAGTGGGTCAATCACCATTTTCTGTAACATAGAACCAAAATCTTCTGCTCTGCTGTTTAGGGTCATACTGCAACATGGCTGTGACAGAGAACTTCAGGAATGCTCTAGTGTATACGTTTCAGTAAAAGCATCCTATTTCTGTAAATGAAGAGTCCTTGTTTTCTGTCTGACAGATGTGCAGGCATGTCTCACTAACAATTACTGAGGGTCACAGGCAAACAATTTCTACTCCTCCTGTACATAATAATTGTCATGAGAAATTATCTTCACAGCCTTCTAAGCTTCCTGTTTGCAAACAATGATCTGTATGATAATATCTCTATAACTTACAATGCATACACATTAGCCTGGTGTATACCAAGCACAACTTTCCAATATAAGTCAGCATTGACCATAAAAAGTTTATTCCACACTTCATAGCTGGGAATAAAATGCTTGGCATGTTTTTATCAAAAAATTAGTCATTTTCAGTGCCTCTGGCTGCATATTATTCTTGACTAAATGGACATTCTACAAACCTCCTACACACCAGCATATGGCTTTCTTGCATGCTTCGGAGAAATTAAGAAGTCATAAGCATTAATATTCTCTATAGTGCTAAATCTAGATGATTTTGTGGTATTGTATCTCATAATATGGTTGCTTCAAGAGACACCTTTTTAAAAAACAGAATATTTTTACATTCAGAATTAAGTATTATTTTGTTCCTATTTCTCATAATCCTTTAACATAGTAGACGTTCACCTGATCGTGCTGTTTCCCATACAGAAAAACATTTTTGCATGCTGTTAAGTGCTAACGCACTTCTTGTGTATGATATCTGTTCTGTCAAGTTGCCTCTCTTTCTCTATGCATCCTGCAAGAACATTTTTCATGAAATATTTTTCATTGACACTTTCAAATGTGTATGTTATCTGGAAATAAAAAAAAAAAAAAAAAAAAAAAAAGAATAATTTTCTTTTGGATTGAACTCAGTTTTACATAACAAACTACATTATTAAACATACCACCTCTCAGGCATGCAGAGGTGCATAACTGCATATATACACATAAACACACACACACACACAGAGCAAAACCTTTTCCTCCAAGTATCATGTGTCCCCTGTAGCCCTTTAATGCTTAAGGCTAAAATGCTGAAATACTGAAAACAGGTGTACCTTGACCCTCTGAAGATCTGATAAGGTCTGACTGGATCAAAGGCCAAGGTCACCTGAGTCACAAGATTGGCTGAGTGATATTATTTTTGTCATGGTTCCAAACTGTTGAGAGGTAGGACTCTGATTCTGGCACATGAGAATCAAATGATATGATAGTCTAGTTATTAACTATGACAGATAGAAAAAGCTATATGTTGCACAGCTACTCTGTGATTAGTACCCCATATTTTGCAATGTCACTGCTCCAAATACTGTAATACTTCCAAGACTCTTTCAAGAACTAAGGCTTTTGAATTTAAAAAGAAACAATAAAAGAAGATATGGATGAAATCTGGTAACAGCTCTGTAAGATTTCACAGCTTATTTTCCCAAATGGCATTCTACTTCAATAATTCAACTGTAAAACTTGTTCCCTGCTGCTGTTTTTTTCTTAGGACCATCTCTAAATTTTTTTTATTTTATTTTAATCAGGTAGATGAATAAACTTCTATGCAGAATTAGAGGAAAGCAAAACAGGAAGAGTTAGCTCTATCTCCTCATTTTCATGTTATGCTTGCATATAGACACAGCATTTATATCCAGCTCTATTCCCCTACAGGTAACCTAGCTCAAAGATTAGGGAGGAACTTTGCCAGCAACAAAAATGCCCATCCCACCCATGTATCTCAAACTCTCTTTTTAATGTAATCAAAAGTAGAGTAGTTTGATGTTTAGCATGGCATATATATAATTTACACAGTCTATCAGCTCATGGATCTGTAAACTGGATATACATTTCTCCCTGATGCTTTGAAATGTTTTTAAATGCCTTGAGATCCACTGATGAAAGACATTTTAGCAGCATGTGTATCACTGACATGTGTGTCTTGAGTGCCAACTTGCATTTTGAAAATGGAGCCTTTTGTCTTTAGAAGGCGGTCTAAAACTCTTAATTGAATCAGAGGATTTTTGCGGGTTGAGGGATTGTACAGTGTTAGATAAGTTAGCAACAAACCCATCAAATAGTCAGGGGGACCAAAGGGGGGAAGTAAAACACAATCAGGTAACCTTACAATCAGCAGATAAAAGCTAAAAAGAAACATATTACATAGCCTGTAACTGCAATAGGCTGACACTGTGCTATTTCCAAGACAGAACTGCTGCATGCAATCAGAAAGAAAGCAAAGAGCCATGGCCATGAAACACTCAGTGAAAATGGGATAGAAATTGAGAACTTGCATCCAAAACTTGGGATTTTCTATTGTTTCTTCTCAGGAAATGGATGATTTCTCCTTACAGATAATAAAAATGGTGATATTAAGACATGTCTGAACAGGCAATAGTTGCTTCTGTGTTTAAGACCAGAGCTGGAAGGAATGACTGTTTCTGTTTTGAGTAGAAGTGGGCCCCCAGTATCTAAGAATGTGTGCATGATGTATAATAGATACCCGTCTGATATAATTAATTATATTTTTCCTAAATTTAACATTGCCTGAAGGGTAAAACCATTTTGCTTGGTGAAATCCCTCATGCCACACAGTCTGTGTGCAAGCCAGATTTAATTGCTGTGATAAAACCACAAGAAAGACCAGGTTTGCATTGAATCTATAACCACATCTAGTGAAGAATAGCTTTAATCACCTTTGAAATGGTGACCACAAGATAATTAAAGGGAAAGTGTTCTCATTAGTAATTATCCAGGAATATCAAATCTCAGTTTATCATGAAGTCCAATTTAAAATGACTTGGCATGGTTTTAGTTTTTTCCTCTATTTCTGAGGTTATGAATCTCCTAGAATTTCTTCTGTGAGGGTGGGAAAAAATTCAAGTTTGCCCTGTTCAATTTCACAATCCAGTGTCATGCTTCATTTCCTGGGTCAGTGCTAGACACAGTGAAGATACCAAGTAACAGCAGCAACTTCTCATCGACACTTTTGCCATTTTCACATTCAGGACAAACTGAAAACTAAAATTTTTCATTCCCACTATAGACAGCAATTATTACTAAATAGTTATTGTTATTATTACAAGATGATTTAACTTCTTGCTCATATGGCTCAATCCTCTTCATTGTAGCTTCTTTGCTCATGGTGACACATATTTGGTCTCTTACAGACGTGCTTCCAGAGGAAAAGGGAAGCAGAGTCTAACTTGAATTTAAGAAATAACTTGCTTTAATTCGCACATGTAAATTAGCTACAACAGTGTTTTCAAAGAGCAAGCAAGACCACCCCTATTCTCCACAATCAAAGCACAGCGCTGATTCCAGGCTTTGACAAGAGTCACCTGTGTTGCAAACTGACCCTAATCAAAGACTAGGGCAGAGAGCAAATACTCCTGCTGTTCACATTGTTTCCTCTGGCCGACCTATCTAACAAACCTAATAACGTACACCATGTCTCATTAGGTTCAGCATTTGCTTGCCTGTAAAGACATGAGCTTGGAAGTCTATTCAAGAACATCAGATACTTTAAAGAGCACAACATGGCATATGTAGTAGGGTAAACTTGATCTCTTTACAAGAACTTATTTCCCTCTTCACACTTTCTCTGTTTTCCTCCTCCTTTTCTCTTTACACACCTTAGCAAATATGTCAGGAGGGGAGACTCTCGTCTGGTCTGAATTGCTGTCTGTGAAATTTCAGACAACTTGATTTTTGCCTTGGCGAAGTTTGGTGGGGGTCGCTTTCAGTATTAGGCTTACAATGAAAGGCTTGTTGTAACCTTATCTACATTATGTGGAATAGATCAGCAGCACTCAATTGTCAAAAAAAAAAAAAAAAAAAAAAAAAACGAAAAAAAAAAGAAAAAAAAAGCCGAAGGCTTCTTTTATTTCTGTGAATGTAATTTAGTTTTCCTTTCCCCCAAGTCTTATTGTGGGCTCACTGTGCTATGCTCCCCTTCAGGCAGAAATGGAAACCAGAGGAGCTGCATTCCTTCAGTCCCTTTCTGACAGCAAGTGTGGCTGCATCAAGCTTAGCAGCTAAAGCCTTGCCCATTAATCTGTAGTGTAGCTGCGCAGAACTTTGCTGTTTCAGATTACAGTACTTTTATAGAGACTTTTGCAAAGATTTCAGTTGGCTTGTTGCTGCTGAATTGGACTTTGAGACATGCAAGCACAACAAAAATAAGGAAAAAGTATACCAAAACACCCAGTGAGAAGCCCTGCATTTCATCTGTTTTTGTGTTGAAATTACACGGTGTTATGAAGTTTGCATGATACAGAGAAAAATATTATTTGAACCTGGGCCCAGCTTTGCTTTGAAATGCTCATCAACCATAGCAAGACTTTGAACTGATGCAAAGTGAGATTCAAATTTGTAACAAAACCAGGTCATTTTACATGGATTCAGGTTTCATACTGCAGGTCTCTTACAGCTGTACTCTCAAAGGAACATACTGCTATCTCAAGATGGGATTTACATACTGTATGTAACTCCCCGCATGTCCCAGCAAGATTATTACTTTCTTATATAGCCGTAAATCCTAAAGCTTTATGTTATGTCAAGGGAAGGGATAATCCGCTCACTAAGGGCCAAATCCTACCCCCTGAACAGGCATGTCAAGGCCCAAGAGGTAAAAGAAACCTTATTCTTTGAGGAGATAGATTAGCAAGGCACACCCTTGACAGCAGCATAGAGGATGCTCAGTTCACACCCATGTGCCAAGGTCTCCAAGCAAGGATGCAGTCAGCCCCAATAGCCACAGACAGAGCAGCATAGGAATCAGCAGACTTCACAAAACAGATCAGGCACTAGTGAGGTCATGTCAATCAGGTCCTGACACACATTATTCTTTTCCCTCAAAGCATTCCTGCAACTTAAATTCAGCTAACGGGGGTAATGTTAAACTACAGAGAGATTAAACAAAAACATCAGGATAAAAAACTATAGCTCCGTACCATACTTGATTTTAAGGAAACTAGAGACTTTTTTTTCAGAATCTGAATATTCTTTACTACAACTTTTCTAACAGCAATAGACAGCCTGGAGAACACAGTTCTCTATATGCATACCAGCAACAGCAGTCTGCTGCTGCAATCTGCCTACTTAATCCCTCAGTTTAGGATCCCTCCTTCCCTGACCACACAGGGGTACCCTGAAGTACACTTGCATGTGTGATGTATTGACACTCCAACAAAAAGAGGGACTACAGAATCACAACTTTCCATACGGATTATCACTCTCTAAAGTGAAATCAGATAGGAAAAATGTCCTTTGCAAATGTTGCAAAGAACAAAAGCAAACAAGAAATTTCCCTTCTGTCTGCTTAAACCGTGACACCTTCTCAGTAGCAGCCCCCACATAAGGATAGCTTGCTTGTACTCAGCACTAAGCTCCACATCAGGCAAGCACCAGAGCAGGACATCACATACTTCAGATCTGATCTCCAACACTGGACATTATCTTCCTTTGCATTCTCCCTGCCAAGCCAAGGCCCTTCCCACACACCCCTTTTATGCTGTGTATGAAGGGATGTGTATAGGAAGCAATTAACTCCCCACAGCTGGCCTAATTCCTACAGGATGGCGACACAACTGTGGTCCGTTTTCTAGACAGCTTAAGGATTGACCTCTTCTTCCCCAGTGCCTCAAGAAGGTGCATGCACCCTCACACACAGTGAATTAGGGTACAGCTCTAAACATATTTGACAGCTGACTTTCAGCAGCAGTCCAACATCTGACTAACAAAGGGCTATCTGTCTTTAAACACAACATAATATCAGTAACATATTGAAAACAAAGTTCTATGTTTATATTCATTATTATAGAGCTGGTTCAAGCAAACATGATCATATCCTGTAGCAATTAACTAAAAGCATAAGAAAGGAAGTCAAAACCATACAGTAAAATCTTATTTCATTCATGCAAGTGATTAACATACAAATGAATGATAATATTACAAATAATTATACATGGTGCTTATATAGCACCTGCCATCTCAGGATCTCAGCACTTTGCATACAACTACAAAATCTCACACATGCTAACAACATGGCTTATGATCTTTTCAGCCTAACCTTTCAAAACTTTACATGCCATATGAGAGTGTTAAAATCAGGAAATGAATATGCCTGTGACTTCACAGAATTAGACATGCTTTTAGGTCTAAATCTGGTGCAAATATGTGCCCACCCTACGTGAATCTGGCCCCAGAGTGGCTGCAGTTAGGATATTATTGGAGTGATGTATACATGCGTGCGCATACATATTTAATTACTATCAGAGTTTCCATTCTCTTAGGGTGTGTCTTGGTTCACAAAAAGGGAAAGAATTTGTAGCACCAGAAGTCGTCTTTACTTTAAGCTGCCCGAGACAAAAAAGAGGCAGTACAGCTCTCAAAATGGAGCTCCTGACACCCCCTCCCCCCAAAAAAAAAAAAAAAAATAGTTTGGCCAGGTTATACAGGACATTCATTAATGTACCCATGCTGCAGTCTCTACCACAGGTGCTCACATAAAGCCCAGCCAGATGTAAAATCCAGATCAGAAGTTAAATATCCTCCGGCAGGTATGTTGGCAAAAGCACTTGGTGCTGGGCCCCACACATGTACACCTCATTGGTGATTGTGAAAAGTCATAGGTGAATGATGAAGGTACATAAAATAAGGATTAACAAATTCAATCAGTGTGTTATATATATATACATATATATATATACTAGCAGATATATTAAAGTGTGCAGATTGTCATTATGAGCAGGGTTTGGAGAATGCAATGGCAATTCCTGTTGCAAGGCACCAAGAATTAAATGGGTCAGACTCTTCAGCTTCCCAGCTCCCAGGCTTCTCATATTGCCTTAAGAACATGCAAGAACTGAATAGAGGCATGGTGGCTTATGGGTATGGCACCAGCTTAGGAGAATGGCAGGTTGGCATCCGTCCCCAGTACGGCCAATGGTCAGTTGTGTCACCTCATTTAAATAACTTCTTTCCGTATTTCAGCTTTCTTTCCACTTCAGGGTAAACTCTCTCTCCTTTTTAAAATCAAATAGGATTTTAAAGGTATTATTTATTTCCATTAAGAGGCAGTTTCTAGTGGTCTAGTGGTCTGTGTGATACAAGGAGATCCAGGTATGTGAGCACAATGGCTCTCTACTAAACTCTTGTTCCTGGCAAAGCCACTGTTATTGACTGGATATCATATCGGATGAGGCCTCACAAAAATACTGAATTTTAATAGATCTTAATTTTAATAATATGCAGTACTACTGAGCACAGTAACCCATTAATTGAAGCTTTTTGTTTTCAGGTATATGTATCTATTTCAACACAAAGTTCATTTACGAATCATTTCATTCCTTCCTCTTTTTGTTCCTTCTTCCCTCCCTCCCTCTTTGGAAGTGTGCCTTCCTTTATTTTTTCTAGAGATATTTAATCCTCTTCACATCAAACTCTTGAATGAAAACTTCAGCTAAAGCACCAATTTCTCAAAGACAGCCTACCCAATCATGGACCAGAAACAAAACCAGGTGAACAGTCACACACAAGAAATAACTTAAAATAAATAATCATAGTGTTCAAATTACAGATAATTCATAGGGTACAGTTTGCTCACAAAAATAATTCAGCAGACAATTACAAATAATGAACTAATTTGGGAAAATCGTAATCAGCTTGTATGAATTACATTTACAGAAGAGCTGAATTTGCTGGATGAATTATTCGTTATGAAGAGTTCAACCATCTCCACTATTTACTTCACAGAGCAGCTAAATCCAAAGAGCACACAGTGGAAACCACTGCAGAATGGAAATAGTTGCATATTATCTATGTTCAAAGCGTGCAGTGAAAGTTGCAGAGAATATACAGCTAAAAAGGCATGTTAATCACTTTGGGAATCATAATGTGAAATTACCATGCAATAGATGTTAGATGGCAAGCAAATAAATGCAGACATGTGACCAAACTGGGCCAGAAAAATCCAGATGAGTATGATACTTCCTCTCTGATAGCATTTATCTCATGGATAGGGGAATGGAATGATGTTATTAATGTTGCAGGACACTGACCAAAATTTCAAACTCATTTGACTTACATGCACACACAAACTTCATAATTTCTACCCCATAGAGATTGACTGATGTTACCAGGTTCATACTAGAATCTGATGGAGTGTGATTGGAGCCGATTGTGGAAAAATCTGTGGGCTGTCTTGAAGTTTTCTGCCCAAATTAGCAAAGCTGGAATAAAATTACATTTCACAGTAATTCCACTTGGTTTTGGTTCTTCCTGAAGACAAAGCAAGAAATAGAGCAGAATACACAGACACTGGAAGAAACTCATATTTAACCCTCTGTTCTGGGCTAACAGTTTGCTACAATTTGGAATCTTCCTTTGCAGGAGCTTGTCCTGTTTCATCTTAGCTGTGGACTTTCAAAGTACACCTTTTACATATGAACATTCAGATCTAACCTAGCCAAACTTTAGACCAGAGGATATTTATTACGCAGCTTCAAGATTCTAAACACATTTACACTGTCCAACAACTTTAAACAAGGAATTTCTCATGAACAATATCTTCTCTCAATTTCACAATCCCTATTATAGACTTTGTTTTTAATCCCTTGTGGAAAAAATATTGTTAAGGCAACATTGAAAAAAGGAGCTTAAAAAGAATGTATGTTATTTTGGCAAGTTAATAAATTACAGCTTTTCTTGTTCTCCTTTTCTTCCCTTTTTTTTTCCCCTATTTTGTGTCAGACCAGGTCCATATAAAACTGAGTAAGGATTTAGAAGTTGGTTGGGATTAATCCCTTTTTAATGGTGCTGTTCTTATCACACCAGAATGTTACGTAGTTTTGGTTTTTCTTCTTTCTGAATGCTGGCCATCATTTCAGCCTGCATGCTCTGCTGCACAGGATTCAATATGCAAGTTGCAGAACAGTCACAGATTTGGCTTTGACCAAAAAGTGAGTTTCCTAAACACCCCATATCCCCAGCATTTCTAAGCACTTCTATTCCCCACTACACCATATGGCACTGGAATACTGAGTGGGAGTTGAGGCAATAGAAAAATTTTGGGTGAGGCTACACGAAGCTACAAACACCATTTGAAAACTGAAGTTGTCTTGCCACTCTGATCAGAAAGTCTCCACAAGCCACTAATAAATATACTCCAGACCACAGATGGGGAAAGGCTGAGATAGACAAATCATTTAATAACCAGAACATGCTCTTCATTCACAGTACTTACTTTAAAGGGGAATGAAAATGAGGCACAGTGAAAAAAGAGACAAAGAATTTCCTTTAGACAATACAATACTTATTTTTAATTTATAATCCAGTTTACTTGCCTAAATGACTTTTCCTTCTCATTTTGCTGCTATGTATTTTGCTGGGAGCCAGCTGGCCACCACTTTCTGCCCTAGAGGTAGCTGCTTTTCACTGGTGCTTTATATTGTGAAGTGCCTAGGGATTTACAAGATGGAAGACACTATAAATGTGAGAAATTGTGGAGCTTGTTAAAGTTATTACAAAACTTCCACTTTGTATTAGTCAGATCTTTTCACAACCACTCTACCACTGAAGTCATCAAAATGTCATCTATCCTTTCAAGTAGGAGAGGACTCACCAGATTCATTTATATAGCATTATCTATCCCAAAATTCTGCTCAATTTGGATGACTAAGGCCTGCACTCAGTTAAATCCCCAGTTCTGCAATAATGAAACAGGCTTGCCCTCTGCAAATTTCAAATTATCCAGAATTTGAACTCTTCCTACATGCAGTGTTGGTTCAAACCAAACAAATGTAACCATCCCATATCAAAATAAATAAATAAATAAAAATAAAAACTGAAAACACCAACAGACAAACAAGCAAACAAACAAAACCCACAGGTTGTTCAGACAAATCCGTACCATAATTATTCTCTACTTCTCTGTAGTTCATGCATGTGGCAAATCAGGAATGAAAAGAAGATTAGATTTATAGTTCAGGACATCATAGACTAAAACAATCATTACAGCACATGCATGTACACAAAATCTTCATCAGTTTAAGATAGTCCAAATGGTCCAGCAAGGAAACAAAGTATTAACTAAATCATTGTGTGAGCAGCTTGGTCATTAGCAGCTTTACAGGAAGAGACAGCAGCTTAACTAAAGCATTATTGTTGAAGTAAAAAAAAACACAGCAAAACCACACCACAGTTATGACATTCAATTATTCTATTAAGCAAAATTAACTATTCTTTTTGTTCTTTGAAAAGAACAAGATAAAGCACGGGATCCAAATAGCAGCAATGAATTCTGAAGAAAAGCTGTCTAGACTTCTATTTTCATTTTCAAATTTGAGTGGTTGGGTTTTGTGTACCTGTGTGCATTTGCTCCTTTGAATTCTCAGGGTGGTCACGTTAATAAGTTTGCCCCAGCAGGTAGAGTGAAGCCTGGATCAAGGTGTGTCATTCTCGCTTTGATGTCGGCTGTCACGCTCGGCTGCCTCTCGATCTCTTTGGCTGCCATCAAGTCTGCTGTCATGGGAGACCAGATAAACCAGGGCTGTTCTGCTGTTTGGCACAACTCAAAGGAGAGTCAGTTCAGATACGCTGTGAGGGGTTCTGGTCCTCACCTGCTAAATGTACAAGGAGAACATAACTTGTAAAAAACTTTTTATTTAAAAGGCATTGATTCTTGCTGAGCTTTTAGCAGAGATCATGGTGTGTTAATGCAATAGCTATTTCTGTTTGTAAAAAGTCCTGCAAAGGGTAGCTGTACAATGAAAAGGAAATGGTGGACCAAGATAAATAGTGAGTTTTCATGCATTTAGAGAATTAGAAGAACAATTAACAAAAATCTTATATGGGAAAGGTGGGAAGAAGGGGTGGAATAAAGCATTCTTCAAACAGGATATTTGATGGACATTTAATGAAAGGAAACAGAACACTTAAAAACCAGTATTTTCCCAACTTTTCAATTCCTACAAACACCAGTAAGTAATAGCAACTGCCTGCAAAGCAAAATGCAACACTGAATGAGAAATTTAAAAGGAAAAATCCAACACTAGCTTTTCCTTGAGCACAGGGAGGTCTGTTTCAAAGGGGAGCACAGTAAGTACAGTCTGTTATTTACTAACGTGACTAATGCAAGGAACTCCCATGGTTCACACAAGGAAGTTCTTTCCTTCTTATCTCGACGTTCTGTAGCATAAAACCTTTCATGCACATTGTCCTCAAATGTCAAAAATGTTTTCATCTGAAAAAGAAACAAAGTGAACTCAATCCAGAAACTGAATCATCGCACTGTGTTTCTGAGATGATGCTATGATGTAAACTGTAAATCTCTCAACAGTACTGAACACCGACAGTTTTTAAAACTAAATATTCTAATTGAAATGTAAAAGCTTGTTTTCCAAAGACTCTATCTCCTGATCTTATTTTCTAGTCTTTACTCAGATTGGTAAATGGTTTCAAAACCATGGAAATTTTGGAGTAACAACTGAATGAATATGGGACCTCTGAATTTAGTCCATTTAATTTTAAACAAAATAAGAGTAAAAAAATGGAGGACCAGCCATTACCTTTTAGCTTTTTTAAAACTGACTACCAGATCAATGCTTATGTATTTTTTCTATTCTTTCAAAGTTGCCACCTTGAGACAAACAGCTAGGGTGAAAAACAGCCTTTCAAGGCTGTTTTAAACTGAAGATAGCACAGTAATACGATGCCATTAAATTCTTAGGATTTGTGGAGTAGTATGAGCAGCCACGTACAACCTAAACAAGCTGAACTACTGGAAGTCATAGTGCTGCATGACTTTTTCACAACATAATGAACAATGCCAGTCATCACAGTAAACCCTACAATTTGAAAATAAGGCTGAAAACAATGCAAACAACAGTGAATTTATGAATAACTTCTGAGGCTAAAGCTAAACATGGGGAACCAAGGAACTATTCCACTGCCTGACCTCAAAGTCCTGCTCATGAAGGCTCCCTCATTTCACAGCTGTCCCATACTCCTAGTGGTACCTGCAGTTTTATGGCCCAGGCAGCTTGGACTGTCATTGACACATTTTACATTTCATGTTACATTTACTTCTCTAAAAATCCAGGTGATAACCTGGCCTGGCTTAGTAGGAGATCACTTGGCATGGGAGGGGCTGCACTACATAGAATCATAGAATAGTTAGGGTTGGAAAGGACCTTAAGATCATCTAGTTCCAACCCCCCTGCCATGGGCAGGGACACCTCACACTAAACCATGCCACCCAAGGCTCTGCCCTACCCCGCCTTGAACACCGCCAGCGATGGAGCATTCACAACTTCCCTGGGCAACCCATTCCAGTGCCTCACCACCCTTACAGTAAAGAATTTCTTCCCCATACCCAACTTAAACAGTAAAGAATTGCTTCTTTATATCCAATCTAATCTTCCCCTGTTTAAGTTTGAACCCATTACCCCTTCTCCTGTCACTACAGTGCCTAATGAAGAGTCCCTCCCCACCATCCCTATAGGTCCCCCTTTAGATATTGGAAGGCTGCTATGAGGTCTCCACGCAGCCTTCTCTTCTCCAGGCTGAACAGCCCCAACTTTCTCAGCCTATCTTCATACGAGAGGTGCTCCAGTCCCCTGATCATCCTCGTGGCCCTCCTTTGGACTTGTTCCAACAGTTCCATGTCCTTTTTATGTTGAGGACACCAGAACTGCACACAATACTCCAAGTGAGGTCTCACGAGAGCAGAGTAGAGGGGCAGGAGCACCTCCCTCGACCTGCTGGTCACACTCCTTTTGATGAAGCCCAGGATACGGTTGGCTTCCTGGGCTGCCAGCACACACTGCCAGCTCATGTTCATTTTTTCGTCGACCAACACCCCCAAGTCCTTCTCTGCAGGGCTGCTCTGAATCTCTTCTCTGCCCAAACTGTAGCCATGCCTTGGATTGCTCCGACCCAGGTGGAGGACCTTGCACTTGGCATGGTTAAACTTCATCAGGTTGGCATCAGCCCACCTCACAAGCATGTCAAGGTCCCTCTGGATGGCATTCCTTCCCTCCAACTTATCAACTGAACCACACAGCTGGGTGTCATTGGCAAATTTGCTGAGGGCGCACTCAATCCCACTGTCCATGTCACCCACAAAGATGTTGAACAAGACCGGTCCCAACACCGATCCCTGAGGGACACCACTCGTTACTGGTCTCCAGCTGGACATTGAGCCATTGAGCACAACTCTTTGCGTGCCGCCATCCATCCAGTTCTTTATCGACCGAGTGGTCCACCTATCAAATTGATGTCTCTCCAACTTAGAGACAAGGATATGTGGGAGTGCACCAAGTGGTGCAACCCTGCCAAGATGTAGCAAAAAAAGCCTGGGTTTCCAGACCTTAGAGAGATACAAGCCAAGAGATAATTCATTGGTCTCTCAAGAAACTACAAAGAAGGTGTCTGGGGGGAAAAAAGCATCTCACCAGGAACAGCCTTAAAACACTGTTCAAATGAAAATTAACATTTCAAAGGTGTAGACAATCCATATCTAACATTATGGAGAGAGAATAAGACAGACCACTGACTTAGGAACTGTCTGTTCAGCAGCAGAGACTTGTATCAGAGAAAATGATCCCAAGATTCAGTGTTAGATGAGAAGACGCTACAGAGCATCATGTATTAGTGCAGCACCAGTTTAGTCATTTGATGCATATTTGGTGTAAACTGCCAGGAGCTCTTAGGCAAGTTTCAGCCACAAGATCTGTGGAGTTATTACTGTGGTCAGTTCAGCTCCTGAAGTCTATAAGCAATCTTATTTTTAGTTTTTCTTTTTTTTTTTTTTTTTTCCCCTTGAGGACTCTAAGTGTTCATCATTTTATCAATGTTAACAATGGAATAGATGAGTAAAAATTCCAGGGGCACCTAAATGACTTAAGGACAATAAATCCCATTGGCTTTGGATTCTAAGTCAGTTAGATGCATTTGAACATTTTACCTTTTATCTGCATGCTTCATTATTCAGATTTATTAACCAATCAGGAAGGAAAGGGCCAGAGAAAAAGGATCCCCAAAGTGTAAAATTTACAACACTGCTATCTATCCTCACCAATTGCCCAAGTTTAATTCTATAATTTAATTCATTAATTAAAGAATATGTTAATTGACTGAAAAACTCAGGCAGAGGATTTTCTCTGAGCTCTTTCCATTCCAGAAAACGGATCCCAGTTCTTAACAAAATACACATATTGAGCATAAGGCAATTGAAATTCTTTTCAGATCTGAGCTCCTGTTTAGCACAGGAGTACTCTTCCCTGCTGAATATACTATTTCACCTGAACTTTCCCAAAAATGGGATTTTCATAGTTTGAATTTCTCATCTATTCTACAGTCAATTACATTCTATTGTCAGCAAGTTCATTGAAAATATTCCATCCTGAGTTATTTTCCACTCATTTAATTTTACTCATTTTACTTGATTCTTATGCCCTACTCCTACCTAAAATAGCTCCTCAATGTTTTTTGCCAAAACTGAAGCAAATGGACAGAAAAGCCTAAAGGACTTAGAAAAGCATCTCCGCAGAGCAGAGTGCTTGTGCTTCACTGTAATTCTTTTTTTCCATACTGCTGACATCTCTGGAGGTAGTTTTTTTGCCTCTGAGCAGTAGGGTCATAGGTTCATAGTACAGCAAAGGGGGAAGGCTGGAGGACTTCCTTTCCTCTTGGTCCAACATGGCATGTGTGCTATGCACTGTATTTCTCCACTGTTCCATCTGCTACAGAAACATTTAATAGCTCACAACTGTGTTGAAAAGCTGATAAATTCTGACACATTGGCCCATTTTCTCACTTAAGCCTACAGTATGAAATAGTGTATGGCCTTCACAGCAGGAGAACACATCCAGGTCCCATCCCTATTTTTTCAATGTGTTTTCAATATAAAATCTTTCAGATTCAGAGACAAATACCTTACAGCAATTATTGACCTCACACTCATGATAAAAAAGGAATCAAAACCCCTAAACATCATTGGGATTATTGGCCTCTGAATATTTCTGTCTATTTACAGTAAATCAGAATTAGTAAGAGAGATAGAATGGAGGTTTTATGTCATCAATTTAACATTAATTACCTAAATCTCTTTGAGGACATGTAACAAAAAGCCCCCGACATTTGTGTCACACAGATTATTATAACATATTGCCAAGTCATAGCATTGCTGCACTGGCAGATAGAATTCAAATTCAAATCCAGGCTAAAGATGCTACGGCTGTCACCCTTGCCCAGCAAAGCCCTCTTAGGTTCAAAAGTTAGCCGTCCTCCTGCCTGCCTCCACCAAATCAGCTCCTGATCCCTGGAGATTACTAATCCTGACTTCTCTGCACATGGTTGACAGGAAGAATAAAGCTATTGTGCTTTCCTAATAATTCAGGCTAATCACACATTTATAAAAGAAAATTAGGAAGAAGTACTTAACTCCTTCCAGTTCAGCTATTGATAGTATAGAGTTAATAAAGAGGCAGCTGGAATAGTTTTAAAATGTGTTTAAATTTTAACACACTGTTATAAAATAATAAATGTTTAAATAACTACATTTTGGATTAGCCTAATTGCCCAATATTGCACCACTATCACCAAGGAAACATGGAAAGGCAAGTTAGCTGACAGAGGCTTTCATTTTGGCCACATGTATTGAACATGAAAATGCAGATATAACACATAGCAGGTCCAGTTCATGCGTCCAGCATTCTGAAGACCCACTACTGAAGCAGAAAATTCATTTATCCAGGATATGACTGGAATCCCTGCAAATTAAGAAGGATTTCCATCTTATTTTTCTGTGTATTATAATGCTATGAATTCTAGAGTGATTTGGCACCCAGTGCAACACAAAGGAAAGAGATTGCTACTACAGTTCAGTGTTTGCAGTCCCTAGCAGTTTGATATTAAGAGTATTGGTAGATCTAAAAAGGGCAAACCTCAAAAAAAACCTAGAACTCAGTCAGTCATCTCAACTTATCACAGGTTTAGGCAGGAGCTGTTCCTCCATCCCTTGTGTTCCCAGTATTTCCTGTGTCTCCCACAGAAGTATTGACTCACTCCTAACTTTCTCAAGTTCCCATTTGAGGAGAGGCTGAGCAGTGTTTGGTGCCATCAATGTGTAACAAAGTCACAGGCACACAGCACCTTTCAAGAAAAAAATCAGTATATCAGCAACTAGGGCCTGCGGCACACAAGGTCCTCTAGGAACAGAGCAGGAAATGATATATTTAAGCAGAGCAATATGCTGTAAGAAAATGAATTACTGAATCCACCCTCATATTGTCCTGTCCCCAACAGCAAGCAATTTCAAACAGTGTCTTCTCTGCAGTAACACCTTTAAAAATAAAGTGACATGCATATTTTTGTTGTTGAAAATCTTTACTTTTATCAGGCACCAGACACCATGAATATTGTCAAAAACTAGTAACTTTTAGATTCTTCTCCACATACTGACAATCTGCTCAGGCATCCAGGAAAGTAATATTGAAAACTTTAATAATGCTTTGAATATTAACCTTTAAACTTAGTCAAAAATAGAATTACAATACAGTAATTCTGTGGAAATCCAGCTACATTTCAGGCACTTCCTTGCCTTTGACCCAGCTACGTTTTTGCTTCAGCTGTTATTTAGGAAAGGGGAAAAGCAGGATAGCCAAAAAAAGTACACATAGCAGGATATCAAAGACCCCAGTCCTATTCAGTATTTGTGCTGGTAACAGGGGGGAGCTGAGACTGTGCATGCAAACAGGGGGACCTATTGGCAAGGACAGGATGTTTGTATGGGATGAAGAAGCCACAGGTTCAAATCCTTGTTCTGCTTGACTTTGTCTTTGACAATGAATATTTAATAAATCTTGGTCCAAACTGATTCAGAGCAGGTACTGAACATAATCTTCCACATCCAACAAAATTTTCAAGACGCCTTCACACTGGATGAGCAGAAATGTGTTGATATTTTTAAAAATGTACTGAAATTTCTGGTTTCAAGGTAGCCTCATTTCAGAATAAGAGCTCTACTACTTTTTTCCCATTTCATCACTGGCCAGATTTACAGCACTTCTCTAGTAGTGTTTAAGAGAGAAACAGGAGGCTCGGAGATGTTAAAGCTGAATCAGGTTATGTTTTATCTCGGTAAACCAGCTTATTCTTAATGAATGCTAAATCAGAGTAAAGAGAAGCAGGTACAGCTCTAACGCATTTTAGGCAGCTGAAGTAAAACTCATTTGTTTATCCTGATCAGTTAATGGGTTAAAAAATGTTTCATCACTGTATTTACCTCTCATTCTGACATTCTCTGAAGATTGGATTGTTTCTTACATTTTTTTTAATTTTTTGTCTTCTCAGAAGTTTGTGAATTCATGTGGGAATATTTTCCTCCTTGTCTTTCTATGTCTTCTTTTATATGATTCATGCTGAATGCTTGCCACCCGTCCATTGTGTTGCCTGGTTGTGGACATTCCTGAAGAAAATAAAAGAGATTCCAAAATTAAATGCTAAACTCAGAATCTTAAAATAACCTCTTTATATGAATGAGCAGGAGAAGGAGGAGAAAATGAATGTTGAGGAAAAAATGTCTTGTTTACAAATATTTATCTTCAATTATTAACTATTTATGGAGGAAAATAGCAGCAGATACAGGATTGGCAAATTGGCTTATGTTTGAATAATATGTCTAAAGTCTGACTGAGCACAGAAGTTCATCTTTAAATAAACAAATGATACCATAAGGTTATAGTCATTAAATATAAACAAGCAGTGGTCATGGTACCCACCTGCAACACTAAAGTTGTGCAGAAGCACACAAGTTTCCTTAAGCTCTTTCAGTGAACTGTGAAATGGTTCCTATCAAGGAAAGTCACTGAAATGTGTCACGCTTGCAGGTTTTCCTTTCATTGCATCTCACTAGCCAAGTCTGCTGGTGAACTGAGATTTCTGGGAATGGAAATTAAGGAGCATCCACTAATGTTGCCAGCACAAATAGATAACTTTATCGCTCTCTCCAAATACTTCAGCTCTTCAGCACTCATTGTAGAATCACATTTACCATATCTCAGATGCAATACCATATTTGAGGTGCAGGAGACAGTGGGTCCCCATCCCTCAACGGTAGCACAAGTGCACTGTTTCACTGTTATGAGGACTAATAGTTCCTCATTCTCACACGAGGATTTTCTATTTGCCTTTTGGAGAAGTCAGGTTAGAAAGGTGGTGTATCCAAATCTGAAAAAGTGAGAGGGACTTAGTAACTCCAATGAGAAAAATACTCTAGATAAATAAATTAATTAATGCCAGTTAGCCCGGGACCTGATTTCTCCCGTGACCATAATGATGCTAGGGAAAGCTTAGACAGTCTCCAAAAGGCAAATATTATTTGCAGTCTCAGAAATTCAGGACTTGGGAAAGAAATCAAGGCTGCTTCTTCATATGTCCCCTTCCCCCTCACCTGTGGTTCTCCTAAATCTTGCTTCTGTGGCAGATAGGTTTAGCCTTTCTGAAGGGCAGAGCTACAGCTTGTGGAAGCTAGGGTAGCTGCCTGAGGGCTACTGTAGTCCATGTAGAGCTCATTGGAGTAAGACTATGACCTTGAACCCAATATTTACATCAGACATAATGCAGAGTCCAGAGTACTGGGCTCAGTATCTCCCTCTTGCTAGTCTTAACAGGCTGGAGCAATCTAACCATATTTTTACACATAGTTTAAAGAATGTATGTAATGAAGAAGCAGTTTCTTTCTCAGTTCTCCCTTTTTCAATTCACAGGTGTGTGAAATGCATATTTACCACTTTAGGAAAATCATATTAAAATGTACATTTGAAAAAGAAAGAGAAATTCTACCAAAGGCTGTGGAAATGAAGAGACATTCTCCACTGGGATAAACAAGGTACCACAGTAAGTAGCCACTCTGCATCCATCCATGGTTGGATAGCCTACCTAAGGTGTCTAATTCACAGTGTGCAACAGGTGTGTCCCATCATTCCTTTATATTTTTGTGAAGTTATTCCACAGATATGAACTGGGAGTGAAATGGTACCAACCCAGTATGACCTACCTGCTTTTATCCATGGCAGTCCACTATTTTGTTCTGGGCAACAGTAAATGATTTGAAAAGAGTCATGAACATAAGGAATCAGATCTTAAGCATTTTAAAAACTTCCCAAAACACATTGCAAACAACGGAATGTGCTATGGAAAGCATTTTTAGCTTGGGGAATGCAGATGAGAAAACATAGGGATCAAGCAATTAAAAGTCTTGATTCCCCTCTCCCACCTCCAACATATGGCAGGAAGTTGGACCAGAACCAAGTAATGTCTCTCCTTGGTGGAGTCTGACTTCTGACCTCTAAGACAATGGAGTCACAAGCTATCCTGAGGCTTGATTGAGAAGCCACTTCAACATTTCCATAAGTCATTCTGCCATTGCAGATCTGTCACAATTTTGTCATAAAGTTTGCAGAATTCTGTTGACATTGTGTCATCTCAATAAATGCAAAGGGGAAAAAAATGAGTTGGGGCAGGTGCGAGCACAGATTTCAAGTCTAATGCGTGGGCTGCTGCATGTCTTCTGACATAATCTAGGCTCTCATACTTGATGTTTTTCTGGAGCCGTGGTGAACTCTTCCATCCTTTAAAACGATCAACCTCATTTGACTAATTTGAGAGAAAAAAAAAAAAAGAAAGAAAAATACTTCGTTTCCCCTCTCAAAGCATACTCGGCCAACTTTGATCTTTAAAAAAAGTAACTTAACGATTTGGGGCCTGGTTGTCATTTACATGAAGGTCTCTTCACACTGATCTGGCTGTGTAAACAGGCCATAATTTACTTCTACACCCACTTGAAAGACCTTTTATGCTTGCCAGGATGATGTAAAATGGCCTCAATATAAGTGAGAATTCAGGCTCTTATTTTTAAAGCACTATCCCTTTATGGAGATGCATCAGTCAAGCACATTATATTTCACTCATTATATTAATGGAAGCCTGCAGCTTGCAGGAGGCTAACAAAATGGCCACTGACAGCATTACAGCAACAACACCCAGGAAAGGTGTGCTCTACAGCAGAAGGTCCCACAGACTCCAAAGCACCTAAATAACTCCCTAACTTTTATCATCTGACTAGCTCTGTTGATTGTTCAAATGCTTGAACACATAAGCACACTGGTAATTTGAGGCCTTTTGACACAGAAAGTGCAACCCACAAAGATGCGAGAGATCTGTAAGTGCTAAGCATGGGCAGATCTTTCCACTGCTGCAGTCTTAGCAATTTGCTTTTCTCATATGCTCAGTCCAGCTCTGATAGGCTGTTTGTGCAACAAAACTGACTTGCACGTGAGTTAATAATTGCAGATGGGGGTCTACAATCAAGTGGGTGTTCATGCTTTTCTGCATGCTAGCAGCTCAGTTCTGGGTGGCTTAGTTCACATAGAGGACTTGTCAACTGTGATGGCGGCTTCTGGTCATGTTTAATAGGAACCAGCTTGAAATTACTTTTATCAAACAGGCTAATGAATAAGCAACAAAAAGGAAGAAACTTTAAAAATTTTAGAACTGGTGAGATTTCACACTGATATGAATGGTTTTAATAATTTTTTACCTTATCCTTCAGTCATCCATCTAGCTGTGTTTGAAGAGAGCTTTAATATTCTTTGTAGGAGTTGCATTTGCGACCTGGATGCTTCGTGTAAGAAACATGATGAGGTAAGTCAGGAGTGAGATGCAAATGGCAAGAATTGAGAAGACAATATTTTAGATAGAGTTTGGTGGCTTTACTGCATTTAAATCCACTCAGAGTGAATTTAGCCCAAAGAGAGCTCAAAGGGCTTAGAAACACAGAGCTTAGACTGATAGAATTGTGTGAAACATGATTTGAGCCCAGTCCAGACTTCAGTTCTGTGGGCCCTGGGAGAGCTAACACATTCAGATCAACAGGCAGATGCCTCCCAGATCTCCATCACTAATCCCCTAGAAGCCTTCTGTTACTCTCTCATCTCCATCAGGCTGAAACAAACCTTCTCACCTTTG
The DNA here is from genome assembly GCA_039720435.1 of Amazona ochrocephala. Taxonomy (NCBI): domain Eukaryota; kingdom Metazoa; phylum Chordata; class Aves; order Psittaciformes; family Psittacidae; genus Amazona; species Amazona ochrocephala. Next base: position 46,783,535 of record CM077882.1, read on the forward strand.
TGTATCTCCCAGAGCAGGCAAACCCAAATTGTCTCTTAACTTTTGGAAGGAGATGACAGAAACAAAATCTTCATTAACTAGTTTTAGTCAGTGCCTACTACTTTCACTTGTGCATCATTTCAGTCAATGATGATATTTAATGAAAATATTCCTTTTTCACACTACTATTGTATCACTTTTAAAACGAAATGTTTCCATAAAAAGATTTAGCCAAAAAGCCAATTTTTCCTCACATTCATTGCAACCATTATGTGTTTGACCTTTATTCCCCTCATTCTTAATTTAAGGTCTCTTATTTATCTCTCTAACCAGTGGGCTTGTATAAATCAGATCTCATTCCTTTCAAAGTAATTATCGACTAGGGAGTTGTTAAATTCACTTTGGATCTGTTTATGTGCAAAACATGAAAAACAAAAAGCCCACGTTACTGCATCTCCAAAGTGTGAGTGTTAATACCTTGGATATGTACAGATATTTCTTTAAGACAAGATGAGGAACTGCCTGGCAACTAGGAATCTTTAAGTGCCAGTTTTGCATCCTGTGGTTCTTGAGGCTCCAGGTTTCTGTTATATGGCCATAAGTTGAATGGGGCTAGCATGGGGCTTCTGGACAAACTGGGGGAGGAGACAATCCACCAACTCCTGCTGGGGCTTTCCCAGACCTGCTCCCTAGTGCTGCAGTGGACTGTATCAGCTTCACTGTGCAGGCAACTTCCAGCATCTCACATCAGCCCTGCACTCTGATCCATGGGGCACTTCACTTACCTTATAGCTCTCAGCTATGGTTTATTAGATGCAGGTAGTAGAATAGGGAAGTTTGAGGAACTATGTCCTCAGCTTACCAGAGAACCACTCTTTGTCCAATCTTCTTCACACAGGTTTAGATTGTCCAGAAATTACAATTGTGAAAGTCCAGCAGCCAAACAGCAATAGCAAATCATGAATTGTCACAAATGACATTACTACAGCACACACTGAACATTCCATGTTATCAGAGGAACATTCCATGTTATCAGAGGAACATTCTTCCACTTGTTTTATGGGCTGAAAGTCCAAAGAATTGTAATACCAAGAAGTGTTTTTCTTTAGAGCTGCTTTTATATTTGAATAAGAATAGTTGGAGTAAAACCTTCTGCCTACATTTATCAGGACAAAAAAATTTATTCCTCATATGGTATAATGGCTGTGTTCTAAGTTCAAAGGCCTGAAGTGAGTATGCAGTGTTTTCACTAATCCCAGAAAAACGCAGCTCTCTAAGGAACATGTTATCCTTTCTTTCCCTTCCCTATTGAAAGATTACAGTTGCAGCAGATACACACTTCCATCCGTCAATGAGTATTTCCCAGACTGGACATGTTTTACTTTGACCTCATCCAGGCACCTTGCTGCCTGTCATTGTACTCTTTTAGCAAGAGCAAACAAGTTTTGACTGAAAAGGGATCCAAGTTATACCTATATGTTTTACAGGAGAATGTGCTCCATGATCCTGCTAGTCACAGAGGTGAGACTGACTGGTCTGTAATTCCCAGGGTCATCCATTTTCCCCTTCTTAAAAATGGGGGTTATATTTCCCTTTTTCCAGTTGTCGGGAACTTCACCCGACTGCCATGATTTTTCAAATATGATGGGCAGTGGCTTAGCAGCTTCATTTGCCAGCTCCTTCAGGACTCCTGGACTTGTGCCCATTCAGATTCCTAATATGATCTTGAACCTGGTCCTTTTCTATAGTGGGCCTAAGGTCTTCATGCTCACAGTCTTTGCATTTGCCTTCCAAGACTTGAGCGACGTGATCAGAGCACTTGCCAGTGAAGACAGGCAAAGAAGCCATTGAGAACCTCAGCCTTCTCCAAATCAAGGGTTGCCAGTTCTCCCGTTTCCTTCCGGAGAGGGCTTACATTATGTGTTCAGCTAATTGACATGTCGAATGGTTAAATGGCTGGCACAAAGATAGTGAAGCTACCTTCTACTGCCCAGCTCCTGACAGAAGGACGGGAGCTTCCATTACTTGCCCTTCTTGGTGTACCTCTGACTTTTCCTGGGATGTTCAAGAAATTCCATATCCAAATGAAAGTGCAAAGCAAGGGAAAAGAAGGCAGGAGATAAACAAGGAGAAAGCATGTCAGCAATAATAGAAGAACTAAAGGCATCTGATCAGTGTCTGGGCAATATGCCTGGGAGAGGTGTAATAGATAGTGCTACTCTGCAATACAGATTTCATTGGTCTCATGTACCCCCTTAGGCACCTCACACTCAAGTTTGTGCCATGTCTGGAAAAGGTGCTGGAGGCTTCTGTTTTTTTGACTTTCTCTGTTTTGTTTTCCTTTCCACAGACACAAACCAAGAAAGGAACAGAAAATATCAGTGCTGAGAATTCCTATTGTTTATGGTGCTGGGACCGGTCTTGTTCAACATCTTTGTGGGTGACATGGACAGTGGGATTGAGTGCGCCCTCAGCAAGTTTGCCGATGACACCAAGCTGTGTGGTTCAGTTGATACATTGAAGGGAAGGAATGCCATCCAGAGGGACCTTGACACGCTTGTGAGGTGGGCTGATGACAACCCAACGAAGTTTAACCATGCTAAATGCAAAGTCCTCCACCTGGGTCGGAGCAATGCCAGGCACAGTTACAGATTGGGCAGGGAGGAGATTCAGAGCAGCCCTGCGGAGAAGGACTTGGGGGTGTGGGTTGATGAAAAAATGAACACGAGCCGGCAGTGTGCGCTTGCAGCCCAGAAGGCCAACCGTATTCTGGGCTGCATCAAAAGGAGTGTGACCAGCAGGTCGAGGGAGGTGCTCCTGCCCCTTTACTCTGCTCTCGTGAGACCTCACTTGGAGTATTGTGTGCAGTCCTGGTGTCCTCAACATAAAAAGGACATGGAACTGTTAGAACAAGTGCAGAGGAGGGCCACGAGGATGATCAGGGGACTGTAGCACCTCTCGTATGAAGATAGGCTGAGAAAATTGGGGCTGTTCAGCCTGGAGAAGAGAAGGCTGCGTGGAGACCTCATAGCAGCCTTCCAATACCTGAAGGGGGCCTATAGGGATGCTGGAGATGGACTCTTCATTAGGGACTGTGGTGAGAGGACAAGGGGTAATGGGTTTAAACTTAAACAGGGGAGGTTTAGATTGGATATGAGGAAGAAATTCTTTACTGTGAGGGTGGTGGGGCCCTGGAATGGGTTGCCCAGGGAGGTTGTGAATGCTTCATCCCTGGCGGCGTTCAAGGTGGGGTTGGACATAGCCTTGGATGGCATGGTTTAGTGGGAGGTGTCCCTGCCCATGGCGGGGGGGTTGGAACTCGATGATCTTGAGGTCCTTTCCAACCCTTACTATTCTATGATTCTATGATTCTATGAAACAAAGTCAGCACACACCAGAATTATGAGAAAAACTGCAGAAAGCAAGATGGGCTGGGACACACAGAAGTCACGTTTCAGAATAACACATGCCACTCTCTCCTCCTCCTGCCAAGTAGGACCACAAAAATGACTCCAGCTAGCCCTGCTCAGAGGCAGAACTTTTGGAAGCAGAAAGCAGCCCCGGTCACTTTTTTCCTTAAAATGTATGAAAATCAAAGCTGGAGAAACTTTTAAAAATGTTGAGTGCAAATGCAACACCAGCTTCATATCCTCCTTTTGTCTGAGTGGTCCCATGAACAAGACTTAGTTCTCTTCTAGGACAGGATACAGACACAAATATGCTCCTGCAGACTTTTTTTTTCCAGTATCCAGAGGATAATTCAGAGACATAATTGTCTCCTTTTGCCTTCATTTGCTCACCTATTTTCCAAATCTGAGACTCCAAATCAGCTTATTCCAAGGAAACAGAGATCTGATTTTACTGACAGTTTTGCTGAATTTACCTGCTGCTGCTATCTCTGTTATTATATCCATTGCTGTTATTCTGTCAACCACCCAAACCAGCCACCCTCACAAGAACATACCTCTCCAGATTTACTTATAGTCATGACTCAATAATCTCCAGCTTCAAAAGCTTTTTCTCATGAGATTTTTTGAATCAAATAAGTGTCTTCCTTCTTGCTAATAATGGCATGATTTGTAACTTCACCTGTCATAGTTCAGACTAAGGGGGATCTATCTTTCTGTACAAACAGAAACCTATCTCAAAAAGTCATATTCCAGCCTTCTGCTACTCCACCTGGGTCGGAGCAATGCCAGGCACAGCTACAGATTGGGCGGGGAGGAGATTCAGAGCAGCCCTGCGGAGAAGGACTTGGGGGTGTGGGTTGATGAAAAAATGAACATGAGCCGGCAGTGTGCGAATGCAGCCCAGAAGGCCAACCGTATCCTGGGCTGCATCAAAAGGAGCGTGACCAGCAGGTCGAGGGAGGTGCTCCTGCCCCTTTACTCTGCTCTCGTGAGACCTCACTTGGAGTATTGTGTGCAGTTCTGGTGTCCTCAACATAAAAAGGACATGGAACTGTTAGAACAAGTGCAGAGGAGGGCCACGAGGATGATCAGGGGACTGGAGCACCTCTCATATGAAGATAGGCTGAGAAAATTGGGGCTGTTCAGCCTGGAGAAGAGAAGGCTGCGTGGAGACCTCATAGCAGCCTTCCAATACCTGAAGGGGGCCTATAGGGATGCTGGGGAGGGACTCTTCATTAGGGACTGTGGTGAGAGGACAAGGGGTAATGGGTTTAAACTTAAACAGGGGAGGTTTAGATTGGATATGAGGAAGAAATTCTTTACTGTGAGGGTGGTGGGGCCCTGGAATGGGTTGCCCAGGGAGGTTGTGAATGCTTCATCCCTGGCGGCGTTCAAGGTGGGGTTGGACATAGCCTTGGATGGCATGGTTTAGTGGGAGGTGTCCCTGCCCATGGCAGGGGGGTTGGAACTCGATGATCTTGAGGTCCTTTCAAACCCTTACTATTCTATGATTCTATGATTCTATGATTCTATGTACCTGCTAGGACCATCACACAGCCAGGAATTAGTGGCAGACCACACAAAGCAGAGTGAAATAAAATTAGTGCTGATCATAGCAAATTCCAATGACAATAAAAAAGAATGAACAAGGCATACCCTTATCATTTCCTAAGTACGTACTGTAACTAATGCTAAGATCTCACTGGAGAACACCACACCCTTTTTTGCCCCTCCCTGCATGCTTCCTGCCCACTGTTCCTCATTCACATTTTGGACAGGACAGGACAGGTCTGATAGCTGATTAAACCCATTTATTGATGCCAAAATGCCAATGAACTTGGCAATCCTTCTGCTGGCAATCAGCCAAATCGTAAAAATACTTCTTTAATTTATAAAGGTTAGCCATAAATGGACAAAGGTAAGTTAATTCTAATATTGGCAGCCAAGTTACACATGCTATGCACACATACACATGCACAAAAAAAATTCTCATTATTAAATCACAAAGCAATTAAAAAATTAAAAATTTCATAAGACCCTACATAAAAGAAATACAAGTGTTTAATGATGGATTATAAAGTGAAAGTGAGAAAAAAGTAAAAGCTCAGCTGTCTCAGGGGCTTCTCTTGCAGCCTGTGATACCGATTTCTGTCTTCACCCTCACACAAGCCGCAAGAGCTAATAAATTCCTGGCTCCCCTGCCTGGGAGCCAAGGCCGATTAATATCTGCCTACCTTGTTACCTAATTCATTATGGAATAGCAGTTAATTTGATTTGATATTATTTTAATAAAATTCTGTAATATATTAGATTGTTTCAGGCTATCAAAATAATTTTCCAATTATTACGGTTACTCAAGCAAGTCTTTTTTTCCCTTCATGAGCAGCAGTTGGTCTGACTCAGAATACATTAGCTCCTACAGCTTCATCCTGGCCAGAGGAATAAGAAGTATATGCATGATTACACCAGAAATGTTATTGCCAGTAATGTGAGCCTGCAGATCAAGGCACAGAGTCCAGACTGATGTGCAATTACAGGCCCCCATGATGTCATGACATTGTTGATTACTCTTAATCTACAAATGAGTTAATGCATTAATATATATATACATGGTTACATATACATATGTGTGCAAGCATGCATGCATACAAGTTCCTATTATTTTCTGTATCCTACTACTAGCATTTGAGGGGGAGCAATACATGAAGGCAATGTGGGATAGATGCTGCATCTCACAGGAACTTGTTACTTGCTCTTGGTATGGGTAGTACCAGTCTGGCCAGCAGGAAAGGGCGGATGAATTTTGCAAGCAGAGGTTTTTGCTGTCATCACCTTTGGCCACTTCAACAAATAGCAACTTACATGTCTGCTCAGGAAGTGTCAGGCTGCTTTTTTCTCTTGGTTTTAGCAAATGTCTAAGAGCCAGAGAAAAGAAAGGACATGTGTGGAACTTGATTGAAATTGGAAAAGGCAGCCTAGACAAAAGAGCAGGTGCAAACACAGCCATTCCATTTGCAGATGCACTGAATGTCATAACATTCTGCCTGGGTACGTGAGAGCGTCTTCATCACATGCTTCTGGGGTTGTGAGGGTGGCAAATCAAACACTGTCATGGCTTGATCCTAGTCCCACTGGACCAGGAAAGAGTTTGCTATCATCTTCATTATGGGCAGAACTGGGTCTGCATTAGTAATTTCATGTAGTTTGAACAACATAAATAGAATTGATCAGCAGCTATATCTCATCCTTTCTACAATACTTCCTTGAAGGGCTTCTGTTCACATGAATATATAAAATATCTGTACTGCCATGCTGTGAGTCAGGAGAGGGTCCTTCCTGTATTTTAAATGGTGGAAGAAGATATTTGGTCCTCAAAAATGAGAACTGATGGGACCAGTTGCTTCTCTCTCAGACAATCATTCTAGTGAATACCCTGACACCTCCTCCACACTCCTGAAGCAGTCTCTGACCCTGTTCGGGTATGTCCCATGACAATGTTGCAGTTCTTGAAGTATTACCATTTTGCCACTCTTTTCCTCTGCAGGACTGAAAACAGTAGTGCAAGCACTTGAGCTTAAGCTGCTGATCATTTTTAAGTGGTGGTTTTCTGCCTTGTACAGTACATCACAGTTCCTATTTCATATTTTGCCTCTAAAAGTGGTTATTCCCATTCCATTCAGCTATCTTAGAAGAGTGGTGGTTGACCCATGGGATGTAAGTCAAATATGATTTACAACCTTTTTCATGCTTCAGCAGAACTCAGCAGAAGCATAAATGGATCAGAACATACCCTATATATGTGAGGAAATACAACTTCTTTTGTTTTAGCATTTGTAAATTGCCTTATTATTTCCATTGCTTAGCTATCATTAAATGCATGAAATAGCACTGTTAATAACAGGGTGATGGAACAACATTTACTGCACAAAGAGTGCATTACTATGGGTAAACTGTATGCAACCTGCCAAGTGAAAGCACTATCATATCAAATGTAGAGGTTAGTATAATTTTTGCTTCTGTGCATCAATATTTCTTAATTTATGTTCACATCTCGGTGGGATTAAATTGTTGAGACAAAAATGACAATGTCTACCAAAAGGATATTAGTGAAAGATGGGGAAATGGTGTGGATGCCTAACATGAGGTTATTTGTCTCTCTAATTCTTGACAGTAAGAACGTTTCTAGGTTTTCCTTCTAAAATCCTTACATTTTTCTACAAACTACATTTTTGCTAACCCTTATAGGGTAATATATAATAAAATTGTTGGCTTGTCGCAAAATTCACAGATGCAAAAGATTGTCGAAAGCATTTATGGTTTCAAATACACCCATTTCAAAAAGGAAACTTCCTATACAACATTCAGTTACTGGGAATCTTGGCTTAAAATCTGTGTCTCGCCAATTTTCAGTTTTAGAATATGCTTGCCTTTTTACATGACTAATATTCTTTAAAGATGTTTTAAATGTAACTATCACACTTTCAAAACAGGCAAAAAGACTTACAGAGAATCCTGACTTTATCGTTTGAAAAAAAAAAAAAGTCATTAATCATAACTGAAGTTTTTCAGTCACTCAGTATTAGTGATGCTGAAGTGAATTAACTAAAAGACTTTCATGCTTCTTGATCTTGGACCCCATGCCTGAAACCCTCATTCATGCAAATCTTCCTTACTCACATAAGTTGCCCTATTGAAGTCAATGTATCTCAGCATGTAAGTAGAGTTTGAAGAGAGGCCTTTGGTATATAAAAGCAGGAAACAGAGTTGGTTCTCATGATTCTTGCATAGAATCTGGTAGGTTTATATTCTTTTCCACATCTCTAATGCACAATCAGCTAAAATGATTTTAGATCCTAGAAATTGCTACAAGATGGTTATAAATTCTTTGTGTGGACAACTTTTCCATTTGGTGGTAAAACTGGAAGGCCTTATCACTCTTTTATAACTTTTTATATTATTTTTATGAATGCAAACATAAGGCATCAAAGACTGTAGGCTGAAAACTCCTCTGTGATCCAAACCAAGTGGCAAAATTAAGTCCTGAAAAAGTTAAGAATCACATCTGGTTTTTGGTCTGCTTAGATGACTTGGCCGGAGAACATAGCACAGAAGTAGATTGATGCAGAATAAGGCTCAAATTTAATAATCAAGCTTGGTTATTGAATACAGCCATAAAGATGGATGAAATGAAAAGTTTGTATTACATGTCTCCACTCATCATGTAACAAAAGAACATAAAATAAGGGGATGTTTTAGGGCTAAAAGAATGGTCTGTGCTGAAAACGCATCAGATGTAAGCAATATGGGATAAGACCTTATTACAGACAATACCCAAGGAAGAATGTAATGTCCATTGTCTGATAATGGGAGAGGGACCTGAGAACCTTAGGCCCAATATGCTGTCACTCTGTGCATGTGCTTCTCTTTATGTGAGTCACAGAAGGTCACAAAATCCTTTGTTATTGGCTGCCAATGGGGGGCTCTGCCAGCATATTACCACTGCAGAATGTCTGCTCTCCACCTTTCTTCCCATCTCCCTTCCCTTCACTCCACCCCTCTTCCCCCTGGGTAGTCATTCTCTTGGCTGGCCAACATAGTTTTGGTAATTCTCTGTTCTTCTCGTCCTTCTCTGATCACAGGTCCTGCAGTACAGCTCGTCTTGGGTGACAACAGTAGAACAGAACATTCAACTGAAAAATTACATGCTGTGCTATTGTAATAACAATTACTGTATACATTGTTCATCTATTCAGCCACATCTTCTGCAAATCACATGACTGCAAATCCAAGATACATCAGCATCTCTGAGGTCCTTAAAGTAACTTTAGTTACAGGAGCTGGGATATGGATCTGATGGAAGGGGAAATCCTGGAAGCGATATAGCTCCAGGGAAATGTTCTCACAGTGACTGATGACAACCAAGAAAGAGAAGATTTAATGTGCTTTTTGCTTTCGTTGGGCTTTCTGAATTGCCCTGGGAAAAACTGTGGCCATACTTTCTAGATATTCATCTTAGGTATGCACATTACCTGCTTCAGTGCCTCAGTCTCTTGCTTTAATGCACTAACCTGCCTGCATCTCCACAGAACTGCTGGTCCCATCTAAAAGCTGAGGAGTTGAGGCACAGCCTATGGTGTCTTGACCCTTCAAATATCTTTCCATATGAACTGTTAGATAAGTATATCCAAAGGATATGCTCTTAGTAACGTGCCCTTTTGCACTTAAATTGCTACTGTGCTTAGTGAAACAACTACACACTTCATACCTTAGGCTTCTCAGAATTAAGCCCTCTTTATCATACATAATGATTTGGATAAATGTTTTAGATAATGTTGCACAGTATTCCTAATAAATAAATTCCACAGTATTTTTCTGTTTTTTGTTTGTTTGTTTGTTTTTATGAACACATCACAGTAATTTTCTCAAAATAATTTTCCCTTTTAATACATTTTAAGGGTGCGTGGACTCAGTTTCTCTGCTTCTCTTCTGGTGTTTTTTTTTAAGTCTGCAAATTAATGCCTATGTACAAGAGCAACAATGTTCTGATGAGGTCAGTCTGTATGGAGAAAGCCTCATGTGGTATAGCGACAAAAGTCTACTTTTTCTATAGAACAACACATACAATCAGCATCCTGATAAGGAAAAAGGTCAAATAAAGGGCAGTTCAGAACACATCCACAAGGAGGTAAGAGTGGAGTACATGTTAATCAGCGCACAAATGTTACCAGATTTCTTAAAAACAGAAGCATTCTTTGGGTTCGGGGGCCTCAGCATCCTCAGTCTACAGCTACACAAGTAAGGAAACATTTCTATGGACAAAAGCAGTACACGTTCCCCTTCCATGTACTAGGGTATAAACCATGACAATGGTTGAATGTGCTATATGGAAAAAAAAGTATAAAACTATTATAAAGACTTAATGAGATTTTCTGTTATGTTAAATTTTACATTCTTAAATATAAGTTCTTAAAGAGATAACTAATTATATCTGGTTATCTAAGCATATCACAACCAGGCGAAGGCCTCCAATTTCGTAATACCTGCATGAATACAAAAGGTATACACATATCTGACTTCAGAGAAAACTGTAACAGAAGTCATTTTAGTGATTCAGGGAGAAAGGATGAATGAGGGCTAGAGATTTTAAGAAATGAAACAGAGTGCATGCTCTTTCCTCTGTAGCTTTTCACAAGTCATTTAATGTTTAAGTTTTCCAGATGTAATATGAGTATAATACCATTTCCATTTTCACAGAGATGGTCAGACGATGGACATGTTGAGATACTGACCTGCTCAGACGCAGCTGAATGGGGCCTGCAGAAGTGTCTGTACATTCAGCAGTTTGCCATCCTAATCGTCAGAAAAGGAGAGGCAATGATCCTAGAGGTGAGCAGTTGCACAAGAGACATAAAAGTAAAGTAATTAAAAATCATTGGGTAGAACAGTGATGAAGTTTGAGTAATTGCGTTCTCCCTACTTAAAAAAAAATAACTGCCTGAAGCTTCAATTGGATCTGGGATTTTTTTTTTCATTTGAAGCCAGCAGGTGTTGTGCTGTGTCGTTGTGCATTGTTAATGAGTTGCCATGTTTCTCCTCAGCAGTGGATTGGCAAAGTGATTTCCTTTAGCATGTAAAACACTTTGTGGCTCTCTGAGGTGAAAGAATATATAGATATAAAATCAGCCTAGAAAGGCCTGATTTCTTAAGAGTCTAGAGCAGGGTTGCAGCGGTTAGAGCAGGTTTCTATGGAAGGCAGCAGCAGGATCTGATTTCTCATGGGCAGTCTCAAGCTCAGCAATACAACCACATTCACCAGCTGCTGGTGATTGCCCCCACCATTTTCTTGATCAAAAAGGCCATCACACAGATTTTTCAGCACCCAAATCAGTGAGTTTGGTAGAGGCAGTGTTGTAGGTTAGCATAGTTTCTTTCACATTCAGGTTAGTGAGGTTAAAAGGAGGATGGACTAAAAAAAACGGTTCTTTGTTTTTACGTTAAACCCAAATCTCAAATTAGGAAAGCAGAGCATGAAGGAAAGAGAAAAAAGTACTGACACACCTGTAGTCTTCAAAAACTAGATTTCCTGCCAGTTTATTCTAGTCTCTAGTTTCTAAAACCACTTGCCAGTATAACATCTGAACATATGTATTTCATGTGTAACAAATGCTGGATTGCTTTCTCAAGTTTGGGACTTTCTGGGAGAAAATGGGCTTATATATATATATACACAAGCAAGGAAGCAAGCGCCAAAAAAATCTCTATAGGCAAAAAAAAGGAGATATTGGAATTTGTAATAGTCCTTCATTCCCAAGCATTTATTCTGCAAACTTGGAATGAAACCTTCATAACACACAAAAAGATATTAATTTCCACATAAGATTTTCACACTACTTCAGGTGGTCACTTACCAGCAGAGACTTCAAGAATTGAATAAGCACCAAATGAGGCAGAAAAGAAGTAAAAATGGCCCCTCCACTTACATTTCCCATATATATATATTTTTTTTTAAAGGAGGTCAAGAGTGAACCCAAAAGGGGGTGCATAACACAAATATATTCTGAGGATCGTGATTTAAGCACCGTAACACTAGACTGTGATCTTAGTTATAGCAGATAAATCTGAAGCAAATCCATCAAGTCAAAACCAGAGTCACTGAAGTCAGTTACTCTGGATTTAGAGTGCCATGGCAGAGATTTGAATTTGGCCCATGCTGTCTTAGATGAGGTCAATGTATATACAGAGAAATAGAAACCAAGACAGCATAGTGCAGAGAAACTGAGCTGATAAATAGAACGAAAGAGTTTACACATGAGGAGAGAATTACTTAATCTTGGAAGAATAATAAAGATGATTAAGAGGTGACATTACTGAGGCATTTAAACAAGCTGAAGATTATTATAAAATTAAGCTTGATGATCTATTTGAGTTTGTTGAAGAGACGAGAAGTGGAGGATTTAGGTTTACGTAAAGTGGGAATATATGTAAGAAGAATTCAAGGAAGTACTATTTTACAGAGACTGATAAAAAGATGTAAGGCATTTCAAATTCAAATGTTTGAGACATGCTGCATTAATATTTAAGCAAATACGGTAACACTACCTTCAACCTAACACGTTTAGGTGGTATCAGTCAGTTTTCTTCTTGGAAATAATCAATCATTTTTAGAGACCTAATTCTTACTAATTTTTTACCCTGAATATCTGGATCAAATCAAAGATGCAAAGCTTAAAGCTGTGCAGATTTTTGAGCAATGTCAGTTTCTACTAAGTGCAGATCTGGTCTTGTGTTTTTCTTTCACTTGGCAAGACTGGCAGACTCTCAGGCCCCAGAACTTGGTTGCATGCATCGGCAGGGTGGCAGGAGGAAGCTTACACTTCTGTTGTCCACACATAACCTGTTTGGTGGGTAATTAAAGGATTTTTATCTCCAGCACAGTCAATCTGGCACCTTTCAATGACTCAAACTGACAGGAGCAGAAGACAAAAAAGAAAGAACGCTCTTTATTCTTATTGAAAGATAAGAAAAAAATAATTATGTAGAAAAGATAAATAAGTCTTATGAACAGTGTATTATTGGATTTTTTTTTCCTGTTTCTCTGAATCACTATTGAAGAAGATAAAGCTCAGCCTAATGCCTTACTTCCAAACATCTTTATGTATATAATCTTCTGCCTTCCCCAGTATGTACAGGTCTGCTACAACTCAACACAAGTATATTTTTCATAAAAGAAATTCACAAGCGAGTCTAATCAGTGTTGTGCATCCCTGCAAATCAACAGATAAATATTTAAAAGATCAAATAAGGAAGCAATCCAAAGGTTTATTTCCATAGTCTCACTTTACATTTTGTCCTCCCCCTTTACCTTCCTAACCCTACAGGTCTTAAAAATGAGTGTAAGCAAGAGTTTTAAGCCACTTTAAAGAATGGCAATATCAGAGATTGTTATTATTTTCTCCTTTTTCCCCTCTCATATTATATTATATTGCAAGACTCAGAGGAAGTGTTATGATAGTCATATGTAAAATCTCAACCCAGCTCAGTTCCTTAAAGTTTATCTTTTAACTCAGACTGCAGAGCTCCAGTATTGCTAAGCAAATATGCCTCACACACCACATTGAAAAGGTTTTGTCAAGAGGAGTTCATGAAAGGGTGCTTTTTGGTCAGGAAATGTGCCATTTTTGGTCAGGAAATGTGCCAGTTTGAGGCTGAATTTCCTCAGGACACAAATGCTGCAGACTCCATTTCTCATCGGCAATTACTCTAACCCCTTTAACCTGTCAACACTGCCAAACTGGTTTGAAAAGATGACAACAAACCTGTCATTCACAAAGAAGGGAAGGGCAGGAAAAAGCACTGCTCCATGAATCCCAGTCTTATGGAGTGGGAACTTTCAGTGTGAGCAGCAAAACTGGGAAGATAGGTGGGATTTCAGACATCTGCCACCACTTCTTCATTCATGAATCTATGTTGTTGGGTATTTTCTCTTATTCCATTCAGGGCTGTGTCCATCCCATTTTATTTCAGCAATTAACTGCAAGTTGGAACCAAAGACACTAGAGATTTCTTACATAAGTGATGAAGAAAGCTGGCTGTCTTCATAAGGAAATTCAACTTTCAATCAACTGCAAGGTAAAGTGCCTTTTACACTTGTATCTGTCTTTCCCGTGACTGTGTAGGAAGACTACAGTGGTTGCACTTCTAAATCAAATATCTCAGTTATGTTTCTAGTTCGATCCCTTAGAGTGTAAGTGATTATGAAGTCCAGTCCTGAAGTATCTGAGCCGTTTCAAAAACTGCATGTATAGTGAATTTGTTTGTAAATTTGACTCCTGGAACCTGACACCTAAAGTTAGGTGAAAAATCTTGCTAAGTAAATTTGTGAATCATTCCCAGTGTCTCAGAAGCTGTTAATTGAACTCATCCCATTCATAACTCAGGTTATTGTGCTAACAACTGTAACATCTTTGCCTTTTTTTAGTCTTGTTTCCTTGAAGAAAGAAGATGGATGGGATTACACGGGCAGGCTGGCTGGCTGTCCACAGCTTTGAATAGCTTTTCCCCTGAATAAATCTATTGACCAATTTCAATCACACACAAAATCATCAAGATGTTTAAGTTCCAACATACTCATGAAAATTATTAGGTAGAGGAAAACAAAACTGATGTCTCCAGGGAATTAAACAGAGAAAAATATCATAGAATCATAGAATAGTTAGGGTTGGAAAGGACCTTAAGATCATCGAGTTCCAACCCTCCTGCCATGGGCAGGGACACCTCCCACTAAACCATGCAATCCAAGGCTATGTCCAATCCCGCCTTGAACACCACCAGCGATGGAGCATTCACAACTTCCCTGGGCAACCCATTCCAGTCCCTCACCACCCTTACAGTAAAGAACTTCTAGCTTACATCCAATCTAAACTTCCCCTGTTTAAGTTTGAACCTCTTACCCCTTGTCCTCTCACTACAGTCCCTAATGAAGAGTCCATCCCCACCATTCCTATAGGCCCCCTTCAGATACTAGAAGGCTGCTATGAGGTCTCCACACAGCCTTCTCTTCTCCAGGCTGAATAGCCCCAACTTTCTCATCCTGTCTTCATACGGGAGGTGCTCCAGTTCCCTGATCATCCTCGTGGCCCTCCTTTGGACTTGTTCCAACAGTTCCATGTCCTTTTTATGTTGAGGACACCAGAACTGCACACAATACTCCAAGTGAGGTCTCACAAGAGCAGAGTAGAGGGGCAGGAGCACCTCCGTCGACATTCTTTTGATGGTCACACTCCTTTTGATGCAGCCCAGGATACGGTTGGCTTTCTGGGCTGCAAGCGCACACTGCCGGCTCATGTTCATTTTTCACTGACCAATACCCCCAAGTCCTTCTCCGCAGGGCTGCTCTGAATCTCTTCTCTGCCCAACCTGTAGCTGTGCCTGGCATTGCTCTGACCCAGGTGTAGGACCTTGCACTTGGCATAGTTAAACTTCATCAGGTTGGCATCAGCCCACCTCACAAGCGTGTCAAGGTCCCTCTGGATGGCATTCCTTCCCTCCAACGTATCAACCGAACCACATGGCTTGGTGTCATCGGCAAACTTGCTGAGGGCACACTCAATCCCACTGTCCATGTCACCCACAAAGATGTTGAACAAGACCGGTCCCAACACTGATCACTGAGGGACACCACTCGTTACTGGTCTCCAGCTGGACATTGAGCCACTGACCACAACTCTTTGCGTGCGGCCATCCAGCCAGTTCTTTATGCCCCAAGTGGTCCATCTATCAAATTGATGTCTCTACAATTTAGAGACAAGGATGTCATGCCAGATAGCGTCAAACGCTTTGCACAAGTCCAGGTAGATGATGTTAACTGCTGTGGAATAATTAGGAAATATGGGATAATTAGGAATTAAACTTATATTTTAAATGTAGCATTGTCCACACATAAGGGAAAACGGACTTTCAAGGCCTCTCAGGGCGAGATGCAGCCGCACCGGGTATGCCAGGAATGTGCACTCCACCGCAATTCCCGTGGCAACGCGAAGACGAAGCGTAGGGCGAGGTGGAGATCTCGCAGTTACGCTTTGTCCTAACTTCAGCACAAAGACGGGAACGAGATGGTACAAGAAACTGATAAGCTGTGTAACTGGCAACAAAGACCGGAACGAGATGGTGCAAGAAGCCGATAAGCTGTACACTTCTTACCTTGGGCCAGCAGCCTGTCTTCTTTTGACAGAATGCCGCCCTCAGTGTGGACTTTGCTTCATTATAACGTCATTATAATGCAATTACTCACTCATCTCTAATGAGACCCCCACTCCAAAATGAGATCAACCCTCTCTGAGTAATAATAATAGTACGTATGACTAGAGTCACTCAAGCTCCACCTTAAAGATAAAAAATAATATAAAAAGACCCAAGAAAGAGGGGGATATTAGGGGAAGATACCATCGTGGACGAGTTAAGGAAAATAACATCAACCGACTCCTGGGACCGGTCGACGGGCTGGACCTCTCTTCCCCCCCCATAGGGACACCTGTGGGTAAGACTCGCACTGTATCCAGTGCTTTCTTAGGGAAAACTTAGAATCTCTATAGAGTTGTTCTTATTTGTCACCTGTATCTTTTAGAGCTCAGCTGTGTCAACTTTATCAAGCGCTTGTATTCATGTAACTATTATATGCACGTGCTTTTGCAGACAGTATTTATCACCGGCAATCCATAAGAACCTGTACCTGTTGCACCAATAAATTTAGTTAATAAGTCATACTGTTTTGATATCTAATTGTCACTATCGGTAAATCCAGACCATTAGAGGTTCGATATAAGTGAACGCGGTCGGATTAGCCTCCGGACCATTAGAGGTTCGATATAAGCGGGCGCGGTTGGGTTGAAACCCGGACCATTAGAGGCTCGATATAAGCGAACGCGGTCGGATTGGCTCCCAGACCACTAGAGGTTCAATATAAGCGAACGCGGTCGGACCGATAGCAGCATATCCGAAAGTGAAACAAGGGGTTTGTTTTCCCCCCCCACACTCTTTAACGCAACAACTGCCCAAACCTTGTCCATCAGTTCCATAGTCCCATCATAGAAGGCCACCAGATTGGTCTGGCAGGATTTCCCCTTAGTGAAGCCATGCTGGCTGTCACCAAGCACCTTGTTTTTCATGTGCCTTAGCATGCCTTCCAGGAGAATCTGCTCCAAGATTTTGCCAGGCACAGAGGTGAGACTGACTGGTCTGTAGATCCCGGCTCATCCATTTTCCCCTTCTTAAAAATGGGGGTTATATTTCCCTCTTTCCAGTCATCGGGAACTTCACCTGACTGCCAGGATTTTTCAAATGTGGTGGACAGTGGCTTAGCAACTTCATTTGCCAGCTCCTTCAGGACCCATGGATGGATTTCATCCGGTCCCATGGACTTGTGCACATTCAGGCTCTCAAGATGGTCTCGAATCACATCCCCTCCTACAGTGGGCCCAGGGTCTTCATTCTCACTGTCCCTGCATTCCAAGACTTGGGTGGTATGGTCAGAGCATTTGCCGGTGTAGGCTGAGGCAAAGAAGTCATTTAGAACCTCTGCCTTCTCTAAATCCAGGGTAGCCAGTTCTCCTGATAGTTTCTGGAGGGGGCCCACGTTGTCCCTAGACTGCCTTTTGTTTGCAGTGTACCTATAGAATCCCTTCCTGTTATCCTTAACATCCCTAGCCAAGTTGAATTCTAAGTGGGCCTTAGCTTTCCTAACCTGCTCCCTAGCTTCCCGGACAACATCCCTGTATTCTTCCCAGGCCGCCTGACCTTGCTTCCACCTTTTATAAGCCTCTTTTTTCCTTCGAATTATCCTCAGCAGCTCCTTATCCATCCAAGGAGGTCTCCTGGCCCTCCTGCTGAACTTGCTTCTAGTTGGGATGCATCGCTCCTGAGCTTGCAGCAGGTGAGCCTTGAATATCAACCAACAGTCTTGGGCCCCCCTGCCCTCTAGGGCTGTGTCCCATGAAAACTTACTGAGCAGGTTCCTGAAGAGGCCAAAGTCTGCTCTCTTGAAGTCCAGGGCAGTGAGCTTGCTGCACGCTCTTCTCACTGTCCTGAGGATCTCAAACTCGACCATCTCATGATCGCTGCAGTCAAGGCTGCCCTGGAGCATTACATTTCCAACCAGCCCTTCCCTGGTGGTGAGCACGAGGTCAAGCATGGCACCTCTCCTTGTTGGCTCCTCTATTACCTGCAGAAGGAAGCTGTCTTCCACGCAATCGAGGAATCTCCTGGATTGCTTGTGCCGGGCCGTACCATCCCTCCAACAGATATCAGGGTGATTGAAGTCTCTTAGGAGAACAAGGGCCTGTGAGCGTGAGGCTGTTCCTGTCTATAGAGTGCTTCACCCACAGAGTCCACTTGGTCAGGTGGTCTGTAACAGATCCCCACAATAATGTCACCCATCACTGTTCTCCCTTTAACCCTGACCCACAAACTCTGTCGACTGCTCACCTGTCCCCAGACAGAGTTCCATACTCTCCAGCCTATCCCTAACATAAATAGCAACTCCCCCTCCCCGCCTACCCAGCCTGTCTCTCCTAAAGAGCCTGTAACCTTCCATTCCAATTCTCCAGTCGTAGGAACCATCCCACCATGTTTCTGTGATGCTCATTACATCATATCCCCCTTGACAGGCACACATCTCTAATTCCTCTTGTTTGTTCCCCATGCTACAGGCATTTGTATAGAGGCATCTGAGCTGAGATCCAATTGAAGCTGGCTCATTGGCTGGAGCACCTGGAATATCTCTACATTGCTCTGAATGTTTACTATAGGTGCTGGGCAGTGATTGGGTGTGTTGGGATGGAATGATGCCCTCCCTCCCACAACACGTCTAGTTTAAAGTATCTTTGAGCAGTCTGGCAAGCCTGCTACCAAATCCACTCTTCCCTTTCTTTGTCAGACCAGCTCCATCAGCCCCCAGTAGACCTGGCCTACTATATTGAGTCCCATGTTCAAGGTACCCAAACCCCTGACTATAGCACCCCTCTTCTAACCATTTATTAACCTGGCCAATCCTCCTAGCCTTTTCAAGGTCCTGCCCTGTATCCTGGAGAATTGACGAAAAGACAATCTGAGCTCCAGAGCCCCTAACCACCTCTCCCAGAGCTCTGTAGTCCTTCTTTATGTCCTCCGGGCTACTGCTATCTATATCAGTAGCACCCACATGGATCACCAGAAGTGGGCAATAGTCAGTGGGACAAACTAGAGCAGGCAGCTTCTCAGCAACATCCCTGATCCGAGCCCCTGGTAGGCAACACACCTCCCTTGAGCCTAGGTCAGGCCCACAGATGGGTGCCTCTGTTCCTTTCACAGTAGAGTTGCCTACTACTACGGCCCGCCACTTTTTCCTGGCAGCACCAGTAGTGATCTTTACCAGTGCACTAGCCGGTTGTTCCTGGTGGGAGTGTGGTTCCTCATCAGCCCCCTGCAGGACAGCAAAGCGGTTCTGGGTGGGGACAACTGATGTAGAAGGAAGCCCCTTGCTTTTAATTGTCCTCTTCCTCCTTTTTTTTTTTTTTTTCTTTTTTTTTTTTTTTTTTTTCTCTGCTACTGTTTCCCAGCTTGCTGGGTTAGGGGACTCCTTTCCTGCATGAGTGACAGTAGACGCTTGAGGCCCCTGCAAAGTCTGGTCCTGGAGCATGCAGTGCTGTTTCCTCTCAGCTTCCCTGATACCTTTCAGCCTGGTAACACCTTCCTGCAGCTGAGCCACCTGCTGCAGGAGGACCTCCACCAGGGAGCACAGAGTGCAGCCCTGCCCATTGTGCACCCTCCCCTCAGGAGACCATCGCAGGCGCTCTCTACACGCCGAGCTCTGCACTGCAGCTTCCCTTCCCATCGGCTCTGTTTGGGTGCCTACGCTGGCCACTGCCGGGGCAGCCAGAGCAGAGCTCCCAGACCGAGCCCTGGTCATACAGCGAGTGCCCACCATCCCGCTCGCCGGACCGCGTGAACTGCCGGGCAAACTGCCTCGAACCCACCCTGTTCGCCGCGCTCCCTGGGGCAGGTTTTTACCCAGTCAGGGCTGGTGCCGCTCCTCCTGGCACCGCCCCCTCTGAGTCAGTTCCTCGCGTCCGTTGAACTGCAGGCTCCTGGAGAGGCCTCGTCGAGGACTTCAGGCTGCCTTGGTGCCTGTTGCTCCGAGATGAAGCTCCTGGATGCCGAGCCTCCCCCCCCTCCCCCCCCCCCCCCGATCAGGCGCTGCAGGCGTCCCCTCTCGAGCAGCCAACTGCCTGACCAAACACAGGTTGTGATGGCTTTTGCTCAAGAAAGATAAAAAAAGGGGAAGGATTGGGGGAGTATGCCAAGCAAGGGGAAGACGAGGGGACAAAAGACTTTTATCTTCCTATTTATTGAAATACAGACTTTGTTTCATTAGTAAAACAACTTATTTTTCAACAAGAATGTGGTAGATATGATTGTTTCTCCCATCTTTTTTTTTTTTCACTAGCATCCAGTAGATAAAAATATGAGGATGTTAACTGCCAAAAAAAAAAAATTTTTTTTTTTTTTGTTTTGTTTTGTTTTTGTTTTTTTGCTCAGTTGAAAGTATTTTGGGTGTTGCACTTTATTACAAGGCAGCAAATAACCATTTCTTTGTGCATACCTCCATTTCTGCATACACAAGTGACAAATGGAAAAGCCTATTTCTTTGTAATCTGCAGTTAGGAAAATGGTAGAAGCAGTTTTAGGAACATACTCAATGGACTAAAAATGCTATTGCCTCTTGTGGCAAAATGCAAAACTAGTACAAACTCATTTGGCCAATTCACACTTGTTTATTCACACTTGTTTGATGTATTTCAAAAGCATAATGCTATGCTAGATCAGCTATCATCTGTCTTACTACAGCCATTATCAGGCCAGGATAAACACCATACTATGTGCTCTGATTAATTTGACATAAGCACTGTCAAGTTCTCATACCTGAGCCAGATCACGTTTTGTATAGAGGACGATCTAGTTATGCACAATCTGGTATTAATGAGGACAGACCAAGGTCTAAACTACAGCTTCCCTCTCTATTTAAGACATAAGTGGTAGCCAAGTGCAAGTTACTGGCTATAGGTCTCTTCTGATGCTGTCCAGTTTTCCATATTCAGTCCAAGTACAAGAGCATTTTAGCACTATAACCATATGAATCTCACTTTCCATTATGCTATCCCAAATATTGCACTGAGCCTGCTTTACTCCCAGATGATTATACATAATGGGCAATGTCTGTTTGGAAGTGTGCTGCAGGGATTGTGAGCAAATGAGCTGTCTCAAACTTACAATGTGGGACTGCTCTACCGTTAACAGAATCTTCTGACATTATTTCAAGCAGTGAGATTATTAAGTGTCATACAGCTAAACAGGAGAGGTCATTCAATGGAAATATCAGCATACTCAGTCATACATAAAACATGGTAGCAAGTGCTCTGTGTGACATTAGCCCATTTCTACCATAAATCTATAGAAGATCTGTTTTACACTGGCATGTGAAATAATATAATTTTATGTGTGGCATGGTAAAACAATGCCAACTCTGTGCATAACGGACTTTTCCTGCAGTGGAAAAATCTCTATGCTTGGGCCCTTGTCTTGCTGCAAGAAAGAAGGAAGAAGGCATTTTAGGAATGCAAATGAAATGCAACTGTATAGTTTAAAGAAATTACGGTTACTAGACAGCTGACAAGGGATAGATTTTAAGAATATTCATATCAAACAGCTGATCACAAGGTTAGCACATCTTTCTAGATCTGATCAAATGGTCTCAAATTATGTGTGTATATATACATAAGTAACAGAAATAATGTCATGGAAAGCAGAAGGCACCATAAACCCAAAATATCAAACCTGATACCTTATATCTTCTCCGTGAACTTCAAAGAAGCAGCTTCAGACCTTGGTGAAGCCTGATCTCAATTTATGAAAGGGACATTGTGCTTGAGGGAATGGGGAAGAAATACCCTGAAATTAATTTAACCCAGCTGGATCATGTTGGATAACAACATAAGTGGACAAAGTTGTGTCTCCAACTCAAGAAGAGAGCAGCCCTTTCACTCTGTACACTCAGTGAAGGACAAAAAAAAGCAGAGGCCAACACAGAGTGAAATAGGATCTTGTGGACAAAATACTGGGTTATAATTTAGATGCTCGAATTACTCCTGGCCCTATCATCAGCCTGCTGTGTGAATCTGTTGCTTCACATTTGGCTTCCCATGCCATACGCATCTTTTCCCATTCCTTTGTACAGTTTCTAGTACAATGGAGCGTACACATGTTACTATAATCAAGTGATAACAACAGTGGAATGGGATAGCATGGCAAGATTAGAAGTGTGTGCAGGAGGAAATAAAATCTTGTGCTGTGTGATAGCCTGCTCCACCATGAAAGTGTTGTATTAAATTAAACTGCATTAGTCATTTGAAAGCCTGAGAATGAGATAGTGCTATTGTTAAACAGTGTTGGCACAAATAGTTCAGTAAAATTCTTTTTATCTGGAACAAAATGGTTAATTCGTGCATGCCCATCCCCACCTGTAAACAACAGTTGGTGTGAGACTTGCTGGAAAATCGAAAGCATTTCATCTTTTAACCTGGTCAGGAGGTTCTACCATTAAAAGGTTGTAAAAGAGCTGGATATTATTTGCAAGTATTGCTTTGGAAACTGAGATGACAGAAAGGATGCCTTTGTGGTGAAGGGAAAGGATTATTTCTATAATTCAAGAAGTTCAGTTCCTGCCTAGTTCACCAATGCCCATGTGACCTGATGATCGTTTAAGCTCAGGCTCTCAGCAGAGGTGCAAGAGTTTCCCTATGGAAGGTGATGAGGCCAGAGGTGCATTATAGGTCCAGAGAGGTGTTAGACTCATGCAGAGAGGCTATCCTTTAAACATTATGGTCTAAATGACCTGGGTGTTTTCAGATCTCAGTAGAGAAATTGAAAGGATGTACCAAAGAAAGATCTCCATAGTTGCTTTTTTGCCCTATACTTTCCTATGCTTTCATTACTGCCCCTGCCAGAGACAAGATACTTAAAAGGTTGTTCTGCTGAGGAATGGTTGCTCTTCTGTTATAGCTATGTTTTGATAGAGACAATTCAGTGCAGGTCTCAGATTCAGATCTCTGCAGGTCTCTGTTTCTCCCACCCACCCGTTGTCTTTCCTGACTAATTTGATTGGAAGTTTGAACCTCGGCCCCACTGGTTTATGGGATTTTTGCCGTTAGCTTTGCTGAGCAAAAATTTTCTCTTACAGTCTTTGAGAGCAGAACTGCCTCCTATTATGTGTGTGCTGTGTCTAGCTCGCTGGGGTGCTGAAGTCAGTTGGGAGTGCCAGATGCTACTGTAATGTAAAAAAAGTTAGTGTACATGGAGGAAGAAGAGAGATTGTATAGGTTTTCTTTTAACCATTATGTAAAAATCACCTCAAACTTGAAGGACTTCAAGATATTACATTTAAAACAGCTTTTTTTATTATTATTTTGCAGGATCTCCAGCATTTTTCATGTGCAGACTGAGGGCTAACAGCTCTTCATGGTATTTACAGGAAAAATACATAGTGCTAAATAATCCCCACATGCCGTGGGAGGAACTTCTGTTTTTAATAAAACCAATCTGGTCTGGATCAGTGATAAGGGGGCATAATTTCTTCAAATGGGAAGCCAGTTCTTTGAAAGGAATCTTGCAGTCTACACTGATCTCAGATCAGGGTCTGCAGGTTAAACAGAAATCAGAGGCCTGGCTGTTTTTATGAATAAAGAGTATTGTCCTCATCTTAAGGGAAATTTTGGCAAAGAGATTTTACTGGGAGAAAGAAGGTTATGGTGCATGGACAAAGTACTCTGGAGTATGTGGGGCTAATTGCTGCCCTCCCTTTCTTTATTAACTGGATGATTAGCTCTTGTGTTAGGTCTTTGCTTTTTCAGGAAATGAATCTTCCCAGTTGTAAGGTAGGGAGCAATAACTGAGCAGAATTGCTGCCCGCATCACGATTGCTTTTAGCACTGTCAACCCATATTTCATACATTGCCACCTCTATTCACTGCTGGCAGCCCATCTCTCTGGTTTGCATGTGTGTGGGTGGCCCAATGCAGTTGAGTCAAGCCTTACTGATATCCAGGGGAGTTTGTTTGCACACAGTGATCCGTCATACCAGGAGGACCAAGTAGCAGGACTGAGGTTTTGTTATCTTCTCCTTTTTGCTGCGTCTCTATCTTGCTGCTTGATCAGCTCTCCAGTCTCTCCTCTACTGTTGCTGCAGACACTGTGTCGGTATTCTCCACCCTGCATTTCTCGCCAAGATACAATCAATCTAATCTTACTGTCCATTGTTTCTGTAATTAATGCATTGGTGCATGACAAATTGCTAAACAGAGGAAAAACAGAGAGTTGTCTTTGGATTGTATGGATACCAAACAGAAACTGCAGGGAGGAGAAGAAAAAGACAGCAGGTGTCCAAGCAAACCAATTGTCAGTGGACTCAAGGATGACATGTGAAGAGTAGGCACCAAAAGCAGATCATTTTAGGCAGCCGTACAGTCAGAGAGTTACATTTGCTGCAAACAAAGTGGCTTGCAACCAGAAGCACAATTCCTTGTTGAAGAGAATTTTTTTAAAATATTACGGGTGAACCAAATCCCATGGATTTTCTTCAGTTTTATAATAAACAATAACAGTAAGGGCATATTTAGTGCCTTCAACCCACTGATCTTAACCTGGTCTATTATCTTTAAGCATCCTTCTTTTATAGCTGAGAAAGAGCAGAGAAGAGATTTACTCAAGGAAGCAATGTAAATTAGCAATAAACTGAAGAACAGGCCGTAGGTCTCCAGAATTCAGCTCTACATTCATACCAATAGATCTCAGTTGCACGTCTGGGAGGCACCAGCTGATTTCGTGTAAAATGCATGTGCACAGAAACTTAGAATACAAAAAAAAAACCCAACAATTTTGCTTTAATTGATATAAATGGTTTGGGGCAGGTTTTTTGTAATTCTAAATGCATATGTTTTGAATACTTCCTTAGTTGTGCATTATTACATGTCTCAAGCAGCAGGTTGTATAAAAGGATACAATATTTTTCAAGTCTCTGCTATGGATGTGACCACCAGGAGGATGAAAATTTCCATGGTGTTGGAAAAATAGACAAACAAGACATATAGCCAACCATAATAATTACTTTTTGGCAAAGTACTTGGTGGAAAATTTCACATTGTCATTGTACAAACAATTCATGTTCTCCCATGAAATAGTGTCAGAGTGTTTCTCGTAAGCATATGCACCATTTCCTCCTCAGAAAGGTCAAGTAAAATAGCATCTATCAAGACGAGCATTTAGAAGCAACAGACCTGTTATTGCCAGCCAACAGCAACTCAAAGAAATGATGTTAGTGTATCTTAGGGAAAGACAACTGGGTCTCTGTCTGCAGTGGATTTTTATGGCCCAAGAGCACACTGGTTGAAATTCACAACCCATTACTTTAAACTAGCTTTGTGAGGCCCATTAAAGTCAGTAAAGATAAATCACTGAGGTTTGGGTTAGATGCCTCAATGGGAGTATTGAAAAGATATGTGCTAGTGTATCAATGGAAGAAGTCTTTTGAAGCATCCTACAAGATACTTCCACTTAGAGGCCTTCTTTTTTGAAACAGGAGTTACAGCAATCAGCAGACATCTTTTTAACAAGAATAGTGCAGCTCAGCCGAAGGTTGTGTGCTTAAATCAGAAAAGTCTGAACAAAATTCTTCAGTCCATGTTATGCAGGACAACAGACAATATTGTCATAATGATCCCTTGGTCTTGATGAATCACAGATCCATACTGCACCTTACAGACCATGATTTGTACATCCCTGATGATCCATAAATGAGATTTACAGATATGGAAAAGGATGATGGTAAAAAGCAAGTTAATTTTCACTCTATAGCATATCGTGGTTGGGCAATTTCTAAGAGAGGTGCACAACACCAGCAGAAAAATATTTATGGGTCTACCAATAATGAGAGGTGAGAGATTAGCTACTGAGAACCTACAAATAATCATTCCCAAGTTAAAAAAAAAAAAACAAAACAAAACAAAACAAACAAACAAACAAACAAACAAAAAAAAACACAAAAAAAACCAACTTTGCTCTTTGAATTAGTTGTGACCTTGGCATTTAAATATTAGAATTAAAGAATTACCAAAGTATCTTGCAGGAAGATTAGTCCCTCAAATTTCACTCCAATTTTCAGTCTCCCCACTATTTTGAAGCACCTCTGCAATGTGCATATATATGTATTTTTATACTTATGTATATAGATCCTTTGAATAAGGTATCTTTTAGGAACCTGCATTCAGGGGTTCAGAGGAAAACATGTCAGGGTAGGTATTGGACAAACAGTAGTGAAAGGTTTCTGAGCGACTATAATGCAGATGACAAATGGAAAGGGCCAGTGAAATCTGAAGTCTTACAGAAGAGAAGTTTAATATGCAGGTCATCAAGGAGAGGAGGAAGAATTGGACAACTTGAAGGGCAAATCATGCTAGAATTCTGTGCAAGCCACTGAGCACAAATGACAAATACACCCAGAGACAACACTCATGTGCACAAATACACCGTATAATCCCAGACACTGTAAGAAACATGTAAACATTCAAGCTTGCATTTGCATATATTCTGAAAATGCTAGAGGACGTTTTTGCAAGCTATTATTTAATTTATTCACAAGGTCGATTTAGAAACAGTGTTCAAATGTTTTGGAAATACGTCAAGAACATCGTTTTATTTCATGGTATTGTGGTAGCATCTCATTATATTAGTCTAATATGAATGCAGCACAATGAAAAAGCTATTGTGATGGTATTGTACTAGGCTAAATAGATAGAATGTTATTACAGTACTGTAAAAGGAAAGATTTATAGGTTACCATTTGCATTTATGAGTAAGAACAGCACATGCAGCCACATACTTGGCTATTTGGACTCCCAAGGAAACTAAACCTTTTGTTATATTCAGTGTAATCAGACATTTGAGTAGTGAACGACCCTGCTATTGCTGGAAAAAAAGCAGCAGCAAGGGAGAATAAGTGTGTTGACTCTGCTTCTGGAACAGTTTCTTCTGCCACGCTCCCCAGAGACTTTGTCCCCTTTCAACAAGATCACCAGGATCCCAGACAGAATAGGATCCAATTGCACATCAAAGCAGCCTTTTTTTTTTCAGGATGGACAACTAAGAGGCACAATTTTAATTTCTACAGTAATGCAGACAGCAGGGAAACAAGACTACCTTGTATGAGCTGAGGAATGTCTTTGCCTTCTCCAGGATATTTTCCACCGTGATTAGAGGCAGAGGTGACAGAGGAGAGCTGGGGCGATTTCTCTGTTTCCTTGCTAAAAAAATTTTGCCAACTACAAGAGGTTTTCTGTAGGGCATCCCTTCATCCTTTTTTCTCCCTTGCTGAGTTTGGATTGATAAGATGTAAGAAGTTTCTATTTAAAGGAGAAAATCCCTGTTTGCTTTCAACTTAGGTGAATAAATATGATCCGGAGAGGAAAAAATCCTGAGCACCAGATCCTCGGTGTTGTAATCACCATAGCTGTGCTGACTAGAATGAAAATACACTGATTTATATCAGTGAAGCCTCTGGCCCAATAACATGAATACAACTTTGTAAGACATTTTTGTTGAACATTTCTACATGCTTTGACTGTTGCTGCTGTCTCTTGAAAGAATACACATTTTAGTGGGAACTGATTCCAACAGAAAATCTAATATAATAATAATAATTCTTAAAACCAGGAAATAGCACTCAGCTGGGAGCAAGGACTTGATGGAAAGCCTATGGAAATCACTGGGGATCCTACTAAGACTTCTCACAGGTTTGGATTATTCCTAAAGATAAATGTTAAAAAGCGTCTGAAGGAACAGTTTAGTGTGAGGTATCCCTGCCCATGGCAGGGGGGTTGGAACTAGATGATCTTAAGGTCCTTTCCAACACTAGCTATTCTATGATTCTATGATTCTATGAAACAGGTGCTTCATTCTCAGTAAACACTGATATAAAGTGAGATGTTAGTTTCCTTAGGCCCTATGGAAAATCCCAAGTAAGATCACAGATGCAGAAGACTTTCACATATAAGTGAATTATAGAGATAGAGTTTTACCATGAAATTTGCAAGTGAAGCTGGGCTGATCCTGGGTGCTTTCAAGAATCCTCATGTTCACTTTGGCAGCACATGCATTGATTGGATGTCAGTCTGGAAGAATGGCTTTTCAGTCTTACTTTATGGAACAGATATCTTTGTTTAAGAAGGGACTCCAGCCTGTGAAGTGCTAGATGCTTTCTGCCAGATGCTAAATGTCTTCATTACTGCTGAAAGTACTCCACATCCTGCCAAAGTTGGTCAGCAAGGCAGGATGACAGTATTTGGAGAAAGTACTCCTCTTCCCTCACAAAGGAGGGGTTGGCAGCCCATGCTCCTCCACACCAGCAGCGAGCTCGTAAGTACACTGGCCTGTGCTTGTAAAGACTAAAATGAATTAATAATGTTTTGTGAGATTTACTTTTATTTTCCTTCTCCATCTTTCAGTGATGGAAACAACTTGCTTCAGAGTTCTCCATACAAGAGAGTACACTTCCTATATTCATGCCAGCCCAGCTGCAATGCCACATCTGATCCCCCAGGAAGGGAGAAGGACCAGCAGTCATCCCATTGCTGTTCTTCCTTAGAATCTGCCACATGGTATGGAGTCTGAGTCTGTCCTTATTTACTTACCATCTTACCTGCTACAGAAGCATAATAAAAGAAAAAAACAGAAATGTTTTCAGGAATTTTGAAGAAGGTATCAGCCAAGCTGCTAGCATGCTGCAGTCTGAGAAGCACTGTATCATAAGCCTTTCTGCAGAAATGAAATCTTTTAAAGTACTGTCTCAAACTCATTGATATCAATGTCAAGACATGTTCTATCACTCTGCTGGGGTTACCTCCCAGCTACCTTAAAAAATGTTATTAAACTTCTTCAGGAATAAAATCTCTTGAGGAATCCACGATACAGTAATAAAATAATAACTAGATCTAAAAAAAAAAAAAAAAAGGAAAAATGTGAAGGTTTGGCCCATGAAATCTTTATTGTAAAAAAGCAGACAAACCAGAGTCTTTAGGATGCTTAAGAGAAATTTTATCAAACCTGTTGATTTTAAGTAGAGAGTATTCAGATATTTTTGGAAGTAAAAATATAAAACTGATAAACAGATGGACAGGTAGACAAACAGACAGATATTTATTGAGAGCTGAGAAAGGCCTTTTTTTTAATCTATGTGTATAAATATCAGTCTTTGAGATGCTGGATCCTGTGGGATGCATGAGGAGTTCTCTAGTTTTACCAAAATTGTAGTATCAATAAGCAAATGAATTATTGCAAATAAATAGTTCCTTTTAGAGTTAGAAAATAATATTACTGAGCTGCCTGTAGTTATAAGAAACTACTGCTCAGGAATACCAATTGATTCTAATCAATGTCTTAAGTGATTATTTAAGACCAATTTACTCACATTGAAACTATTCTAACTAAATATTTGGGGGTTTATTACCATAAGATATTCCTCCTCAACTTTATAGGTAGAATCAAACAGAATTAACCCCTGATTTAGCTACCCACATCTTATGTTAAAACTTGTTGACTACTGAATTACAGATTCTTCCAAGGTTAATGATGAAGTTTAAACAGATGTTATATTTTGCTGGAGAACTCCCCTCCATTTCCTACCTACAAATCTACCAGAGTGAGCTCTGCACATAGCCCAGATGCTTGCAGCCAAAACATATTCGGAAAAGATGTTGAGTTTTATGTGCTTCATGGCCTTTGACATACAAATCACTGTCTTAAAAACGTAACTGTTAGGTTCCTACTCCCAGAAGCATAATCCATGCTCTGGTTTGCAAGTAAAGAAAGATACATATGACTTCACCAAAAAAAAAAACCCACCTTCATTTCAGCAAGAAGCAGAAAATTAGAAACTGTCCTGACCGTTGATTGGTACTGGCTAGCATTCTGTGGCTCTTCCTGCAGCATCTCAAATTTTTTGGCTCGCATTCCATGAGGCTTCTCTCATTGACCATACAGAGAAAATAAACAGATAATTTTGGTCCTAAAAATCACCTGCTAAGGCCAGGTAGTTAATTTTTTCCTTAGTACGTTTGCGAAAATGAAGTATTTATACATAGTCTTACTTCCACAATGTAGAAGTAAGTCCACTAACTTATGAACACATACATACATATGCTTAAAGCTAGGTATCTAGTTAAAGGTATACATGATTCAGTACCTTTTTGCCAAAGCAGAAAATAATAATCGAATTTTCTCTTTCATGCTGTCACCTCCCAGCTGAATTCAGCTTCTAGAAGCTTATGACATTTTTGTTTGATTCTTCTCAGTAGGTCATGTCTTCAAAGAACAATCATGCTACACATTTGCAGATAGAAATATTTGTTACAGCCAATGTTCATCCCAAAGGGATCTCTCCATATTGGTGTACTGCTGGATTTTTTGCATTTCACAGGAACATAAAATAGGAAGTCATTTATTGTTCTATATGGAGCCTGTGACAGACTTCTAACTGTAAAATTGGAGACCATAAAACATCAAATGATCATATCTTTGAGTCCTGCTATCATGCTTGAAAGGAAATGTTTTGGTTCATTAAGCATTCCACAGGTTAAAAACAAATTATCTCCATTTGTATTTATTTGCAGATCTAAAGAGCTATCAAGCTCACAAACCTCTTCTGGACTATTAAAGCCATCCAGCACGAATTTTAAGAGTTCTCGGGAAGCAGCTTGCAAGCAAGTAGCACCCAAAACCAGGGGCAGACTTTCAGAAAGCTCAGCCTCCAACACATTGAGTTTATTTCAGGTCACAAACAAGAACCAATCCCTTCTGAAAAATCTGGGCTTCATTATGAATCCTAAGTATTATTAAAAATCTGGTGCTCATTGAAGGTGCTGAGTACTTGAAAGCTTAGTGCTAGGTTGGAAAATCGTTTGCATGCCAGAAAAGCTTTTTTAGTCAGAAATGTGTTTTTAAAGGAATTTCAAGGTACATATGCAGCTACCAGAATACCTTTTAAAAATGTTTACATCACTGGTGTAGGGAAAAAAAGGGATGGAGTTTGTTGCATGGTGCCATCATTATATATCACATACTCATTTGCATCATAGAGTTAAAGAAATAAAAATGTGAACAAGTTTATCATGAAGAATTTAAAACAAAGCATTTTCAGTCCAATTGTTAATAATTATTCTGAAAATAAAAGATAACTTAGGGCTGGTTTATTTGACTAAGGTAGCTGGATTAATTGCTGACATGAAATAGTGGTAGAATTTTGAGAAGCCAAGACTCAAGTTTAAGAGCCTTACATTTTAAAGCTACGAACACAAAAAGCTTTTGCAACGTCCAAAGGCAGCTAAAACAGCAGCATTTTAGGCCTGGGAGAAATTATTTAAATAGAACAAAGCAGTTCAATACTGAGCATTTGGCATTATTTTTCCCCTCTGGGCCACACCATTGTTCTGCCATTTGGAATAAAAGAAAAAGGAAAAGAAAAAAGATCATATTTTTAGGTCTTGCACACTTGTACTTTCCCCTTAGCTCTTCACCGGATAAAGAACTATGATGAGATAAGCTAGACATTGCCCATACAAAATAATCCCAGAAAAGACAAATTACAATGGTCAAAATACTGTAATAAGGATTAGATAGTCTTGGGCTTTTGGATATTCATTCTTCAAAACTTTTTCAAATGTTTAATGCTCAGTGGTCAATAGACATTTGGACAATCCCCTTAATAATCGGCTTTAACTTCAGGTCAGCCCTGAAGTAGCCAGGCAGTTTGTCTAGATGGTCATTGCAGGTCCCTTCCAATTGGAACTATTCTGTTCTGTTCTGTTCTATTCTACTCTACTGTACTCTATTCTGTTCTGTTCCATTCTGCTCTACTGTACTCTGTTCTGTTCTGTTCCATTCTGTTCTGTTAAATCATGGTCCTCTATGGGGACTGATAAAGTCAGTTGCAAACATAAAAATCTTGACTTTCTACAAGGGTAAAAATCCCCAACTCTTTTGGGAGGACACCACTGGGATTCACCAGGAAGAATCTGCTGCACAGAAAAGCTATATAAAAATAAAGCCAAATCAATGTTTAATATAAGCCAAATATCTTTTTAAAAAAACAAGAACAGGGAGTGTTTAATATTTGTTTCTCAGGTAGTCATTAATGCCCTGTCTGCACTGTAATCTATGGAACAACTGGGGCTGATCTGATATTGCTGTTCCACCAGATGTTCTAGATAATTTGTCCATTCCCAGGTGCAGTGATGTGGACACTGCCTGTATGATGAGCCTGTAATCTTCCGTCTCAGATCCTCACTGAAGATAAGGCTCTGGCTTCTCTTCTTGCATATGCTTTATGATTGTTTCCTTCCTTTGCCTTACATGAAGATAGAAAGATCTAGGCTTATGAGGGAGCATTCAGTGGAGACCAGCAGTGCCATGTCTGCTTCCTCCTGGTGGTGACTGTTTGCTGCATGAGAGCTCCAGGAACAGTCCTGTCCTGGCCCAGCTGTAGGAAGGTGTCTATGGAAAGTGAGAATGGCTCTACCTGGAATATCTTTCGATCCACACCCTAAAAGCAGATAATTTTCATCTGCAGCATGCTAATGCAAGGTAACAGGGAGGAAAGGCTGTTGTGTGGAATGATCTCTGTTTCATTTCATCTGATTCAGCCCAGTGAAAAATTAGTCTTACACCTACCAATGCCCTTAAAGGGATATATTCTTTTAATGTGTGAGATGAAGAACAGGAGGAGAACAAGAGATGAAAAAGAAGAACTGTGATAACTGTGGGACCTAGAAGCTATAGCGTGCTCAATTAATTAGAATCTTCACTTGTTTAAAAAAAAAAATGGTCTCTGTGTGCACATATTTAAAAACTGGTAATAAAATATCACTACTGTACCACTATGGAGTCTCTTTGAGATGCTCAATAAAATGCTTGAATTACAAAGTAACAATTTCCATTGTTGGGAGTTGCTGCTATTCTCTTTTTATTGATGTCATAAAGTAGGTATTTATGAGATGAGGTTATTAAGATCAATAGTATAAATGGAACACCTAATTCTCTCTTTTTCAGGCCAGTACAAAGCATTCCTCTGGTGGAATATGTAAGAATAAAAGATGACTGGATACTGTCAGTTAACCCTAATCCAAATGCAAAGAGCTCACCCTATTAACAATGAGTCATTTTTTACATGTTTCTTAGATCTGAAACTATCTTGTCCCTAAGTAGCCTTTATGAAATGTACAGATTTGAATTCATTGCAGAACTGGATTTGCCGCATTTACAACTAACACTGAAACTCTATTTTTGCCCTTTTTAAAATAAGAGAGAAGATGGAACATTTTATTTTAAATCCATTTAGTGGTGTGTTTTTAATAAATATAATCCTTCTCTGTGAAAAAAGTCCTTTTGCAAAAACCAAAAATCTCAGATTACAGGGCTGATACTCGCTCCTCCCATCTACTGCATAATGAGGTACAAAGAAACTATGTATGTACTTGGTTAAATTTATATATACTAATGAAGAACTGAACCTGTATTTATAGTTTCACTACTCAGCCTAAGTAGTAAGAAAAAATTTTGAGCAAAATGCAGTCACCAAACTCTCTCAACTATTTCTACTGATCTGACTCTCATTTACCTTTTTCACTTGTAATCAGCAGCATCATCAATCACTGCTAATTTAAGATCATGATTAAATAATATCAGCTTAGTTTAGTGGTCATTATTAAGGAAAAAGATTTGCCAACAACTGATCGTGCTGTTGTTCCTAATGACTCTGCTCCTAGAACTCCATTCTACAAGTGCTTGTTAATTTCAGCAAGATTTACGCGCAGAAGCAAGGGTGTGAGAAGTTCTTTAATCATGAGATGCTACAGAAGATGGAGAGTACTCTTCATTGTTAAATGGAGAAAAATTCTGAAGAATTTTTTCTAAGATGTTAAACAAAATAGAAAATTTGGATCAACAGAAAAAAGTGAAAAAAATAGAAGTAATTAATATAATGCAGTACCTTGCATTAATCATATGTTTTTAAATCATGTGGTTTTCAAAAACGCAGTGCAAAAACTGCTATAGTACTTAAAAATCTGAAAAAATACAAAAAACTTTTAACATCTTATTTCACAACAAAAGATATTCATCATCCTTTATCTTGTTTTGTTTGTAGTATTGTACAATAAGTTAATTGAAACTTAGCAAACTGAGACATGAGTTTCCACTATCACTCTTCCCAGTGAAATTTACATAAGAAAAAGTTCAATACCTCACAGAGTTCTCCTATGTGGCTATGCATACGACCTTTGTACCCATCGAAGAGGCTGTTATTAGACACAGCAAATTTGCAGTGAAAATTAAAGTACATAATCTATTGCTTACCAACACTAGTAGTAATTACGACCAGTACTCATTGGCTGGTAGTCTTTTCTACCCTGCTTACAAATCTCCTGTGGTTGCAAAAATCATAGAAAAGCTATCGATGGGGTTTGCATGTCTAGTGACAGAAAAAGGTGTACAAAGCAGTGCTAGGATAGGGGAAGAGTTATGGTGAAACTCAGCTCCGCATGTCTCCTCAGACACATCCCCACATGTTCACAGCACTCCTGCTCAGCCCTCTTCTCTGTCCTGGAGCACATTTCTCCTGGGTGTGCAACCAGGTGCTATAAAACCTTTACAGGGCTAATATAAAGTTAACATTTGTGCCATGCTGAAAAGTATTTGAGGATGAAAAGACACATGCTTGTTTGTGAGGCTGTCTGTTCCCCATACTGTACTCAAAACCTCTTTACTGTTATGCCACAAAGTGTGAAGCAGAGGGAATAGGGAACAAAACCCTTCTAGATGGCAAATCTGAGTAACAACAGGAAAGCTACATACTGTGCAATGTCATTATATGACTTCAAATGTTTTGTTCCACAGAACATTACATACCTATTACATGCTTAAATACAGGCATTGCTATAGCATAATTAAAATATTTGTGATAAACATAAAAGGAATAAAAGGAGAAGTTAGAAAGCAATACTGTATTACCTCTATAGGACTGCTAAACCTTGTCTGTAGGCACAGAAAGAAAAGCCACCAGCATGAGGCAAGGCTCCATCTGAAAAACCAAGCTAGTAGGGAGAAGTGCTATTCTCCTTTGGTATGTACATAGCAGTAGAAAACTACTTTCTCTTAGTTATGCAAGCATGGTTCCTTGAGCTATGTTTGTGTACCTGAAATGTTCCTGTGAATGTGCCACAAGCCACTGGCTTTAGTGAGAGCTGTTCTTCTCCATGGTAATACTTGTTAACCTGTGCTAGTCCTTATTTTAAGTTCTTTTCCTCTACTGAAAAAAAAAGAAAAAAAAAAAAAAAATTGTATTTTGTCAAAAGAAAAAAAGGTACTATTACTAAAATACTTCAAATATCATTTTGAGACTTGGGGTTCTCAAATTCATTATTTATTTTTTCCAGGAAAGCAGTTACTAATTTCATTTAGTATGAAAAAACAAACCAAAACACAGAAATATTTAAGTGAGAATTTGTAATCAGCTTTATTCATAACTTTGCAGACCAGCTGCTGCAAGCACCAGGCAATGGTATGCTTTGTCTTGTTTAATAATTCTAGAGAAGTCCTAAGTAAGATTGTCACCATGATTCAAGGGACCCTTGGGTTAGCTAAGACCTAGTTACAATGTCCTGAGGATGTAGATGTAGAATTAAATGAGGACTTTGTATTCCTTTTCCAACTTGATCCCAGAAGATGCTTGGGCTAGATTATCTTCTACAACATGTTTTGCTAGATTCTCTAGAGAGGACCACCTTCCTAAAAGGACAGCATAGTAATTTAATAAAAAAACAATCTATGGAGGTCTATTACTGTGCAACTGGGAAAACCAAACCAAACAAGGTACTAATATAAAAACCTCAGTAAATTCCTTTGTGCATTATATGTACTACAGCATTTACAAATGACCACATGGATTGTGTAATATTATCTACTATGGAGAGATTCTTTTATAGGTCCCCATAGGCTGAAATGTTTAGACACAACAGAGCTGAGCAGAGAGCCCAGTTGTAAATTTAACTGAGAATTCTTCTCAGTTTATGGGCTTGCCTGTCAGCCATATCATTGCTTTAAAAATTGCTTTTGTATTAGAGAGCTTGACCCGAATGTAGTAACAACACATGTATCCCTTTAACTAAGCTTTGCATAGGACTGCAAATTGAAATGTAGAGAGAGATATTAGCTCTGTGAGTTAAGATGTCATTAGCTGCCCATGAAAGGTAACTTTGTTAGTTGTCATTAACGTATTTTTTGTGCTGGTACTTTAGAGATAAGAAGTGTTAACCTGGAAATGGCATTCTGATTTAAATCTCTTTAACATTTGGAAAGATCGGTTGTTTCTTTATACTGTGTTGCTCATTGAGGAGAGCCCTGTCTTTGTTCAGCATCTGTAAGTTGCCTGTATGTGGATTTCACTTAAGAGAAAAGGATCCTTTCAATTGTTTCATGAGTTACTCAGATATGTCATAAAACTGTCACTTTGGATTATTGCTTAAACGTTGGCTGCAAACTGAAAACAGTATGTCCATGCAGCATTCACGCAGTTCAGGTGGGGTTTATAAAAGGGAAATTGTTGCTCTGCAGGGAGATACCTGTTAACCTTATTAATTTGTAAAACTCATTACATATTTTTTGGCACTTGCCTGTGCAGTCTGATGCTGACAAAGCTGTTGACAAGATGAAGTAGATACACAATATTTATGTAATGTTCTTAGAAACTGGAGATTCAGAGCAAACTTCATTAACTAGACCTGAGCTCTCTGTGTCTACCAGGAGCTCTTTGCAGGAAAGAGCACATCCACCCTTTGCTTTTTAGCAAGATACAAGCTGGGATGCATGTGCTAGAGGTCTCAAAGTTAACAGTTCCAGCTTTAAATGCATTCTTCTGTTTTGTTATTCAAATGTCCTTTACCAGGCTACAGGTTGTGTTGGACAAAAGGTGGGAAACAACAAGCTCATCTTAAGAAATGTCTAGCAGTTTCAGTTCCTACAAACACCAGTTCCCAGAAAACAAAGAATTCATTCTGCATCTTACTAGACTAGGTTCTGTATGATTGTGCATTTGCTTTATAGTCAAGGTGTAAGCTCTGAATAGTGACAAACCAGGCTTAAGAATATTGTAAATGCATCTACCTGCATGTGTAACTTAGAATTTTTTTACTAGTATGCCTTAAATTCATATCGAACTGTATTTAATCTCAAAGGTATTTTTCTACAGTTAACATTGGACTCTCACCATGTCAGGAAGTTCAGCGAGGAAAAACTGCAGAAGGCAAGAATTAGGTGGACCAAAGTGTATTAATTTTGTAGTCATTATGTAGTTGTTCTTGTTATGGGGGATCTGGTTTACCACTGAAAAATTACTGATTTCTGCCAGAGTGTTTACACAGATTCCTCATATGGTAGGATTATGGTAGGTATTTTGAAGAAAAACCAAGTGATAGATTTTATCATTATCAAAATCTGTCAAGAGAGAGTTGCTTTATCTGAGCCTGCGTGGCTGCCTGGTTAAGGCCTTTCCTTGGATGCTCCCTGTCTTGGCCGAAAGGGGATTATGTTGCACAGTTTCAGGTTGTTGGCTTCTCTAGGGATTTCTGTTGGGACATACACAGAAAAAGACACATCCCCAGCTTAGCCTAACCCCTGAACCCCCCTCTCTACCTCCAGAACACCAGTATTTTTTGTTCTACCTTCCAACCCTACTGTGACTCAGCAAGACACTTGGATTATTCCCTTGATTACATACAAGCTTTGCAATATGAGCGCTGTATTGCAGGCTGGAATTTCATATACTGTAATCAAATATGATCAATTCACTGCAGGTGCTATGGCAGGCAGAGGACGATGGATTCCCTGTTTTCTAAATGTTTCCAGCCTAAACTCTAAACGTTGCTACCAATAGGGGTGATTGGCAGTGCCTTCTGTACTGTGAGGAGATAATTGTGGTGCTATGGTATAAGCAAGTGAGACTCATTCTGTATTTTTTTTATCGTGTAAAAAAATTCTGGTAAGAGCCATATGGGATAAAAGACTTCGGTTACAGCAATACAATTACAGGGTTGTTTTATTTAAGCACAGGTGTGACTGAGGCGACAAGTGAATTTTCCTACCATATATGTATGCAGGCAAAAAATCCAAAAGACTGTAGTGTCTGTTTCTAACTCAACCTACTGTGACCATTGAAGAACAGAAGAATTTTCAATGAGGAATTAACATTATGAAGAGGTTTAATATTATGTAGCTCATGGCACACCAAAAATCCTTAGCTGTTAGCTCATGATAATCCGGATAAAATTTAACCTACAAAACTTAAAAGGTGAGCTGCATCACTTTTAAGTAGAGAAAAAAATCTATTTTATACTGTCATTCAGATCCAATCCAAGGCTCTTAAAGTAAGTTAACAGATCTCTTTCGCTCGATTTCAGAAGGCTTTGGATCAGGTCCTCATAGTCACAATTCCTACCTGTGTGATATGTAAAAATGTCTTTTAAGTGCTCCTTGCAATCAGATAAAACTCTCTCCTAAATGGCATCATTCAATATACAGATTGTAGCAGGTAATTGTAAATTACAGTAGCAAGCTTAGAATCAACTATTTAAGTACTCACCTGGCAAACTGCAAAAGCTAACTTTTTTCCTCCTTACATTCCAGTATATATTTCATTTTTCATGGCTCCTTAACTCAGATATTGCAGTGGGCAATTTGGATTGAAACTTGGCATAGAAGTTGTCAGGATCCAAGAAACATTTGTCACTTAAAAATCATGAGGCTGTTGAGTAAAACTTGGCAAACTCTTCTAAAACTGTATATATGGCAACTATATTTGCTAAGTATTAATGCACAGGGTACACACACACTCTGGCAAAACACTCATGCATGTGTGAGCAAACACACAAAATGCACAAATATTTTCTTTCACGTCAGTACTCTTCATAATGTCTTGCTGATGACTGTGTTTCAGACGTCTGACTGTGAACGTCGTTCTGACGTACCTTCCATAGAAGGACTGCGTGGTATCTTATATTCAATGGCATAATAGGGTCTCCAAAAGGGGTCTTAATGACTAATATGCACACAGGCATACATTTTGAAAGCACACACTTCAAAAATATGGAAATAGAAGCATAAAAGGCAATTTTATAATTTCACACATAGTATAAAATTGTATAATATTGGTCTTTTACAGATGTCTCGAAAAGGGGAAAAAGGAAGGAAACTATAAAGCTATTTCAAGGGACTCCATACCACCTAACGCTTCATTATATAATTATAATTACCAATTTATAGCTTCATCTGGCCAACTGCAGAAGTGCAGAGAAGCTTTTACAGTTGATGAGTTTAAGGAGAGTTGAGGTTGACCAGCAGTTAGCAGTTCTTCTCAAAACCTGTAGGACTGAGCTCTTTGAACACACTCTCTTGGTGCTTCATGATCAGCAAATGAGACACCTCAATGGATGAGAGATATTCAGAGCCAGGAATTCAATGCTGAAAGCTGAGGAAAGAATTGGAGATGAGAATAATAATGGAAAGTGTAATTCATGCCAAGCCAAACATGAAGGACTTAAAGCCAGCACACTACCAGAAAGAATGACCTAGAAATATCATAGCCCTACTCTTTGCCAGTGTAAAGATATTTTATCAGCCGTCTTCTTCAACAACTGTGACTCAATATATTAACTCATATGGCAGACACTACACTACAATAAAAAACAATCGGTTGAATTTGGGGCAGATTGGAAGCTTTAATTTAAAAATGTCCATGCTTGTCAATTCAATTAGATGAGAATTTACTGGCAAGACAAGCTAAGGAAGGCTTGCCAAAATGTAAGGAAAAGACAACTCATCAGATAACTGTCTGAGACAGGTACAACCCACCAGGCTAGGCATTTCCCTTTGCTTTAAAAGTTTCCTCCACTGCATCCATATGTCAGTATCATCCCGCCCCTGAACTGAGGACAGGTTGCCATTGAAAGCTTCCTCTTTTGCCATCCTTCTCCCCTTTCACTCTGTGTCAGCCTAAATTCTTTGTCTTTTATCCTGATGTGACAGAGGGACACAGTGAGGTGTTCATAGCTGCCTGTCTCTAGATGCCTACCCAAGTCACTTCTGACTGAATCTCTGTATTTTCCAGCAACCAAAACTAGCAGATGTTCCACAGGTGTGGGAGGACAGATCACTGCTACCAGGGTTCTCTCCTAAAGCTCTTACAGTGAATAGCATTGGATTGGAGCTTTGCTTTGGTTTGGTCTGGGGAGAAGTGAGGGGGAGGTAATGTTTGCAACTTTAAACACTAAAAAAATTGAGACGTGATTATGTGATGTACACCTAATTAAAATGTACGACAGTTGCTGAAGTATTTTACTGAGGTCATTTTCTTTGTCCAGTGATGGGTTTACCACATGATATAACTTGTCTTGTGGTTTCTCTGTCTTTGCCGAGGAGCTCAGACCTAAGTACAGAGGGTGGGGTCAATCCTGGACATCAAACTCCCCCCCTCCCCATGAATGACAACAATTTTCACTAAGCTCTCATGCTCAAGGCTTAAGTCAGGCTTTTTGCCAAACACTAAAGCCCAAGACAAATAGCCTACGTGGGTGTTTTTTGCACAGAGATGGCTGAGGTTCATTTTAGCTAGATGGATAAACCTTTTGAAATCTGGATTATTAGAACTGACTATATTATAGATCAGAGTTAGCTGTTTATTGAAAAGTACTGTGGGAGGAATGTAAATTACCTGTGAATCAGAACAACCTTGGAACGAAGCACCAGTGACTCTTGGTGAGCATGTTGCCATCTATTCTTGCAAACAATGCTACCATGTGCATACGGTAGATTCCTTTTTTATTATTTTTTTTTTTTTTTTTGGAATTACCATGTTCCAGTTCTGTCTAAGTTTTCCCTTGCTCCACAGATGCATTTCCCTTGATGCGCAGATGCATGGAATTTGCATGGAAAAAGTCAAGACTCTAAATTTCATGATTAAAAAAAAATAAAATTTTACTATAGCTCTATTCCATAAGGGCTATTTTCTGATGGTGGCAGGGGTGAAATTTCCTTATGAATGAAAAGCTGAGGTGATTCTACAGCACTGTTAGGCCCTAGTGCTCTGTGGGTCCCAAAATAGCTTTATGTACCAGAAGAGGTGGTTTTCGGGTTTGGTTTGGTTTTTTTAATGTCAGCGGCTGAAGCTCTGGTTTATTAAATGTACTGCCCCTAACCCTCCACAGCTTACCACTGAAACACAAAACATTCTTGACTTGTCTTGCACCTACAAGTTCCTTTGCCCCTTTAGGTCTCCTCTAACTTGTTTCACGCCATTTTTCCATTCCAGCAGAAGAAAAAAAAAATATGTAATTATTCGTAACTGCTCAAAACTCTGGAACCCAGAAACTGCAGCCTAGGGTGTCACCCTGTATGATAACTCAGGGAAGGGAAAGCATCTGCAAGGTCCTGCACTACAGTGAAAAGTTTTATCTTCTCTACAGAGAGACAGTATTTATCCTTTCCTTGCCAATGCCTGGGAGAATAGCTCTGTTCTCATTCTGAAGGTCTTCTGCTCAGATAGCAACAAAACCAAAAGAAGTTGTGTTGTTGAAAGTTACCACAGTCTACCATGTTTTACAACCATTATGAAAGTACATTTTGGAGAGCAACTCTACCAGGTTTTTCCCACAGACTATTACCATGTGGGTGCTAGTAATATAGATAGCAGTAGCCTGGAGAACGTTAAGACATTAAGAAGGACTGCAGAGCCCCGGGAGAGGTAGTTGGAGGCTCTGGAGCTCAGATTATCTTTTCGTCAATTCTCCAGGATAAAGTGGAGGACCTTAAAAAGGCTAGGAGGATTTGCCAGGTTAATAAATGCTTAGAACAGTGGTGCCATAGTCAGGGGTTTGGGTATTTAGAACATGGGACTCGATTTGGGAGGCCAGATCTACTGGAGGCTAGTGCAGCTGGTCTGACAACGAAGCAGAAGACCAGTTTTGGTAGGAGACTTGTCAGGCTGGTCAAGAAAGCTTTAAACTAGATGTGTTGGGGGAGGGGGGCATCATTCCATCCCAACACTCCCGGTCAGTTGCCAGCACCTATAATAAATACTCGGAGCAATATAGAGATATTTCAGACACTCCAGCCAATGAAACTAGGAACCAGGTTAGGAAAGCTAAGGCCCACTTAGAATTAAACTTGGCTAGGGATGTGAAAGATAACAGGGAGGGATTCTATAGGTACATTGCAAATAAAAGAGACTAGGGACAACGTGGACCCTCTCCAGAAGCTATTGGGAGAACTGGCTACTCTGTATTTGGAGAAGGCTGAA
The DNA here is from genome assembly GCA_039720435.1 of Amazona ochrocephala. Taxonomy (NCBI): domain Eukaryota; kingdom Metazoa; phylum Chordata; class Aves; order Psittaciformes; family Psittacidae; genus Amazona; species Amazona ochrocephala. Next base: position 46,825,898 of record CM077882.1, read on the forward strand.
GTTCTTAATGACTTCTTTACCTCAGTCTTCACCGGCAAATGCTCTGACCACACCACCCAAGTCTTGGAAGGCAGACGCAGGGAGTGTGAGAATGAAGACCTTGGGCCCACTGTAGGAGAGGATGTGGTTCAAGACCATCTTGAGAACCTGAACGTGCACAAGTCCATGGGACCTGATGAAATCCATCCACAGGCCCTGAAGGCACTGGCAAATGAAGCTGCTAAGCCACTGTCCATCATATTTGAAAAATAGTGGCAGTTAGGTAAAGTTCCTGAAGACTGGAAAAAGGGAAATATAACCCCCATTTTCAAGAAGGGGCAAAATGGATGAGCCGGGGAATTACAGACCAGTCAGCTTCACCTCTGTCCCTGGCAAAATCTTGGAGCAGATTCTCCTGGAAGGCATGCTAAGGCACATGAAAACCAACAAGGTGGTTGGTGACACCCAGCATGGCTTCACTAAGGGGAAATCCTGCCAGACCAATCTGGTGGCCTTCTATGATGGGACTATGGAACTGATGGACAAGGTTTGGGCAGTTAACATCATCTACCTGGACTTGTGCAAAGCGTTTGACACTATCTGGCATGACATCCTTGTCTCTAAATTGTAGAGACATCAATTTGATAGATGGACCACTTGGGGCATAAAGAACTGGCTGGATGGCCGCACGCAAAGAGTTGTGCTCAGTGGCTCAATGTCCAGCTGGAGACCTGTAACGAGTGGTGTCCCTCAGTGATCAGTGTTGGGACCGGTCTTGTTCAACATCTTTGTGGGTGACATGGAGAGTGGGATTGAGTGTGCCCTCAGCAAGTTTGCCGATGACACCAAGCCATGTGGTTCGGTTGATACATTGGAGGGAAGGAATGCCATCCAGAGGGACCTTGACACGCTTGTGAGGTGGGCTGATGCCAACCTGATGAAGTTTAACCATGCCAAGTGCAAGGTCCTACACCTGGGTCAGAGCAATCCCAGGCACAGCTACAGGTTGGGCAGAGAAGAGATTGAGGGCAGCCCTGTGGAGAAGGACTTGGGGGTGTTTGTCGATGAGAAAATGAACATGAGCCGGCAGTGTGCACTTGTAGCCCAGAAAGCCAACCGTATCCTGGGCTGCATCAAAAGGAGCGTGACCAGCAGGTTGAGGGAGGTGATCCAGCCCCTCTACTCTGCTCTCGTGAGACCTCACTTGGAGTATTGTGTGCAGTTCTGGTGTCCTCAACATAAGAAGGACATGGAACTGTTGGAACAAGTCCAGAGGAGGGCCACGAGGATGATCAGGGAACTGGAGCACCTCCCATATGAAGATAGGATGAGAAAGTTGGGGCTGTTCAGCCTGGAGAAGAGAAGGCTGCGTGGAGACCTCATAGTCGCCTTCCAGTATCTGAAGGAGGCCTATAGGGATGGTGGGGATGGACTATTCATTGGGGACTGTAGTGATAGGAGAAGGGGTAATGGGTTCAAACTGAAACAGGGGAAGTTTAGATTGGATATAAGGAGGAAGTTCTTTACTGTAAGGGTGGTGAGGCACTGGAATGGGCTGCCCAGGGAAGGTGTGAATGCTCCATCGCTGGCAGTGTTCAAGGCCAGGTTGGACAGAGCCTTGGGTGGCATGGTTTAGTGTGAGGTGTCCCTGCCCATGGCGGGGGGGTTGGAACTAGATGATCTTAAGGTCCTTTCCAACCCTGACTATTGTATGATTCTATGATTTCAGTTGCATTGTTTGTAGACTGTCAGGGTCTGTTCAGCCCTGCGTTCCTTATTGAGATTGCTAGTTGTGTTGTTACTCAATACATATTATTTTACACAAGGCAATGCCATGGAGGGACACTCCAGTGAGGTGAGTTAGAGTTACAGGGTTATCAGGTTAGCACAGAACTCCACTAGCTGGCATATCATGTTCTTTAGCATTTTATTTTGATCAGACCTAACCCTGACTGCGATAAAATTAGTATCCTTTTGCTACTATGCAGTAACTCTGCATTGCACTTAACATGCAGCATAGGCATTCTTCTAGAGCCAAAGCAACAGGACTCTGGGATGTAAGCATGCATATCCAAGGACATGGACTGAAAAGCACTATATAACTTCACATTAGAACTCAAGGAAACCAGAAGACCCTACAAAGTTCGTTTACTAATGACCCAGGCTGCAGCTGACCCAACAGTGATGAAAATAAAACCCAGCAAAATTTGGTACTAGTTGATTAATGTGGTGTTGACAGCATCCTAATGGGTGCTATTAGAAGTATGACAATTATTATGGTGTTTATGGTGCACCTCTATGGGATTTGCAGAATTACACATTCTGCACACACCCTAATTACAGAAACATTCAAGAAATACTTTAACAAAATGGAAAAGCATTTTGGCAAGTCTTCATAAGGTAAATGCAGCTGTAATACATCCTGTTGATCAAATTACATTAAAATTGCACAGACCAAGCAATGGAAATAAAACAAACTGTGGAATAGCATCTTAATCCATAAACAACACTCATCTTGTGTTCAGAATAAACTCTGGATCTTATAGGAAAACTGAAAGGCAATTATATAATTAATATTAATATAAACCATATGTCTAAGTGGGTTAAATTAAAAGTTGAACAGTCAACTTTAATTCTGGCTCTACCTAAATCTGATCGCTTTATTTTCAAGTTATTAAGTACTGCTACAATAATGTTGCATGTTGGTTTAATTTTATTTTTTAGAACACTATCTAGAGGCTTTTTTTGTGCAGCAGTGACCATCAAAACCTTGCTCCCAAAATAGCTAGAGTAACCATTAAGGTTTGTATTCTTTGTAAGGTAAGTATTTCCAAATAATCAATAGCAACTATACCAACATACACATTGCATGCTACAAAACAGACATGAATTGGCATGTGTTTCCCTTGCCCATTCATGAATAACAAGCAGCACAGCACATTGTTCATGTCACCTGATGTGCTGTTCCTGTCCCCCACCATCAAGGTGCCTTTCAGCCCTGTAACTACCAGTTGCTAATAGGTCTGTTTCACAACTTTTTTTTTTTTGAAGCTCCTTTCTGTTACACTCCTGGCATCTGTTTCTTCCCCCTTAGGAGCTGCTTAACCTCGGTCCGTAACACTGCTTCATAGAGAATCCAAGGCCTGATCCAGAAGTAATTTTTAGTACAGTTCAGTGGGGCTAGCCAAGCCAAAGTAAAAGATATAATGAACACAGAAAGATCATACTGACAGGTCTGTTCAGAGACTCTCAGAGGTGCATGAAGAGGCACAGTGACAGAAGGACCATGGCTGTCTGTTTGTCACTAGTTTTCATCACAGCAAGTAGCAGGTTGTTACAGCCTCTATGGTTTCCTCTCCTCTATGAGATCATTAAGCACATTATTCCCTCCTTGCTCTCACACATAAGTCTTACTTGAGACCCATGTCCTTCTGGAGGCACATCTTGGAAGACTTCCCCCTGGCATTACTGGCCAGTGGATCAGGGGCTCACACAGACAAGAAGCAGCTGAGCCAAGTGAGTTTTACACACAAACATTGACTTACTTCTGTATAACCTGGAACCTGTTTCCCAAATATCTATGTAAAATTGCTTTTGGGCTGTGCAACAGGCCTCTTGCACTTATAGGCATACAGTAGGAAATGAACCTTTATTCTTGGATTTGACACCTGATTCGGTCAGCTTTCTGTACAATCTCTTTGCATAAGTCTGTAAAGTTGGAAATGCTACCTCATTTTAAGTCTCAGTGGCTGAGTGGTACAAGATTTAGGGTATGAGCAGGCCAACCAGAAGCAGCTGAGGTGCAGCCCTCAGCTGAGAGTTGATAACAGCATGTACATGTGCTTCTAGCCTGTTGCAAATACGAAACAAAACTGGTTGCCTGAAACCAAACTCACAGTGAATTAAAGCCACTTCCTGGGTAACATGAGCTTGTTTGGTTTCCACATGTATCAGATCTACACAGAGGTGTCTCAACAGAGGAGTGGTAAGTTTAAAGGACTCCCTCTGTCAATCAATGCAAATCACTAGTGAGGTCTTTACTTTCTGAGACCTTTGGGACAGGATGAGGTTTTGGTTTAGTATTTAAGAAAACTTGTGCAATGAGCCTTACCCCATTATTAAATCTAGAAGTCAGAAAACTGATAAACATCATAAGATATATAAACATTAGCATTTTTGTGTCATGGATATTCTTGTAACAGGACTTTTTTGTGTGAAGGTTAATTCATTAAGGCCTGAAAAGCATTTGGAGGTCCCTGCAAGAAAGGAGTTAAAGAAATGCAGAAGTATTGCTCTGGTATTGTGTTATTTATCAGCTGTCTGGTTAGCATTTGTGCTCAGTCCGCAGGTTTCACATGTAAATCAAATGCAATGAGTCTGTGACAACTCACAAGATTTACACAGATGGGACCTGACCAACCCTCTCTGAAGTCACCGGAGGTGGTCTGGGTTCCCTAATGGTTGAAAATACAAGACACAAACATAAATACCATTTATTTTTATAAAACTTTTAATTAGGTTAATAAAATATCTCTGCATAAAAGCCTATTGCTCATAAAAACTCAGACACTGTGCATACCAGAGATGGTGTGGGTCAGGATAATAAGCACAAAGAATTGCATTACCATGCTAATACAATAGGGAAGTTTCCTGTCTCTCTTTTGAATGACCTCTCATGCAAATCTCAAATGTTGATCATGACACCAGACCTTCTTAGGGCACTGAGTTTTGTTTTCCTGTGCTTACAATATATTTGATTTCAATACAAAACTGCAGACTCATCAAAACCCCACCTGTCTGCCAGCATTCAATTATTTAAATACTATGCAGTGTGGGGGGGAGGGGCCGCCCCCGATTCTTTCACAAAGTACTCCAGGCAAGCTCACAAATAATATAATATGAAAGGGACAAAAATCCAAGTGGGAAGAAATTTTAATCAACAAAATCCTTTTTAGCTTAGTTTCCACCTTTTCTCACCCTTGACCAGCTGTTTAAAATACTGTTTCCAAAATGCATTTAAGCATACAACAAACATATAGATCCAAACTGTCTCCACAATAATGCTTCCGTAATCTTTTTAAAGTCAAAGGCAGGTTTATTTGTAATTGGGGTCATTATCTGCCCACATGCTAAATTGTTTGGCCACATGCTAAATATTTGAACTATGCAAAGGTTCATTATTGTTATCCAATTACAATATGCTTAGTTTCTCATGCACATAAAAATGTAATATTTATAAATATACATGGTACTTAAGAAGTGTTATCAACAGAATCAGAAAAATGTATAGAGATATTCAGTATACACGTACACATATATATATAAATGTTGCTAACAAAGTATTTTTTTATTTCATGTGCCATATGCTGCCCTCAGTTCCTAGAGATCAAAGTGCCAAAGAAATGGTAAAATACAAAAAGGATGATTTCAACCACTTACCATTCCAATAGACAAAAATTTATTTTGCCTTGTACAATGAGACCTGTTCTTATCACATGGGACAATTTTACGATTCTTAGGGAGTAAGAAATATCAGAATTCTTCCTTTACATGTTTCTAGAAAAATCTTCCAAAACAGAAATGCATCCAATTTAGTGTTCAAAAAAATGTGATATATTGAAACTAAGAGCTAACTTCTTTTTCAAAATGTGTATATATTGTTATATACATACACTACTTTTCTTCTGCAAAATCTAAGAAAGTGATGACTTTGTAGTTTAACCTCAGCACTATTAGCATCTGCCTCTGTGCAGCCCAAAGAGAATGGCTTTGAAGGACTAAGCAGCTACCATACAAGCTGTGATTGTATTGTCCTCCTGATTGACACAGCCCAGGGTACCCAAAGCCAGCCCTGTCTGAATGAGCCATGCTGCCCATTTTCCTTGTGCTGGATGTCGTCCCTTTCAGATTTGTCTCAGAGATGGTTGGAGGGAAAATGTCCTCCATATTCGCAGTTTTGGGGTCAGATCCCAGACCGCAGACAAGTTTTGCTTCAGAGGAGCTTGGAGTCTACGATATACATGTATGTCTTTGTTGCAGACCTAAATGTAATCTGATTTCAGTAGCCATGAATAGGACATAAGAATGTGGAAATATCTGTACATGCTCCCTGCTCAAACTGTGGATGCCATTAGAAAGCATAATACTGTTCCAGGCTATTGATTTTACCAAAGTATTTCCTTGCTTGGAGTGTTTTCCACTATGAGATATTTGCACCACGCCATGGTAAATGTTGTTTCTAACAGCGCTAACTGCAGTCTTGTTTGAGAAACTATGTGAACAATGTTGAGTACTCTCGCAATGCTGAGTTACTCAGCTGGGCTGTCTGATGTCCTGTTTAAAAAATATGTAGGAAGAGATAAATGGAAAATAAAGCTGAAAGAGGTAAAAGGCAGATACTAAAAATACTGAAAAGTGAACCCCCATTAAGTAGTTTAGATGCTAATGATATTAAATCAATCTCTATATTCATAGGTAGTGGTTAGATTTTTATTATATTGGCCTGGAACAGAAACAAACACCCAAAGCAGACCTCACTTACCTTCCAAAACAAATACAGATGAAGTCATGTAAGATGTGCTCTTATCTATACAACTTACTTTTCCCTTATTCTGTTTTTTTGCTAAGACATTCACTTATTCCACTGCAGGCTACTAGGAAGAAACAAGAGGGTAGAGGGAAAGGGCAGGAGAAAATTAATACTTGTAAATGAATAAACAAGCTGAATATGCTTCTAAGTTACAACCAGAATAATTAAATGTAGATGAGATCATCTGTTACAATGAGATCCAAGTTTCATTTAGGTGCAATTGGTACAATTTTTGTCCTTTGCTTAAGGTGGAATGAAATTATGTTTAAAGAAAACTGATCTTTGTTGATATGAATTGACACATCTCCCTTTTTCTGGATCTGAGTTTTTAATTTCATAACTCAAAAACCCAAAGATTTTACCAAGTACTTAGAGGGTATGATTGAAAGCAGACAAATATTAGTGAAATTTAACTTAGGCATATATTTTTAGTGATTTCTTCTTATCCTAGATGGATGCACTGAGTGTTCAATGGGGTTCTGTCTTATGTTTGGCACTAATTTGTATTTCATTAGTTTATCCATTAATTGAAGATGGAATAAAGTGTACTTGCAGTAAACATACAGATGACATGCAGCTAAACCGCACATCAGGCACTTTGGATTAGACTTCAAAATTAATTGGATGAAATAATGGCCTTAAAAAGTAGATGACAACTTCTTAAGGATAAAAGTAAAGTTCTAGACTCAGAAATGCTCACCATGAATGAGTATGTCACGTTGTGGGAAAAAAGCAAACAATATATATAAAAATTGTCATTGAAAAGGCACCTGGGTAATCTGTCCTCTCCTCTGAGCTGATACAACCACAAATGGAAAATTGTGTCCAGCTGTGCCTTATACTTCAAGAAAGATGTAAACTTATTGAAGAGACTGTGGGAGATGGCAGTAAAAATCAGTGCAGATCCAGAAAAAAACCTTAGAAAACAAAATGGAATCATCTGCTCTCCACACTATAAGGCAAGAAATAATGAGCCAGGGGGGAAAAAAAAAAAAAAAAAAAAAAATAGTAACTGTAAGTTTTGGATTGTGTTATCTAAAGATATGATGGAATCTAGGTTGTAGGAAATTCTTAAGAGCAGGTTAGATAACAATGACAGGACTGGTTTAGGTACAGCTCATTCTGCCCTGGGAGACAAGCATAGATCTGGGTTTTTTAGTCCTCTTTCAAATTTATTTCACATAACTGTATGTTAAAATTCTATTACAGTTATGACAGAAAGAAGATATTAATTGGGAACATTCTCTCATCTTCATGGATACCCACAGGAATCCTTTGACAGGACCATTTTCATGGATACCCCGACAAATAAGACCCTGTGTCATTTCTGAAAAGCAAATTCCTCATTGGGTTCACTAGAAAACAAAGGACTGGATTATTCAGTCCATATATATAACTGGAAAAGGAAAAGCCAGACTGCTGGAGAAAATCAGCTTCAGGCATACATTTTCACTAAGTCTGGAGAGAGATGTCTCTGAGAGATTTATCATGCTAAATTACCGTAGGATCTACATAGGAAATAAATCTTCACAGGTATCCACTTGGAACAGGAAGAAGAAAAAAGAAATAAAATAAAAGAAGGTTAGCTTTCCTGTTCCAGGTTGTATTTTAACATATTTCTTTTTTACAGGCTTCAGTAAAAGGCTTTGCTTTCAATGGGCTGTTGAAGATAGTCTTTGTTTTGGTTTGGATTTTGAGTGGAGGCAGGGAGAAAAGACAAAAAAAGTCAAAAACTCATTTTTTTTTTCAGAAATTCAAGGATTTACAAATATTGAACCATAAATGACACTATGAGGCTCTGCAAGAACTGCAATTCATCTATCCTTTCTCCATTTATTTTTCTTGATATTACATTTCCTAGCAGGACTACAATTCCCGGAGCATCTCCTTTCTTCTTATGTTATGTGCATGCACCATAAGAATTGTACGGTGACAGGGCATCATTAAAGAGGTATTCCACTGAAGGAACTTGTCCCAGAAAAAGAAAATGGAAACAGGCAATTCCTGAAATACAATTTCCATGAGGTACCACATCCATATTTCAAGTCAAAATATTTTCCATTTTCAGGTGTCAGGTTTTTTGTCCGACACTGAAATTATCTGCAAAAAGATGACCCTCTTTAAATGGGTTTATAAAAAATATCTAATCTTCTCAGTTGCAAACATTTGCTCAAATTAAGTGAATTTGTCATGATTCCAGAGTATGATAGTCATGATTTTATTGAAGCATCAGGTTTCTTGACATTTAAAAGTTACAGGAACTGAGTAAGTATTGGACTTAACTAATCCTTCACAGACTGCATACAAATAAGCATTAAAATTACTTACAAAGAATGAATTCTATATTTATTAATTGTTTTGTCATTTAGATTAACTATATTTCAAAATGTACCAAGAATCTATCTGAAAATCTGCTTAATTTCTGCTTTGTTTAATCTAGAGATATGGGAAAATAGACTATACCAGAGTAGACAACACTGGCGAGTTACCATCTCCTCCAATTTTGCATGTGCCACACAGTTAATGGTTGCTTGAATTGCCAGGCACTTACTATGCTCCTCAGTTTTCTTGTATACAGAGAGTTATTCTTTAAATATAAAAGGAGATTAGTTCTCACTTCAGTGAGTTCCCAAAGCTAATCAGATGTTCCTTATTGACAGACACTGCTGATGCGGAAGAATATAAACTAGTTGAAGAAATTCTAGAATAGGTCAATAAGGACTATCTAAGACCCAGAAAGGATTTCTCGAACAGAATGGACACTGATCATGTCCAGTGACACTAAAAGAGTGGACAGCCTGACATACACACTTACTATTGCTAAGGGATTTGAGGTCAGTGAAAGAACAGAAGAGAAATAATACTCTGCAAAGTTCAGTGACTGCCCTCACAAGGTATGTTTAGAGGAAACAGCTGGCTTGGCAGGCAAGACGTAATATATCCTTCTTTGGATATACATTCATAGGAAGAAGAAAAAGTGTAGTATAAAGAAAGAGGAGCAAAAGCTAAGACTAGTTTAAGAGAAAAATGGAAGTGGAAAATATGAAGGGAAAGAACTTCAGAATGTTTCTCTGGCCACAGCATGGCTTTGTATGTGATCTTCGGCTAATGTCAAAAGCTAGTCAGATCTCTACTATCAATCAACTACTGTAATGAGGTCAATTTTGCGTTTCTTAAAAAGCTTTAGCGAGCGCACATTCCAGCTACTTGACATCATGGTGACATTTTAATGGTGATATTTTAAACAACTGGGTTTAAAATATCCCCCCATCCACTTCTAGCTGAAGTTCAATCTGCTGAAATTGAAGATGTCTTTAAGACATGCTTCACCAAAGGAGATGCCACTTTCTTTTCTGTATAACAGTTGGTGGATGTGTCCTGACTTGGAAACTCTTGATCTCAGCTCATAAGAATAATTTCTGAGGGACCTATGGCAGGTCATTCTGAAAGCCAGTTCTCAAATTTCAGGTACTGGTTCTTTCACAATTCAGGAAAGGTCATAGTATTCTTTTAGCTTCTTTTTTATCTTTTAAGCTTAGTTTTTGATTCTGGACAAACAAATTTCTGGGATGTCTGTGATGTCCTTAATGCTCAGGAACTTGGCAATATTCCATTGAGAGAAATGTCAAACTCTCCTTACTGGGTTTGAAATTCAAGGATGCAAGACTTAAGAAAGTCTTCTAATTATGGTGAAATCTGCAACACTTGATCAATAGTCCCTAGTTACAACAACTTTTTGTAATCTCAGAAAAATTTAGAGTAAAGTTGCCTGCTCTATGACTAGTCTATTATAGTTTGCCACCAAACAAGAATGTAGTCTGCCAACATGCAACTCATCTGCTCTCTGTATTTCTTACAGGAAAATCAAAATCAATTTACATGAATGTTTGAAGAAAAAGTCATGCATAACCTACTAAAGCAAAAAGAATAGCAGAGTTACTGGTTCCCAAAAAGAAGAAAGAAAAAAGTAGCTACAAACTCCATAGAAGGTGGAAATACAGATATTGTTATACAGACTTCTAATCTCTTGTGCAGTGTTATATGTGGAGAGGAAAAAATGCCTTCCTTGACCTCTCCAGGTGATCAATTTGCTCTCTGAAGCCTGAGAACTGATCTGTATCTCTTCCAAATTAACTGGAACAGAAAGAGGCACAAGGCTAAAACAAAGAAATAACACTGTAGTAAGCAGAAAGTACCTTATTCATCAGCACAGGACGAGATGTCATTTGCTAGCAAAAGAGATATGTTCCTTTCATAAATATGCCTCTGCAGATTTTAATATCAAAAGAACCTCAGAATTCTCAGTGAAAATAACCTCTGCATGTACTGGTCCAAAGCCTACTGAGATATATGAATACCTCCCTCCAGTGCAGTAGACTCTGGATAAGGCCCTTTCTCTGTAACAAAGGTTCCTTCCTTTACAGTGCTGAAATGTCACCTCCTTCCTACCCCCTTATAGTACACTCAACTTCTGTTTTGAAGCTGACAGGAAAGCAACAAACAACCCAGATGAATCTAACTGGAAATGTCCTTTCAGATGGGAGATGTTATGCAAAATCCCATCAGCTTTACCCAGAGTTAAGATAAGATGTTACAATCTGATTCACTGTATTAAATGTGATCATCATGCAGTATAATTCTATAGCTTTTATTTTTTTTTCCCCAGGTCTACGGAACTTCTGTTATTTCCAAAGTGTTAAAAATACCTCGTTTGCTAATATAAATGATTATAATTGACAATGCATTGTCAATCTATTGCAAAGCTGATTTAATTAAGAATGCCAAGGGGCATCATCTGGGGCCAGGTATCTAAGCCGCAAATATTTTTTGATCTCAACCTCTCCCTATAGGACCGTCCACACTGGCACCAAAGGCTGGAGGGCAAGAGAACAAAGGGAATTTTATGTGTCTGAATTCAAATTCTTTCCCTTTGAAATGAAGCGTCCAGAATGGGCAATAAAACTGTGAAAATGGATTTCTGGCCGCATTTGATGTTAAGCCTTTAGTGTCAAGAGCCAGGTCTTTTTTTCACTTTCTTTCTTTTTTTTTTTTTTTTTTTTTTCTTCCCTGAATGGTCTTATGGGGAATTTGTCCTATAAATTATTTCTTACAGTTTATATGCATACAGTATGGTCTTGTCTCACGGTTAGAACTCAAAAGTAGGCTATTTCGTGCGTGCGTTTTAATTAACTTGTGTTTTCAGTAAAATTGCAATGGAAAATATTGTGCTAAAGAAGCTTTTTTACCTATCAGCCTGTGTGAAACTTTAATGTTTATTAAGCATTTCTGTGGAAACAGTAACTTTCACTCTGGTCTTCCTTTTTCCTACCCAGTAGTAATAATCCGTTGTGTCATGTCTTTCATTTCCATAGTATTCAAATGCGATAAGAAAAGCAGAGGATTATGCCCACTTAGAATGATCATGCAGAGGGATGTATTATAATAATGATTACACCCATTTTATCTTTAATAGCTAGCCACTGATGGAAGGGGAAGAGGGGGGGAAAGAGAGACAGAGAAATGAAAGAGACATATTGAAAGTGCTTGTTCCTAAGCTTTGATTGTATGTGAAAATTGATCTTTAAATATTTATTTGTAACAAAAGCAGTTGTCAATACCTTATTAAAGCTGGTTAAATTAATTTAAAATGTTACGCACCACTTAAGCAGTATATTCTTGCTGTCTGAAGAAAAATTGTATCTGTGTGTGTGTATGCATGCCATTTAATTACAAACCACTTTTTTTAATAAAGCTAGTAGCAGTTCACTACCCATTTCTCTGCAGACCATATTTTCATGAACCAAGATTAGAATGATTAGCAATTCTTTTTCTACCCAATCAAGTATTGAAAGCAAAATTTAGTTTCACAAGTACATGTAAACATTATTGCCAGAAGCCAGACCCAGTTTTTCAAACAGAGAATACCTTTTTGCCCCTGTTAAATAAAGCAAACCCCCCCTCCAAAAAAAAAGAAAACCTAAACAAACAAAACCCACAACAACCCACAAAGCCAAAAACCAGAATAAAAATCTTCTCTTTGGTGTGTTCATGGATTTCACCTTGTCTAGTCCTACATTTCTCCTCTTTCAGCCCCTCCTTTTTTTTCTGATATTCTTTTCTTGTAGTTTTCTTTCTCTAGGCCTCCCTCAGGCTCCCTGCCATCTATCTAGGCTTATTCTCTTTTCCATCAACTCTGGTTCATTCTGATCTTTTTACTTTTGTTTTATGCACCACAATTACTTTACTTTTTACTCCTTTCTCATATATAGTTTTTCCCTGCTTTTTCCATTTTCCTTCTCTGTGCTTGTCTATGTTTCTAATTCGCATTTTTCTGTATTTTTAAGCAAGCATTTCAGACTGTTATATATAAACCTGTGCAAATAAAGAGGATAAAAATTGTAATCAAAGCAATTCTTCAAGATTTAGGCAGCCTTCATTTCTATCAGCATCTGAAGCCAAGAGATTAACACAAACTGATATAGCAGTCTGTCATACCAGAATTGGGACCAGAATGCTTTGAATGGAAATCGTAAAAATTTTATAAGGTAGGAAATTATCTTCTCTAGTATTGCTTTACAGGACCTCTTATTTACCAGCAAGTTAATAACAGTGCTTCTGCTGATTTCTCCTAACGCAGACTTCACCGAGACTTTTTTGTGGGACCCTATGGGAAACACAGCTTATCCCACACAAAAAGAAGGCGTGCCAATGTGATTTTCAGGCAAACCAGATTTTCTGGCAAACCAGATTTTCTCTGGCCTATTTAGTTCTCAAAGGAATGCTTCTACAGGTACCTGTATAACTCCAGTAGTGCCCTAAAAAACATGCTTTTGTTTGATTTCAAGATGTCATGTTCAAAAAACACAAGGAGCTCTTTAATAGGCTATGAAGGAGGGGATTTTTGAACATTTAACATCCTGACTTTACTTAAAATAGATTATATGCTATTACTGTGATCAGTACTGTTCCTTTTAGCTTGGTTGCTAAAGAATCAGGCTCTCTCACACTTAATATCAAAGTTAGGCCTTGTATAAATAAGTATATCTATTAGATATTGACACATTTCACACACCATTTCCCATAGTTTAGGTCTGGGGTTTTTTTTATATAAATACAGACTTACACTGCTTCTCTTTGGTCACCACTGCCACCCTCACCTCTGAGTAACAAAAAATTATAGGACTGAGTTGGGCCCATTCAAATCTCCCTCACCCACCAATTTGGTGAAATATATTAATCTGCAATTTCACTTCAGTGACCAGGTCCTACAGTTTAAAGTTAAGCATCCGTGAAAATGCTTTATCGAAACATCATTTTTATAAAATAATGAAAACTATACTGAGTCAAATAAATAGAGGGATCAGAAATGGAAGGAACTCCATTTTTTATCTGTATATATAGGTTGGTACAGACTTGCTAAAACACACTTTAGTACATTTACTACATTTGCATGTACACAAAGACTAAATATCTCTAATTTAGTTCAGCTATGTAAGTAAAATACTGTGTTAGCTGATTTACATGTAGAATAAAAATCCCAGTTAGACACAAAACTTAGAAAATTTGGAACAAGACTTAGAAATTTTCATCTTCCATCTTCGTGGCTGCTTTTAGGACAGACGTACTAACTGCTATGAACACTCAAATTGATTTAAACATTTTTCAGAGAAAAAAGAAAAGAAATATAATAACATAGAAAACTTTTCATAAAAAAATAGTCCAGTTTCATAGACACTCTGTGAAATAGAAAACAGGAACATGTAAGATATTACACATGATTGTACTAAAACCACAGCCAACATTCATGTATTACATCTGTTAGCCAGGAGATGCTCTGTCCTGTCCAAGATGTGGTCAGCTTTTGAATTAAGATTTGCTGAAAACAGTTTCCCAGGATCCATTGCAGACCTACAGCCTCAGGCTGTGATAATGTGAGATTTTGGCAACTAAATAGGATAGGGCTTGCCCAGTAAGTGGAGAGGAGAATCTGAGGAGAAGCAAGGCACTGCAAAATGTTTGGCTACTTTTCAGTTCATGATGGTTTGTACCTTCTTGCTGAGACGGGCAAGATATTTCTCTGAGGGCGCTGGCATTGTGTCCATGGTTTGTGGTTCCCCTGTCCTGACCACGACGGGGCATTGGAGATTCCTCATTGCTAGTTTACACTTCAAAGCTTACTAACTCCACCCAGCCTTGCAGCAAAATCAAAATGGGAAATGAGAGAACAAATATCAAATTATTTAATCTTGGTACTTCATTCACAGCTTCCTGCCCTTAATGCAAGAATTTGCTACTCAGCTGCTAGCATACTCCGGTATAGATTCACCTGCAGTCCAGGGATAGGTAGGGTTTTCTCTTAGTGCGTCATAGGAATCATTAAATTATTATTTGTCACTAAAGTAGGTTTTTCCTTATGACTATTATGTGTACACTTTCTGCTTACAGTTGGTCCCAACATGCACTTTCAGAAATAAGCATTTTTATTTAGTTCTTCACATGTATGATAAAGTTCATCTTAAAATACTTCTGTATCATAGAAGCAGTATGGACGCTAAAATTGCCGATCTTAATTTCTTTATTTTGAACTTTGTGAAGCACAAAATTATTTCCACAGGCCCTATGAACCCCTTTTTGCTTCCCACACACATTCAACTATACTTCCACACCACAACTTCTGCAATAACAGATGTTTAAATGTTTTCCTTGGAATTTTACTTCATTGAGTCAAGATGCTATGTGAGAATCTAAATTTTCATTGTTTTAAAAACTTAAAAGTATGTCCCACATAGAGTGCAAGATTCAGAAGCAACAAGGTAAGAAGCTAGAAAGTAAAAAACAAACAAAACCCAAATAAATTCATATTTACTCACCATTTTCAAAACAGGTTTGGAAGTTTCATTTTTATGCCATTTATTTTGAGGAAAATAAAGAGAGCACCAGCCCACCATTTTTAAGCAGCATGTAAGTGAGGTGTATGACTGCTGTTCAGCCACAACACAGTCACTCAGCTGCTGTGACAAGCAGATTCTAGCAGAAAATGCATTGCATAGCCTATCTTTTCTTCTCTTGGTACCAAGGCTGTCACCAGCCCACAATCCACGCAACCCAAATGCTCTAAGCCCAGAAGCTGAGCTCTTGGTGTCACAGATATGGACTTGCACATGTATATGCCTCCATAATTGCATAGCCTGCTTGTGCCACTTTCCACACACAAAGACCTTGACAAGTGTTACATTGTCAAAGTCTTCTGTCTTCCGGTAGCAAGCAGCAAAACCACACTATCAATGTGAAATTCTTTAGTCTGAAATGCTAATCTTAAAGCCTGAAAAAATTTCAGACAGGAATGCTCTAAGCCAAAAATGCCTTCACTCGGGCCAAGGTATTCACAAGTCAGGCCACAAAGTCACCAACTGTCTACTACACACAAGAAATGTAGACCAATGACCTTGCACATATGAATCCGACTGAAAACAAACCACACATGCAAAGCCAGCATATACACTCATGTAACACTGACATAGAATCCTAGAATCCTAGAATCCTAGAATCCTAGAATCCTAGAATCATAGAATCATAGAATAGTTAGGGTTGGAAAGGACCTTAAGATCATCTAGTTCCAACCCCCCTGCCATGGGCAGGGACACCTCACACTAAACCATGCCACCCAAGGCTCTGTCCAACCTGGCCTCGAACACTGCCAGCGATGGAGCATTCACACCTTCCCTGGGCAACCCATTCCAGTGCCTCACCACCCTTACAGTAAAGAACTTCCTTCCTCATATCCCATCTAAACTTCCCCTGTTTCAGTTTGAACCCATTACCCCTTCTCCTATCACTACAGTCCCCAATGAAGAGTCCATCCCCACCATCCCTATAGGCCCCCTTCAGATATTGGAAGGCGACTATGAGGTCTCCACGCAGCCTTCTCTTCTCCAAGCTGAACAGCCCCAACTTTCTCATCCTATCTTCATATGGGAGGTGCTCCAGTTCCCTGATCATCCTCGTGGCCCTCCTCTGGACTTGTTCCAACAGTTCCACGTCCTTTTTATGTTAAGGACACCAGAACTGCACACAGTACTCCAAGTGAGGTCTCACAAGAGCAGAGTAGAGGGACAGGATCACCTCCGTCCACCTGCTAGTCACGCTCCTTTTGATGCGGCCCAGGATACAGTTGGCTTTCTGGGCTGCGAGCGCACACTGCCGGCTCATGTTAAGTTTCTCATCAACCCACACCCCAAGTCCTTCTCCATGACATGTGGCAGCTGGTTTCAGGTACACTAGTAGATGAAGTCTACCCAAATGTGGTCAATATTGTAGTAAGCTGCACAGGATATGTTTTTTTCCCCAGAGGCCTTTGCAGCAAACACACAAGTTTTTTGGAGGTAACTTCACTGCACACTTTTCAACTTGCCGGATAAATTGTAATGGTTATTCACTGCTGCTACTGCAGGAGTAGCTATTTCCATCGTTGAGCTCATTTCATTTATTTTCTTTCTTTCATAAGTGCCTGAAAGTGGAAAATAATACTTGATGATTAGCTAGATACCTTTTGGGTATAAAACTTCAAAGAAGGGAGAGCAATGATGAAAACATAATAATCAAAGTTTCCACATAGATTTATTGCTTATTATTACAATGAATATCTTTCAGCTTTTCGAATGCATGCCATGAAGAAAAATGCATATGAAGCTTTTGGGTTTTAGCATTCTATTTATTAACAATAGCTCCATTTAATGTCTATAAACAGCAGGTTCAATTTTAGTGAAATCCATAAGCAATAAAGGTACTCATATTCTAATTCACATATCTTGACCCATTATTATCAATTCTGGTTCTTGTGATTATTTAGTTCCATTACAACAGTAAGTGCTAAATGCTTTCTAAATTAAGATTCATGATAATCATTCCAGCCATGTTAAGAAAAAACAGTTTTAACCTGGTTATCCAAATAGCATCTTACACTAATACAAAAATATTGAATGTGTTCTTGATAATTCCAGTAAGGCTCTTCTTAACAATTTCACAACATTGTATTTAAATTAAACATATTTTATGCATGCACAGAATTTATTGATTGTTGAACTTCAGAAAGTGCAGCTACAGTTATTACTTATTTATCATTCAAAGATTTGCTAGAAGATTGCACAATTATTAAAAGCAAAGGGTCACCTTTGAACTATGACCTAATAGCCAAATCCAAAATCCAAGGAAGCTATCCATTATGACATTTCAAGGGGACCACTCCCTGTTCTAGACACACAGCAGAAACCAGCAGGGTGTACGTGGCTAAATAAGCAAAGACACATTCATTGAGTTTTTTGTTCTTTTCCCTTAATTCTGATTAATATTTGCTTATTACTCTCTCTGTTTATATTGCAGCAAAAAATAGGCATGCGTCATGTCAGACCTACAAAGTCTTGCATGGTGGACTTCTATCTGTGATTGGACACACCCCATACACACCTCTCATCAAAATCAGCATAGAGCACTTGATAAGAGCTATGTTGCATTCAGCCATAACATTCCTACACTTTACTTGTTTGTGATACACATTTGTTGGGCACAGGCAATTTATGGGAAAACTCCAGTTTGACTGTTTGGTTGCATTTGAGAGAAACACTCTCAGACAACTTCATGATTAATCTGCACTGAATCTTTTCCTTCCAAAAGTCAAGCCTCCCTTTTATGGAAGGGAGGAAGGGACTTGAAGTTTGGATCAGAAGCGGCATTTTTATGGGTGGTTTCATAAAGAGCCACACAAAGGATTAAAAAATAATCATGTCAGAGAACTGATGAGCTTTTGTAAAAATAGACAATATTTGGATTCAAATATCTGTGAGATATTTACTGCATCACAATGCATTGTCTTTCCAGCCAGAACTTTTTCAGCTGAACAAGTATTCAGACTGGAGTCTATCAATCTAAATTTAGAGATTTCCTTCTGTGAGCCACAGAAGACATGCCTGCAAATCTGCAGCTAGATCTCAAGATCCAGTGTGGACTCTCTGAGGTCAACCAATGTTTGATCCACTCAGTCGCTCTTCCGTCAGTGGGGCTCAAGAATGTTAGCAACTTCTATCTACTCTGCACAGCTGTCAGCTTTTATAAAATCTGCAGCGACTTAATATCTTTGAGATCTTTGCCTCTTAAATTTGCTTGAGTTTAGCCAACATGTTCTAAATGTACTGATGTACAGATAACACATACACATAGTGTAATCATTATTTTTTCCCTTCCTCAGCAAATCAGGCTAAAACCCATACAAGGTAAGCTTCTAAGACTATTAAAGACCTCCTGTGTTAAGTGCAGTGTTGCCTCTTAGTGCATACAACCCCCATTGTTTTGTCCCGGCCAATTCTAAATGACATCACTGATTTGTGAGAGGAGTATCTAGTAATTAGTTGGGTTTTTTAACGGTCATGTCATTTGACATACTAAATGTTGTGCATTACTTAAACAACAGGGTAGAAATATCAATAGTCTGGTGCCACTGTTTATGGCTCCTTTCCATTAGAGTGCATATATGTGTGAGGCTGTGAATGGTGAGTAACAGGGGGCTGGTTTTCTGATACTTCTGGTGAAGTCAGCATTAACTTCTTACACAGCAGAGCTTTGGGGGTAGACAGAAATACAAGGATTTTTTTTTATCTTTCTGGGGCTTTAACAGAAGATTATTTTCAGGTTTATTATGAAATTTAACTGGATTTTACCGAGGGATACCTTTAACTAGACCTCCCATGCCATTTTTCTCACTGACAACAGGCTCAGTAGCTGTTTTCTTCACTTAGTACTCTCTGTAATGCTAATGACAAGGGTTATTTTGGGTCTCTGTTGCTGCTATATTCTCTTTTCTTCTTCTTTTTCTTCCAGTGCTGTTGTATAGCCTGGAGAAAAGATGATGTAAACGGGAACTAATCCCACTATGAAGGTTATTGGAAGATAGAGCCAAAGACTTCACAGCAGGGCATAGCAGGATGAACAAGAGTGAACAAAGAGGTTGAAACACAACTCCATCCCTCGAGAATTTCATGAACCAGCTGGACAAAGCCCTGAGACACCTGGTCTGAATTCAATGGCCCTGCTTTGAGCAGGATGGTGGACCACAGACCTCCTAAGGTCCCTTACAACATGAATTATTCACTCATGTTGTAATTCTATGTCTTTTAAATTCACTTTCTGTACAAAGACATACCTGCAGACACTGGCTTGCCATAAGATGTCAGTCTAGTGAAAGACCCTTAACAGTCATTAAAAAACACTGCTTTTAATTGATATTGCTGTAATATAGTTTTGAGTATGAAAGACTTCAGTCACATAGTTGCTGTGAAACGCAATGTCCTATGTAAACGTAGGGTCTTCTTAGGCCCTCACTGACTTTTGGTCTGTAGCCAATTTGATAAGTTACACTGGATAGAAATTGTCCCTGGGGTCCCTAAAGCTGTTGCTAAATTTTCATGGTTCCTTAGGCCATCAGACCTCTAAGTTTTACAACCTACTATAACTTTATATAAGTGTGAAGGAAATGAGCAGTGCATATTTCAACCCCCTAAGATCTCTAGATGGTCATACATATACTTAAGGAGTAGAAATATTTTATACTGATGGTCACTGGATGCATTGAGACCTCACCTGGCTTTAGGTGATTTCTTTCAAAATATCACATTACTGAGAGAACTTGCCTTCAATAAGGTTTTTGTATTATGGGTAAAAGTTATTTACAACCTTGGTGGGTTCCCCTTTGAAGTCATTTGTCTTGTTAAGAGGGGTAGTGGAGCTGGCCTTTGAAGAGTCTCATTTCATCTTGGATCTCTCCCTTTGAAGTACACTTTATCCTGTGGGCATTCCCTGTGGAAAATCTCTCATTGTTCATGGGTTTCCTAAGAAAATATTCCCCAGAGGCATGCTTCCCTGAAGAATAATTTACCTTGGAGATACAAGCAGTGATGTATTTTTCATCCTTGCCAACAGCAGGCAGAGTCTAGTTACACCAACTGCACAAACTATTTTATAAAGAAAATATAGGTGATTGCTAGCTTAATATGTAGAGGACAGTTGCATAACATACAGAGTGTCCAAATCTTGATAAACTCAGCTTCCTTAATGCTATTGAAAAATTATAAGGTATTTTGGTAGCAATACTATGCCTTGAGGCAGCCCTAATTCTTTTGCACCTTTGATGCTGAAATCTTCTAATTTTTATTTTCTGCCAGGAAAAATTCTGTGAAAGCCTGAGAAAACCCTGTTAACCATTCATGGGCCTGATTGTGTTCAAAGATATCTGTTGTGAGTGTGATAAAAACAAAGAGAAAGCACTTTACCTTTTTAAAGAATTATCACTTTTTTTTTTTTTTTAATAGAACTTCAACAGAAAAGAAAACCTTTCTTTATGGCTCAGTGCTCATTGAGGTCTAGTACCTCTGTGAGGTTCCAAACTACAAATTAGGAGCATAAACAAACACATACAAACAGCCACACCTATAGTCCATAAAAGCTTTTCAACCATTAAAGCAGCGCTACTTCTGCTATATCCTACCATTTCCTAATTTCAAAGGCATAATAAAGGGTAATTGCTATGCATACAGGATCAGCTCTAGGAACAGTCAAAACAAGCAACTAACTTGGACAGCAAAGTTCCAGAAAGGAAAAGCAGCCACAGCCCTGCTCCCTATTTTGCTTATACCACCACCTTAGAAAGCCAGACTGGATGCTGCAGCTGTGTCAAGGTGCAAGGTACACAGGTGATGGGGTCAAGTGGGAGCCCTCCCAGAGGCAGAAATCATTGCCCCAAGCCTTCTGAATCCCCTGGCAGCAGAAAGCCCAGCGAATCTGACCTTGCGTGACTTCTCTTAGGGCCTCATTTCTGACTGTCATTGCAAGAGTGATTGCATGTCCCACAACTTATTTTGAAGGGGTGCAGTGCTGGAAGCCTAGAACCAGCTCAGCACACTACATATGTTCTTAAGCACTGATTCAATTTAGTCCTTGCTAGCAATAAGCCTACCATTCTACAGAATGCTGGGTCACTCAGAAAATCTGCGGTAGATTCAGGATTGTTGCAAAAGTATCAGATTAAATTCTCACATTTCATTCTGACTGTGAAGAGAAACAGTAGATCACAGTGGATATTATAGCATGCACAGTTTGTAGTTTGTTTATATATATATGAAAACATATATTTAGAAAACTTCAATTACCTCCGAAAATAGATGATTCTGACAGGAGATAAGAGCTCAGCCAACTTGACTGCTTCTTTTTAAAATTATGTAATTGATTTGGGTAAAGATAGCATGATATTTCCCTTTGCACTATATTTAAGCATTAATGGATATTTCCTATGGAATCTCTATCTCTCTTCTCTAAAGCAATCTTTGACCATCTTGCTTGTTTGATATTATGATCCTTTCCATGGCAACAGATAGTGATACCATGCATGGACATATTATGAGGTTAAAGAATCCCCAAGATGAAGTTGGGGAAAAAAGTAGGAAACATTCTGAAACTGCATAGACACTTTTCATAGTAAGTATTCAAAAGACCTGGAAAATATGCTTACAGTAAATGCAAAAAGAGGCTTTATGATTGGGTCAACCTTAATACCCTTCTCCGAAATCCAATTGCTAATAAAGGCAACCTGGTTTAAGGTACACATGAGAATTTACACAGAGCAAGCTTGGTTTGGAAAAGTCTAGTTAAGACACACCAAATTCCACTAAAGGGGAACTGAGTACCATAGGCTTTTCCAGCAACCACATAGGTTTCTTTAAAGTGAGTTCAGATGTGTCTGTGCAACACTGAATCTTGAAGGTTGCAGATACCATTCCTTATGTGAAATTATCCGTCTATAAAATGGGTATAATACCACATTCTGATGAAGTGCTAGGAGAAAAACATAATAGTCTGGGAAGGACATAAAATGGTAGCCAGAGGTTTCCATTTTCATTTATTGGAAAAAAAAAAAAATTCTACCTGGAAATCTGGCACAAAATTATATCTGTTTCCTCCTTTTCATGCAAGTATCAAAAGCATCAAAATACCAGGAAAATACACATCAGTAAATCAGATTAAACATGGTGAAATAAAGGCACGGGTTATTTTTTTCTGCTTTGTCCAGAAAACTGTTGACAGCAAAGACCTTTCCCAGTAAATCAGACTGTGTCCAACTTCTTTATAGTCACCGTTATGGTTGAATGTCAACAATAGGAGATTTGAGCATGAAGATACTATGGTATCACACTCTACAACTTAGTTTGAGACTGATGATTCAATAGAGAGCTGTAGTCAATCCTATGCTCAGTCTCTAACCGTTCCAGCCGTATTCTGCTCTGTTTCACACATTCATGTCTATGTGTTCATGTCTTACCTACACAATAATGCACATAGATACAAAAACCTTTTTCTGCCTTATGTCTTTGCATGGACATGCTATCCCAGTGGTTAATGCGGCCTTGATCTTGTTGAATTCCTTTAACACACTGAGCACCACCTAAGAAGAGGAATCCTTTCTTACATACAATTTTGGTATATAATGAAGCCTCTCAAATTTAGCATAGAAATGGGGGAGAGGGGGAAGAGGTCTATTCAGTGAACAGCAACATATCTTAACAGAACACAAATTTAAATCTGGAACTTGTGTAGGATTTTGTGAGGTCTGGAAGGACAAAAATTTCCAGAAAGGACGATACACTTGTGGATTTTTAAAAATCCAGTCACAATCTCCAGTTCAAGAAGTAGCTAAATTGCTGGTTGCATGAACCTGGGGAGGGTAGACTGGGAGAAAAGTCATTCTCTATTTACCTATTTTCTTGTTTTGTCCCCTGAACATGTACTACTGACTCCTGCTGGAGAGAATATACTGGGCTGGATGGAACTCTGGTCTGCCTGAGGATGTAAACTCTGGTGTTTACTCTGCTATCGTAAATGCTGAAAAGCCTGAAATCAAAGGGGAAGTACTACAGCTTGATTGTACTTTCATAATAAAGTCCATCCTTGTTAAATAAAGAGATCACCAAGTTCCAATGAATTCAAATTTAAACTGTCTATAAACATAACATTGTTTACATCTTTCATTTATGATGATATTTCAACTAAGTTGTTCTAAAATTGCTCTGCTTTTGCACTGTGTCATAAAATGGAAGCATATATTACATTAAGCAGTAAGGAGCTGTATCTCATTTAAAACACATAACCACATAATTTCATAGATATATATCTATATATAGATATATATCTATGAACAATGAAATTGCCCCAAAATTAAAACCCTCCTGGCAGTGTATTTGTAAACACAATCAGCCCATAATCCAATAAAGAGACTCTGCTTTGAATTAATGTGAATTGCTTCTCTATTCTGCCTTTACAAATATAACTTTTCATCTGAACTTCCTCACTCCCTCTCTTTGTTTCACTAAAAATAATTGTAGTGATTTTCTTCCTCACTTGTAAACAGCAGAGGAAACATTTAAAAAGTAGAATAAAATTGAGTTGGGGAAAAAAAAAAAAAAAAAACAACAACAAAACCAGCTACAAAATAAAAGCAGATATAATTCCTTTTATACCTGCAAATAGAAAAGACAAATCTAATTTCTCAGAACTTCTGGCATGAAACACTTTGCATTTTAAAAAGAAACCATCACTTCAATCATTTTTTTATTATTCTGATAATGAAAATGAAAGCTACACTGTTAAACGGAAAGTGCAATAATTTTATATATGCATAAAAATGAAACCATTTCTTTAATTTTGATAATTTAAAAGAAAATTTTCCAAATGACAACCTTTTAGTTATAATTCATTAACCTTTCATGCAACAATATTTGGTACAAAAGCAAATCTTGAGATATATGGATACAAATTAAATATTTAGAGGTTCATCCCCGAACAAGACAGGAATTCAAAGGAAGATACGTGGCTTGTAATATTTACTGAACTGTGTTTCAGAAAGGAAAGAAAGATCTTATTCTCAGTACAAAGTACACAGAGTTTGGAAGGTAAATCAAAGACTGACACATTTGAAATATTCAACTACAAGGTTTTCTTTCCACTTAGTATGTGCTTTTCTTCAAATTTCTGGAAATGTGGTCATACGGAAAACAATTCAGTATAAAGAAAATTTTACCTATTTGTGAGGCTTTTTATTTTTATATCTATTTTGGGAAGCTGAAGAAACATTTTCTAATAAATTCTTAGCTATTAAACTTTGACTGCTAGACATGATAACTATATAGACCAGATGGTATCAATTCAGCTTCCTGACTGATGCTAGCACAATTTTTTACTTATTTTCTCAACAGAGTGTTATTTATCTGCCTATCTAAAGCTGCTGGGTTCAGAAATAAAAGTTTTATTACATGAATACAGGATCGATGCTCCATCATGCTGCAAGGAAATCACATTAAGGATATTTGTTCTCCCATCTCATTGCTTGCAAGGGGAAATAAAGTCTCTTTCCAGTGCTCCTTGCCCTAGATCATACCACCTTGACTTTCTGGTCCCATAGAAGTCAGTGGTCAAGTCCCACTGATTTTGGTAGGGCTGTGATACTGTGATATCAACTCAGAAAACCCATTTAAGACTTTGAGGACTGAAGATGGGAGGATATGTGAGGACTGGAGCTGCATATTCTACTGGGTCCACTCTGTTCTGTGCTATGCTTCAGAGGGTGTCTTTGACAAATACAACAGAAAGACTCTAGTCAAGGTGTCAGACAGGCAAATGGCAAAGGCTGTGGGAAGTGAGGATTCAAAGATACAAAAAGACCAGAATTTACAAAAGAACTGGAGAATTCAAGAGAGCCTCATGTCTCTGTCCTTATAAGCAACCCTGAACTTGAGACTACTAGCTTGGCCATGTAGTTTGTGCATATGGAGGGACCCATAGAAGCGAATGCAGCACAGGGCAAACAGGCACAGTCTGCAGTAAGTCAGTGCCAGTCAAGACAGCACTGCCCTTATCAGTTTGCACACTTAATGCGTCCCACATAGACCATGTGGCGGTCCTTGCTCACCCTCCCATTCCTCACACCACATTAGGTGGGAGCAATCTCCTTCCCTCCGATCTGCCCATGTCCCACCAAGCCACATCATCAACCTAGGCCAGCCAGAGCCAGAGGCTCTCCCAAGCTCCAGTTCCCCAGAGCCAAGGAAAGCAGGACCCTGTGGAAGATCCCCCTTTCCTGCTCTCCTGCTTCCCCCTCCAGACCCACTGGCCCTCCCTTCTCCCCCTGTGGCTTCAGATCAGAGACGGACTGTTTCTTTAAATCCTCCGGTTTAGATTGGTTGCAGACCTCTGGGAGTCTGTGGCCAAAACTAAAGCCAGGGACAATTCCTGAACAAGTAAGCTCACAATACCCTTGTTTATTTATACAGCACAAATGATTGAAATCATTATGCCCCAGCCTAGCAGGACCTATTTATAAACAGCGTCTTAAGATGAGCAATATAGCACGACTCTCCACCGCTTCACAACAAGCACCAGCCCCATCCCCCCATCCCCACTATAAAGCTCAAGGCCCTTCTGACTTGCCACATGAAAGATGCATTCCTCGCCTGTTAAATTAAAATCTAATCATATTCTGCAGTAAACAAGGCACAAAGAACACTCTCGAAATTACGGGATGAAAACCAGCAACACTAAGGGCCAAACTCTCCCCTCAGATCTACCCTACAGCTCTTTGACAAGTGCAATCAGTTAAACATTTCAGTGCTTGACAACAGCTACCCCACCAGACGTTTGATCTGCCTGGTATTCAACCCTCTTCCATAAATTATGCATCTTCAGATCTGCATGCTCTCCATGCTTGTGATGGCTGGTCTCCAACAGAGAGGAGGCTCGGGAAGAAGTGGATATTTCTCTCAAAACACTTAAATTACTCCTATGTTTCTGTCTATACAAAGCAGATCTGGAACTACTTAAGTGGGCATCAGTTGCATCTAGAGCCTTGGAAGGAATAACTTTTGCTTTTCATCCTCTTCAGACACTCATCCAACCTAAATAAAATGTGAGATCTAAACAGCAGCCTCACACTTCCGTGCCATCTGGATGTTTTATTTGCAGCAGCACCCTTCAACTCTCAAAATGCTCACACTACCACCTAGAAACTCATACACAAGGGGACAGGAGCACAGCTGGAATCGTGATTTGGTGGCAAATCCCATGAGAAGCTTTTCAACCTGTCACACAATACTCATGGATCAACATGGATGACAGGTCCCTTACTGCATATCCATATACTGCATATCCAGAATCAAGTGCTGGATGATTATTTGGGCTATATACTTTTACAATCTTACTAGTTTACTTAAATGTGGTAATCACAATGAGTCCTTGAGATGGTTAGAATTTAAGAATTAATAAGGCTTAGCACCTCCGTGGTGCTTTGCATTTTTCTTTTCAGAGCAGAGAACAAGCATTAACTAACTGCTCTTCAGAAAAACTTTTATTATCAGTTTTATGAGGTGGAAACTAGGAGGTTAAGTAACTTGCCTGAAGTTATACAAGAAGTTGCACTGGGATTAAAATTGAGTAGTTGCTGACTGCCAGCCCTACTTCTTGACCACTGGACCACTGGACCACTCTGCTTCTTACTATAAGAATTTAATTTACTTGGCAGGGAATACATCTTTCATGTGGTAAGCCATATATTGCATTTCTAATGAAGTTGAAGCAAGGTGAGAAGGCCAGCAGATCTCATTGTGAGCTGATGAAGAGTCACATTGTGGTGATTCTGTTTTAAAATCTTGATCTAATAGAAGTTCACTTCTACTCTCTAAAAAAAGAACCTTTTTTCGAAATATGGATGCTCATAGGCAAGCATCTAAATTTCTATTGAGCCATCTGAAGTCTAAGTAAACTGTGACAATCGGTACTTCTGGTATTTTAAGACCTGTATCTTACATAGTTCATCAGAATTCAGGCAATGTTCTGACACCCAAACACTTGAATATATGTATTCTTCACCCAGTCTTCTGCTCCTGGTTCAAGTTCTTGCCTATGTTTTTTCCTGTCATATTCTTCTTTTGAACTCACTTTTTTTCCTTTAGTGTTGACTTCAAAAAATCTGAAGATCTACGATAAAGACACAAGTGCATAAGTGTATGTGTGTGCATGATGGCAGCGACCAGATAGCTAGAAATATATTTTCATAGATCCTTTTTTTTTTTCCTTTTTTTTTTTTTTTTTTTTGCAGGCTACTGTATTAATAAGAGATGCTCTGCAAATACCGAAAATCAGTGTTTTGGTGGTCACCATCTGGAGGTAACAACAGCAACAGACCTCTGTGTATGTGCCTGTGTGCGTACGCGTGAGAGTAAGAGGGGACATATTTTGGACAACCACATCTCCACATATATCCATCCCTACTGCATTAAAGCCTCCAATAAAAATAGCCTCATGAAGATTTCATATACAGGCAGATGAGCTTTATTGACATTACATTCCAACTCCAAGCTGGAATTGTGCAGGAGTATCATAAATTCACCACTAAATAAAGATGTTGTCTTTTATTCTCCTGTAGAATTGTCAAAATATAAAGCCACAAAAGGGAAGAAAGAGCTGTCAAAAGGATGGTAATGACCATCAAGAGAATGTCTGGAGATCCGAAGAAAGAGCAAAACCTGCATCTGAACACAGACTGGTTCCTGTAACAGAAAAAGAGCACAGTAGCTCTACACAGATCCAAGAAAAGATCATTGCCATTAGTGGGAGAAAAACCTTGATCATGCAAGACACTTTAAAAACAGTGAGGAAAAACAATGAGAACTTGATAATATGAATGAGATCAAATGCCAGAGGTTTAAGTTTGCAAGACTTAGGAAAGGAGTATCCTGGAAGCCATGCTAAGGCACATGAAAACCAACAAGGTTGTTGGTGACAGCCAGCATGGCTTCACTAAGGGGAAATCCTGCCTAACCAATCTGGTGACCTTTTATGAAGGGGCTACGGAACTGATGGACAGGGGCAGAGCAGTTGATGTCATCTACCTGGACTTGTGTAAAGCCTTTGACACTGTCTCCCATGACATCCTTGTCTCTAAGTTGGAGAGACATCAATTTGATAGGTGGACCACTCGGTGGATAAAGAACTGGCTGGATGGCCGCACGCAAAGAGTAGTGCTCAGTGGCTCAGTGTCCAGCTGGAGACCAGTAACGAGTGGTGTCCCCCAGGGATCGGTGTTGGGACCGGTCTTGTTCAACATCTTTGTGGGTGACATGGACAGTGGGATTGAGTGCGCCCTCAGCAAGTTTGCCGATGACACCAAGCTGTGTGGTTCGGTTGATACATTGGAGGGAAGGAATGCCATCCAGAGGGACCTTGACACGCTTGTGAGGTGGGCTGATGCCAACCTGATGAAGTTCAACCATGCTAAGTGCAAAGTCCTCCACCTGGGTCGGAGCAATGCCAGGCACAGCTACAGGTTGGGCGGGGAGGAGATTGAGAGCAGCCCTGCGGAGAAGGACTTGGGGGTGTGGGTTGATGAAAAAATGAACATGAGCCGGCAGTGTGCGCTTGCAGCCCAGAAAGCCAACTGTATCCTGGGCTGCATCAAAAGGAGTGTGACCAGCAGGTCGAGGGAGGTGATCCTGCCCCTCTACTCTGCTCTCGTGAGACCTCACTTGGAGTATTGTGTGCAGTTCTGGTGTCCTCAACATAAAAAGGACATGGAACTGTTAGAACAAGTCCAGAGGAGGGCCACGAAGATGATCAGGGGACTGGAGCACCTCTCGTATGAAGATAGGCTGAGAAAATTGGGGTTGTTCAGCCTGGAGAAGAGAAGGCTGCGTGGAGACCTCATAGCAGCCTTCCAATACCTCAAGGGGGCCTATAGGGATGCTGGGGAGGGACTCTTCATTAGGGACTGTGGTGAGAGGACAAGGGGTAATGGGTTTAAACTTAAACAGGGGAGGTTTAGATTGGATCTGAGGAAGAAGTTCTATACTGTGAGGGTGGTGGGGCCCTGGAATGGGTTGCCCAGGGAAGTTGTGAATGCTTCATCCCTGGCGGCGTTCAAGGTGGGGTTGGACATAGCCTTGGATGGCATGGTTTAGTGGGAGGTGTCCCTGCCCATGGCGGGGGGGTTGGAACTCGATGATCTTGAGGTCCTTTCCAGCCCTTACTATTCTGTGATTCTGTGATTCTGTGAGTCATTATTGAAAATGTATTCTGACATGTAAAAATTACAGCTAAAATCATCTAACAAATAAAAAAAAGCACACCTGCAATAAATTTTAATTATTTTTGTGTACAGCAGATACACACATTTGTCAAAAGCACAGAAAAAGTGATTTGTTTAAACTCCAGAAAGGTTTACTGACACCTCACTTCATTTAACCTGTTTGTTTTCTTCAAACATGAGTTATTTGATTTTTACTAGCCTTTGTCATTGTGGCAGTACCACAGTAGTTACCTAAACAGCATGAAACTTGTTGTCCACACCCCTACATCACTTATATTTTATGTTCACAAGTATGGATGTGAAACCTATGACTGAACCACTTTGTTAGCAGTGGGCACTCTTAGGAATGAATGCCAGTTTCAACAGATTTCTCCACAATGCTCATTTGGTCCTGGACTTAAGCCTGAGGAGCCTTTTAGTCCATGTAACTAAAATTACTGCCTAAAATTACTGCTGGTAACTCTGAAAGATCTAGAAAGATCTAGTAAGATTCCCCAGTCACCCAAGTAATCCTGTGCTAAAGATCTTTCCATGAGCTGCAAAAGGGATAGGATTTTGCTGAAATCTATGATTAGTTCTCTCTATACTCAAAATACTCATTCCAGAAATATAGTCCTTACTGGTTTTCTGGGAAAACCTCTGGAATTGAATGAGTGGAAAGAAAAATTAGTTGTCTAGAAAAATGTCTTTCTCTTTACAGGGATCCTAAGGCTCCTGAAAATCAATAATGTTGTCCTAAATTATGTGAAGCTAAGAGCAATCTGGACTCTGCTGGTGGCATTCTAACAGGAGAGCATTTGTTATCGGGACAGTAGCCTTTGTTACTTTCAGTAAAACACAGGACACAGGAGTGAGGAAATGATCTTCAGAATGTTTGAACCTCTCTCTCCCTTTTTTTCCTCTCACCACCTTTTTCTTTTTTTTCCTTCTCTGAATGAAGAGATCATGCAAGTTTAAGGCTGGTGATTCCATCATGCAATTTCTCAAATTCCCTATAACAAAAAAGCTTCCTATTGCTGCACACCTTCTCCTGGGAGCTACACTGCCTCTGCCTGGACTTGTGAGAGGATGTTACTCCTGTCACCCCTAAAGGTGGAGAATAGTATAATCCCAGTGGATTTGTAGCATCTGGTTCCACCTCTAGTCTTTTTCCACTGTTTCTGTGTCTCTAGAACTATTCCTGTGGCAGAAAATACTGATGGCAATCCTAATCATGTATACCGTATTCCCTTACATGCTTGATATAAATGATAAAATGATCTGGTGCCTTTACCACAGGGATTTTGAATTCAGCTGATACAAGGTCAAATGAAGTCTGTAGGCACCCTGATCTAAACACAACTTCGGTCTTCCTACAGGAACAGTGTGGAAGAGTACAGCCACAGTAGGATAGTATTGACACACATTTTCTTTTTCTCTATATTGGTCACTAAGACAGTACTCCTAATTTGCCAGTTTTGCCAGGAAATTCGAAGCCAAACTAAGCTTTCAGCTATACATGTAAATCATTGTGGGGTTATATGCATGAAAACAAGATTAAAACTTAGACCACAGATTTTCCAGGGAAAAACAAGTGCTGCATTTCAAGCAATTAGGAGCAGTAAAGTAAACATTTAGTCACCATTGACTCATGAGCCGAAAAACACAGTAGTCAATTACAGCTTTCAGCAGCAATAATTAATATGGTGTTGATGAAAACTGTGTTTTTCTCTCAACATACAAAGCTATTCCAGGTAATTAAACATAACCTCATCTATATGAAATTTGTCTTTAATCTGCACATGATACAGTATTTTAACTTCATATCCTCTATTCTGGAAGGCAAATAATATAGGAACATTACCTGAAGCATATAACCAATAACCCTAATATGATTTGTTTACATTTAGAATTATATCACACTTTATGATTAAATATTTGACTATGAAAAGGTTTATAATTTGATCATTTGCACAATCTTTCTTAGATTTTTCTTTATGTCTGATTTATGGAGATAAATTAAGAGATCAATTATAACTACGTACACCACATAGACATTTATTTCTTTGTATGTTTTAACATCCCAGGGCTTTTCCAGAGGCATTAAATAGAAAGAAAGTAAATACTTACAAAACTGATGACTCTTGAAACTTCTAATGAAAAATTTACGGTATTGTGAAGCTTCTGAATGGAGAAAGAGGTGTTATGTGCAAAGCAGACTTTAGTACACTGATTTTCCAAACTGCAGATTATCTACGTTTCTTAGTGAAGCTAATGGAACTTGAAATACACCTCTGAAAATTAATGCATATCACTGCCATCTAAGTCACTGTTTATAAACCCAAGTAATTTGAAGTCCATATTTCCAGCTTGACTGCCCAACTATTTCCACCTATAGTTGATATAGCAGTAAAAATGGAAAGAAACATTATCTTTTATCTCAAGAACCTTCAATTTGCTCATTTTTAGATTTGCAAGAGTTTCTTTGCATGCTAGATTAGTTATCCCTATTAGGTTCTTAAAATAAGCCTCAAAAAAACATAGAATCATAGAATAGTTAGGGTTGGAAAGGACCTCAAGATCATCGAGTTCCAACCACCCTGCCATGGGCAGGGACATCTCACACCGAACCATGCCACCCAAGGCTCTGTCCAACCCAGCCTTGAGCACCGCCAGCGATGGAGCATTCACAACTTCCCTGGGCAACCCATTCCAGTGCCTCACCACCCTTACAGTAAAGAACTTCCTCCTTATATCCCATCTAAACTTCCCGTTTCATTTTGAACCCATTACCCCTTCTCCTATCACTACAAACCCTAATGAAGAGTCCCTCCCCACCATCCCTATAGGCCCCCTTCAGATATTGGAAGGCTGGTATGAGGTCTCCACACAGCCTTCTCTTCTCCAGGCTGAACAGCCCCAATTTTCTCAGCCTATCTTCATACGAGAGGTGCTCCAGTTCCCTGATCATCCTCGTGGCCCTCCTCTGGACTTGTTCCAACAGTTCCATGTCCTTCTTATGTTGAGGACACCAGAACTGCGCACAATACTTCAAGTGAGGTCTCACGAGAGCAGAGCAGAGGGGCAGGAGCACCTCCCTTGACCTGCTAGTCACGCTCCTTTTGATGCAGCCCAGGATACGGTTGGCTTTCTGGGCTGCGAGTGCACACTGCTGGCTCATGTTCAGTTTCTCATTGACCAACACCCTCAAGTCCTTCTCCACAGGGCTGCTCTGAATCTCTTCTCTGCCCAACCTGTAGCTGTGCCTGGCATTGCTCTGACCCAGGTGTAGGACCTTGCACTTGGCATGGTTAAACTTCATCAGGTTGGCATCAGCCCACCTCACAAGCGTGTCAAGGTCCCTCTGGATGGCATTCCTTCCCTCCAATGTATCAACCGAACCACACAGCTTGGTGTCATCAGCAAACTTGCTGAGGTCACACTCAATTCCACTGTCCATGTCACCAACAAAGATGTTGAACAAGACCAGTCCCAACATGCTTCCCCAAGGAACACCACTCATTGGACATGGAGCCGTGGACCACAACTCTTTGCGTGCGGCCATCCAGCCAGTTCTTTATCCACCAAGTGGTCCGTCTGTCAAATCAATATCTCTCCAATTTAGAGACAACATAAACTTGTATACAATATGAAATAAAAAAGGGTTGCTATTACCTTTAGGGAATACTATGTACTTTGTATTATTCCTTAAAAAGTAACTTTGCCATCTTTCTTGGCACAAAGGAAACTTGTTCCAGAACACTATCACAGCTTTACAGTTTTTAAATTAGATGAATGGTTATTGTGTAGCAAAACATTAAGTTACTGGGCCTTTAGCTCTGTTAACCTTTCTGATAACTAGTTTAGTTTAATTCAGAAAAGGCAAATAATTCTCAACTCTTAGCATTATCAATTCTGCCAAGTGTCCTGGGTTCAGCAGTAGCAGTCATTTTTCTCCTTCTTAGTAGCTGGTGCAGCACTGTGTTTTTGACTTTTGGCCTGGGAACAGCTCTGATAATACCAATGTTTTTAGTTACTGTTCAAACGTTTAGTCTGACCAAGGACTTTCTGAGTCTCATGTTCTGCCAGGGAGGAGGGGAAGCTGGGAAGAAGCAGAGACAGGACACCTGACCCAAACTAATCAAAGAGGTATTCCATATCACAGCATGTCATGCCCAGGATGTAAAAACTGGGGGCAGGACCCCGGAAGAGGGGGTTCACAGCTCGGTCGGGCCTGGTATCGGTCGGCGGGTGGTGAGCGGTTGTATACTCTTCCCTTGTTGTTTCCCTTATCATTGTTATTGGTGGTAGCAGCAGTGGTTTGTGTTATACCTTAGTTACTGGACTGTTCTTATCTCAACCCATGGGAGTTACATTCTTTTGATTCTCCTCCCCATCCCTCTGGGAGCAGGGGGTGAAGAAAGAGGGGGGAGTTTGTGAGCAAACTGCATTACAGCTGGGCTTAAACCATGACACCAAGTCAAATAACATGAAAACATAAGCAAAATTCCCAATCAATTCATTTTTCTGTTAATGGCATACAAAAATATTTTATACTGGTGGCTATCATTTTTGTTGGCCTAAACATTTACTACAAGACTGGATTCTCAAAAGCAATGTCTTTGAGCAAAATTCAGGAAAGTCTGTTCAGGTGGATTTTTGGTCCATGAAATGTATGGAATGTAAAATTGTAAGAGTTTTTATACCAAGGAAATTCTCTGGTTTTGGCATCAAACAAACTCTTTCTCTGAGCTTGAGCAAGAACAGTCCTTAACACTTCTAGAGGGGGAAAAAGCCAAAACAAAGGGCACAATCAACCAATAAATGAAAAGCACAACACAGTGCCCTACAAGTGCATAAGTAAACTTACTTGTGTTATTTATTTGAAGGAACAAAGGGGTTTTTCTAGAAACCATCTGTACATTGTTAAAGAGGAGTGAATTACCTATAGCCTTCAAAGAAAGATGATGCTGTTAAAATAAAGTTGGGGGTTGGCAGGAATTGGGTTACTGAACATGGTGCTGTGTTAGAAGACTTAACACTTCTCTGGATTTTGTCTTACTGGTTACACAAAACCCAGGTACAC
Source organism: Amazona ochrocephala (assembly GCA_039720435.1). Classification (NCBI taxonomy): domain Eukaryota; kingdom Metazoa; phylum Chordata; class Aves; order Psittaciformes; family Psittacidae; genus Amazona; species Amazona ochrocephala. The sequence goes on from CM077882.1 coordinate 46,860,701, forward strand.
AGGGATGCAGGGTTTCAGCTGAGAGACATTGCCACAGCTGTCAGATCTGAAGCCAGGGTTACTGATACCCAAATTTACTATTTTTGCTTTGAAGCTGTCTTCTGAAGCACCATAATAATAAAAGGAGGGAAAAAACTTAATGTCCTCTGGCTGGAATGTAGAAACACAGATGGTAAGCTAGATTTCATGCCCAAATAATTGTTAGTTAAGAACCTAAAACTGAGTTTAAAATACTGAAGTGCATGCTGGAGTCTCTACAGTTACCTTTGGTTTTGAACTGTTGGTGCACTTGGGCACAAGTTCAAGCTTTTCACCATAACCACAGGGACTGGAAACTTCTGCTCTCTTTTAAATGAAAAATGAGATTCTTACATGGGCACTTCATTGAAAGCATGAAAGCTTTAAAGAAAACACCAGTTAGGGTAAGTTTCATGATAAAATGGTAAAATCTGGCAATGCTATAGGTCTTTTCAAAATTCGTGAACCTTAAAAGAAACTGGGCAAAATCCTCTTGGTTTCAGGTTTCACACAAGCTTGCAGCTCAGCTCCGGTTTGTCCTAAAGTTCACTAAAGTTCAGCCTTTCAAGTCATTCTGATTCGATTTATGGGTTTTTTTCTAAACCATATAAAACTTGGGGTATTACATGGATTTCACATGAGCCAGGTGGAACTCAATAGTTTCAACAGTGTCTTGATTTGAGATTTTGAGTCTGTTTAAATGCAAAACAGAACGCGAAATTCCATCTTCCTCCAAAGCCAGAGAAAAGTTTCACTTGATGCCCTGTGAGCCAAATTCACTTCCTTCGGAGCTCTTGGGACTCACAGAAGTCCATGTTTGTGTAACTGTGCAGTGAGGCTAGTCTATGGGGACCTAGCACAATGCCTGCAGGAAAGCTAGGAATCCTGGCAACACTGCAAAGGAAAGGGTGTAAATGTGCCTTGCTACATAGAGAGTATTTACCTCTCCCAGGGATGCAAAGCACCACAGTCAGTCCTCACCACAAGATTTACTAGGGCTTGAGGCTTAGTTTTCTAAAAGAAATGGTAGATTAGTGCATCTTTGCAGAGTACATTTACAGTGTATGCTCCTTGGTGCTGATGGGATCTTTCTCTCTTTCCATCATTCCAGCTAATAGAGGCAGATGAAATGGAGTATAGCTCTCAAATAATTTTCTGGATTTCAAAAAAATCTTCCATTCCTTATTCAATGAAAATTAATCACCTAAAACTTCCTGAACTGACAATTCCAAAAAAAGTTCAGGAATTGAACAAGCCAGCTAAAACCCACCACTCACATAATGTCAAAGTAGCCAGTGTACATTTTAACCATTAGCTACAAAACCATTACCAATCTGATTTTAATATTAATAATAAAAAAAAACCTATAAAATACTTCGGAAAGTCAAGTGTTATAAAACTGCTTCATGAAAATATTTGCCTACAACAATCTACAGTGGAGCTACTCACAATACAGTTACTGTCATCAGTTCTCTTTTCTGAAGTTTTAACGCCCAGAAGTCATATCTGAAATGAACACCTTTCTCTTTTATTTTACCTCTAATTTTTGTGGTGAAATTCTTACTCTAGTTAAGAAGGCATAGCCAATTGTCATCCATTACGACAGAATTTTGAGTAATGAGACAGTTCTGAAGTGAAAATTGCGCTATTTTAACACCTTTGTTTCTCCGCCATGTAAACTCAATTAATATAAAATGAAGCTCTGAAGGATTTATTTAATTATTACCAATATTTACTGGTTTAACAGAAAAACAGAAGATATGCATCTTCTGTGATTATCTACATCATTCTTATACAGTCATTAAACTTACCCCAAAATATTATTTTAATAATCTTAAAACACAATAAATATCCTGTTAAATTGAACTCTTTAGTTTGAAAATTAATTACTCATTTGAGACACTTAATTTGAAGGGTTACCACAGATCCTTATCCCTGTAAGTTAGATCACAGTATTATGACTTTTTCTTATAAGAAATTTATTACAGGGTAAAAATCATGCTTGGGCATTTCAAAGGCACTTAAAGCCCAGATTTAATTCAAGTAATATTAAACCACTCTGCTGTATATGTAATGGTGCAAACAATTGTCCTTTGCTCCCTTTATACAATTAGTGGAAAGATCTTATGGTTAGTTTGTTGTACCAGTGCTTCTAAATTCTGTCCCTGGATAAATGCCTTAGGAGTGACAAATATAGACATCAGATGCCAAGCATACATCTTTTACGAAACTTGTTTTCTCTAAAAATTCCAGCCTTCATCCAGATTTCTAGATGGGGCAGAAGCAATAAGAGCATGAGTTCACTCATATTTCTCCTAATAAGGAAATATGCAGTCTTTATAATCCACAATTATTTTAAATCATAAATCTGAAGCTTAGGAAGTACCTGCAACCTCTATGGAGTTAGTTGCCAGTCACTGAAGACTGTGAACTCCATTTTGGAGCAGTACAGGAGAAACCTCCAAGCTTCTGCTGCTGCAAGCTGGTAATAGAAAATGGCCTCTTTTTCTTCAATACTTTCTCTACTAAGCTATGCTCTATGGGGTGGTTGTTCAGACACTTCATATTTTTCGTGTCTTCTTGTGTATGCATACATGCATCCATCATTTCTTTTTAATTTATTTCTACATATTAGTGAAAAAGAGCCATTTTGAGCCCTTTGTGGACAACAGGTTGGTTTGCAAATGGGAGCTTACTGCAGGTTGATACACTGCAAATTAGTTTTTCTGATTACAAGCAAAAACATGTAACAGGGAAATACTGTGGCTGTGTGTAAAGTCATAGTAACCTTACATGCACGAGTCCTGGATTTCTGGCCTCCTCTTCCTTTAGCTTAGCTCTCCCTTGAGCATTTATTCATTTGTTTGACCTTGCCAAAATAATTCTTCACCTAAACATAGCCCCCTAATGATGTCAATGGAAGTCTGAGCAACCTACGGCAGAAAACGTTCAAAGCTTATATTGCTACAAAGCAATGTTGTCTTCTGATTTGTTTTGTTTTCTTGGATATCCTGTTCTGTGAGAAGAGTAATCCTGTAACTAAGACTGACTAGAGACTTTTCACAGTATAACAAAGTAAAACAAAAATGCCTCTGTTTCACCTTTTAAGATTAAAACACTGCAATGCCCTGAGCCTTGGACATGAAGGCACACAAGTACTTTTATGCACATGAGCAATCCCACTGAACTCCTTGGGTCTACACACATGTAGCACTGCACATATTCCCATCAGCAAGATCAACAACTGGTTTTGTTGAGAACATCCCTGGCATAGGAATCTTCCTGGAAATAAACATTGTCTACATTAGCAAACCTCACAGCTTTGCTTTAGTGCTCAATCACCCACAGAAGTCACTTACTGCCTTACATAGCACTTGCTTTAAGTAATATTCCTTAAGTAATTTGCTTTAAATTCTTTAAACACTGTGATAGCATAGTTTACTGAAGCTTTCAGAAAATTAAAAAAAAAAAAAAAGGTTATAACCACTTATTGTAGGTAGTTATAAGTCATTGCAAATGGTGTATTTGAAAATCAGAGTTAACAACTTGCCAATTGATATTTCATTCTGCATTGCTTAGTGGTCAGAATAATGGCTTCCTATCTTCATGCAATTTTTTTCACCTGATAATGTTGAATTTTTGAGCAACAGTGTGAGCACAAGAGCAGTTTGTGTAAGTAAATGAACCATGTCAGCAACTGTAATTCAGTCAGCATTGAAAACATGATCAAAATGTATTAAATTATTTGTGATAGTTTCTCTCTGCAAGAAGGTAAATCTATCTGAACAAAAAGAATTTACTAGAATATGAAACAGCAATAATAAAAATGTCATGTCCTTTTAAATAGTATATGAGTGCTCAGACATTCTACATCTTAAGTGGTATTTCATTCTAAAGGAACTAAGAAAAGTAATTTGTGGCTAAATGTAGAGTGTTTCAAAAGGATTGCTCTACAGGTAGATTAAAGAATGCCTAGGCCAGAAAATTCTATCTATTTAACCATTCTCAAATAGGCAATACATTTTATACAGCATAAAACATAAGCTGCAGTTATACGACAGCTAAAAACTTATGTATTGATTCCCAAAGATATTGATTTAAATTTATCAAAATGTATTTATTCATCACTGCTGCATCAATGATCTTCTGTGTTTTATATGTAAATAATCTATTCTATTCCCTTGAACATGTTAATCTTACTAATGACAAATTACCATTCTCCACATACAGTTCCTAGATATACAAATTACCACTCCTGCTTTCAGGGGATTGAGAATCAGCCACGCTTGCTAATGCCTCCACGGATTGCCTGACACATAGCAGATTTTTATATTCCCTTTTAAAGCATTCAGCTCACAAGAAATAATTTATAAATCTGGCTATCACTTGCACTTATCCTCTTACTGCTTGAGGGGGGAAAAGAACAAGATCAAATTGGGAGGATTATTAACAGTGTAAGAACTTTATTTGCTTCAATTAACTCTTTGCAGGAATACTAAAGCCTATTGGTTTTAGGAAAGGAAGGTGAAATATTCTGTCTGAATATCCTGTACAGAACTTGGAAAACAAAAAAAAAAGTTCTATCTACAAATATTCTTTTTTTTTTTCCCCTGATTTTAAGAAACTGAAACTTTTTTAATGTTAAATGTACATTTAAGCCTAAGAGCTCCTTTCAGCAAACAAGACGTGACTTGTGTTAAGAAATTAAAACTATGGCAAATCAAGCAAGCCAAAAATGAAGACTTTGGGACTGTGCCAAAGTCTTGGTGTCATAATCTGCACCTGTGCATAGTGGAAAAAAAATGCTACCACACGCTTTGGGACCCATCCTCCCTCCACTTGATATTTCCTCCTTAGCTGTAAAAAGGTTGATGTCACAATGGAGAATGAGATCCTCAAATTTCACCCTTCCTTTACATTCACCTGTCTTGGTGTAACCCCTGACTGAAACCTTCTTCTTCCCATTCAGAGACAAATGCTTGTGACAGTCACAGAGCAGTTTGCTGCCTTCTATTCCAGGAAACTCTGTGGATCTTTCAGTATAAAGGCATGAACAGAACTAGCTGTAATTACCGAGCAACTGTTGGAAAGAAAAGGTACTCAGCTGCTCCTTTATTGTAAAAATATTTTGGGAGTCACTTTGAAGATTTCTGCCACACCCTCAGTGTCATAGACAGCAGTAGGAAGACCAGCAATGTAAGATGGGATTCAGTTACCAAAGGCTGGTGCCTAAATAGCAGCTAAGATGGGCCACAGTTTCCCTGATGGTTTCCAGCTGCCACTCCAAAACGAAAAGGTCCCATGAAGATGTCTTAGATATCCAAGGCATCTGAAATGCTAACAAGTACCTAGATCAAGTGATTAAATATCTCCCACAGAACCTAAGAAGTTCCCACCATAGCCAGTGAAAGTTTCTATTTTAATTACAATAGATAACACTAATTGTAATCAATATCAGTAATCAGTGTCTTCTGATAGTATATCTCTGTGATAAATTCTTGGAGATAAAAAATGTTAAGAAAGCAGAGGGCTCATGACATCTACTATAACCTGATTTAGTGTATAAAACTGGTGCCAAAATCTCCATTTGTCTGTTCAGCCCCCAAGAAAGGGCTGGTGTAAATAGGATCCTAATGCCCCTCATCCCCTTGAAATAAAAAGGGAGTGAACTGAGATCACTGGGAGGCAAAACTCAGGAGCCTTCTGGCGTGACGGTGTCCCTTATGTACACCAGAAATTTTCACATGGTGCATCTGTGTTCCTGATGCACTCCACTCTCAACATCTTTCCATAGAGGGAACAGAGACATGAAAAAAAACCCAGCTGATAAATCCTCATGCTGCAGGGAAGAAGTTACTGTGAAGGCTTCCTTTAACTTCACTTTTTCCTGACCATTCGCCATACATAGCCACAGTACTGACCTTATGTGTGACAGGATTTTACTCATTAAGAAGTTCTTTCTGCCTAAAGAATAACTTTAAGTAACATAATGTGAACTATAATTTGCAGAATACAATATTTTTTAACAGACTCCAAAATCCCATTTCTATTTCATTAAACTGGGATTCATTTTGAGCAGTCTATGTGCCAATAAGTATTTACAATCCTCTTGAAGCACAACTTACAGGCCTGTACAGTACAGCCATTTCCATCTGTCACACTGATACGTATTTAGGGACTACCTAAAATACAGACCGGACCTATTACAGTAGTTGGACATGTAAATTCTCCTTAGTTCAATGGTCATTGCCACAATAGACTTTCAGAAGCATCGCAGTCGATCATGCACCTAACCTACAGAAACCTGTTTCCGATATCCATTCATTATGAGGTTATCAGATGTATTTAGGATGAGCAAAAAGGCTGGAAATGGATGGCATTTGGACTCTTTTTTTTCAACTCAGATGATAGATGCATCTTTATATGCAAACTTCCTCCTTCTCCATGCATCACACAAGTTTAAGCACCCTTCTCTCTCTATGTATGAGTTAAGATTTTGAAGAGAAGGAAAAAAGTAACCTTGTTTTTAGAGAATAATATTTTTTTTTCCCTCTTGAGTTATTTAAAGACTCCTGGTACCTGTGCAAGGCATCTTATTACAAACATGCACATCTACTTGCATTCTCTTTGGGAATGTCAGAATAGAAAGGGGCCCCATTACCTACCATTTCTTATAGAAATGTTGAAAATGCTGCATCTTGCCTTGTATGAAGAACTCCCAGCTCCTGCTATTGCTAGTAGCTATTCTAAAAATAGTTAGCTTCTGGAATTATGAGCTGCTAGGCCAAATTTTGTTACAAATAAGTGTATCAAAAAAATTTGTGTGCTCCACCGTATGGCACAGTTTGGATTGGTTGGGACTCCACTGCACTTGCATTACGGTTATTATTTTTTGTATAGCTGGAGCACTAACTCTGTAGCAGAACCAATTCTTTACATGTCTACCACAAAAAAAAAATAAAATTAAATAAAATAAAAAAAAAATCAAAGTGTAACTTCAGGATAATTGCAGCAGGTAAATCCAAAGTGGTTAATGCAGTTAACTTCATGTTAATTTTAGCTAGAATCTGAGGGGTTGCTGCCTACAAACACCCATTCATAGCTTTAGTCACCAGTCATTCAGTGACAGCCAATGAAAATATTTGGTGAGTAAACTTCCATGTATGTTTATAGGCTCCAGTCCTAACAGGGTACTAATAAGCAATTCAGATATGTAGTTTACTTCCTCTTATGCATTAATGTTAATTACAAGTAACCAGAATTATACAGACAATGTAATTGCATTCTAATTATAACATAACCACAGCTACTGTGTTATAAGTGTAACTCTATTTAAAAAAAACTTTTAAGACATGTCATCTTAACACATGCTTTTAATCCTAATTTTTGGTAACCTACCTGTCAACAATGCACATCTGAGCACTCAAACAAGCTTTTGACTCAGCTTTCATTGGACAGCAGAACAAGCTAAATATTATCTAATCATATTTTAAGTTGAGAGATACATTGCCTTTAGTCTTTATAGAACAGGGGAAACAGAGGAATTATACAGGCAGAGTAACTTTCATTTCACTGTATGCACAAGACTCAAATTTTAACTCATTGCTATGTTACTCCAGTAAGAAACACCACAAAGTCCGAGGCATTTGATGACACAGATGGAGCCCTTAGTTTCCCTTGGGAGCTAAAGGAGAATAAAAGAAGCAGAACAAGATAACAAAGCATGCCAGTTTGGAGAAGCTTTGTGTGCTCAGCTGTATGTTTCCTGGCTGGAAAGGGGAAATGTTACAGAAAGATTATTCTTCCCCATTGGCAAAGGGCACCATTGCTAAACAGAAGAAATGAAATAAATCATAAGACAAAGCCAAACAAACCCAGTAGTCTCCTAGTTTTAGAAGAACACGAATCTTGTCTCCAGGGTATGTGTGTCATCCTACACACCTGTATTACAAAGCCTGGCTAGTAGCATCATGCTCTGAAAAGACGATGACACTGGCAGGTGGAAGTGATTCGTTCCTTATTTGACATAAAAGGAGCCTCCTCAGCCACCTCTGCAGAAGCTGCCTACATGGTCCCAGATCTACCTGGAGTTGTGTTCACTTTCCACTAAGTACTAGCTAAATATGCCTAGCTTGAATCTTGGAGTGAATATTTCTTTGAGACACTGAGTCTTTGCCGTGTTGTAGTCTCCTTCACAAAGAAGTGAGAAGAAAAACTCTGAAATATCAGAGCCAGCATACAATGGCTGGAAAAGAGAGAAAATTCAGTACAGCTTCTCAAAAAAAATGTTTACTGGCTTGTGAAGATATTATTCTGATAAAGTCATGTAATTTTAAATTAAAAAAGAGGGGTGGAGGGAGATTTGCAAAGGCGCATGAGAGCCTGTCAGGCCCAGAAAACCTGCTGATCACAAACTGAGGACAATAGCAAGGAGGCGGGAGAGAAGTTCTCCACCATGGATGGTGCATACACAGTATTAACCTAACAGTCTGAGACAAGGTAAGCAGATTGAAGGTAGAATATTTCAGGGCTGTAAGAAGCTGAGGATAGAGTGTTAAAGCCATTGCACTAATTTGCTATGTAGAGATAGTGTAACTAGACCTTTTTGTAACTCACCATATAGATAACCTTCATAAGGTAGTAGAATCAATGACATTTAACAATTCATTCATTTATATAACCTCCACGGTCACCTTTTTTCATAAGTTTAAAGGTGAGGAGATAGGGCAGTAGTACACTTCTGAAGGTGCTGGTTCTCTCCTAACTTTGTAGCTATAGCACAAGTCTTCCCTAATTATCAATAGGCAAGAAGAGTACTTTGAAAACTCAGTATTACCCGTAAGCCATCGCCAGATTAGCAAAATAAGGCACAAACACTGAGAGTAACCCATATGCTCAATGCCAGCTGCCAGAGCTGCTGTTCTTCAGGACTGGCATTAGTGTGATGACAGGTCCTTGAAGGCTAATGTAGTCCATTTCACAATGATATATTCACAGCATATCATGTCATCATCTGCATGTGTGTTTGAGTTTCACTGGTAGGGAATCCTTTAAATGCTTAAATTCAAGAGGGGAAAAAGACTTCAGGGAAGAAACCACCCATCATTAGTATTTTTTCCCCCAAACAATAGAGTAAATTAAATGAATGTGCGAAATAATAAGTGAATCATTACATTTGCCCCAGACAAAAGGAAAAGGGCAAAATAAAAGGCATATAGTATAATGAAACATCACAAAACTCTATATGCTTTCAGAATCAGTTGTTCAGAATAAATAAAATTTAAAAAGTCTAGATGAAACATATCAAAAATTAGTGGTCAGCAGTGGATGATGTGCAAATTCGTCATTTCGGCCTGAATACAAATAACCAGTGTGCGTATATTTTAAGAACAGGAAAAGAATAAAATTAGATTGTTTCTAATGCTGGGAGACTCAACTATGCATCTCACCCTTGTCATCCTATATGACAAAGCATAGGTAGATGGAGACACCTCTCAGATGTGTCTAATATCTCATAAACTAGCAGCAACATCACTAAAAGTTTCAAGTCAATAAGCTGGTTGATTAACCTCCACATTACCCAATGCAAATGTGATAATCCTACCAAGCATTGTTTTAAAATAAAAAAAAAAAAAAGGCTTATGCTTATTTTCTAGTGATCTTAATAAAATTGTATCTGATGCAAAAGTACAGACCCAGAGACATGGAGAAACTAAATTATTCACCTTCTGCACTTAGGAATAAGCAACATTTCCAGACAAGAGTAGTTTGAAAAGCACATGCACATTTACATGGGGAAAAGAGTCAGCTTTGGAAACCTGAATAATGAGCCATGGTGAAACAGTCTCACCAACAATCTGGAGATGATGTCCTCTTAAAGCCATGAGCATATAAGCAACCAGTATCCTACTTACACTCACCTCCTGACTGTATCCTATGCGCATGGAAAAATCTCGTTGCTGGTCTGGATGATCTCTTGTCCATTTCTGGGTAGCAGGAGTCTGCCTGACGTGAGCAGCCTGCTCACAAACCTGGCACTGGTGTGCAGTGCTGGGCAGCTGCAGCCCACAGCCATCCCTAGCCCCACTCCCCCTAGGAATCCACTTTTCCCACAGCTCATCTTTAAGAGGAATCATTTGCATGCACATCCCTCTTTTTATTTTTATCTAAGAAAGAAAATAGAAACTGGAGAGAAGTTTCTGCATGACATTTCTGTCCACCTATTCTCACTGAGCAGCCTCTGTAGGATCCACTGTAAGATCTGTGAACATGGTCAGAGTAACACTTTATGCTGGATATATGAGCTATTATACCCTTAGCCACACATTTAAAGGCATGATCACAAATTTATACCCACTTTTTAAATACCTTCACTTTTTAAATACCTTCATTGTAGGAGTGTGAGGTGGATATTAAACATGAATGTTTTGAACTGTTTTTCTGTAAAAAAGGCCTGATCCCTCAACATTTTAAAGGCCAAGCAAAGCAGACCGTATTTTAAATAAAGGATGTGGTATGATGCACCTGAACGCATTTCTAGCTCCTAGAGGGACAGTACAAGCAGTAGAGTGGTTAGTCCAAAAAATAAGAGCCAAATATACAACTTAAAGATTAAAAAAAAAGAAAACAAACAAACAAAAAAAAAAAAAAAAAAAACAATACCCCAACCAACCAACCAACCAACTTTCATCCAAACTGGGAGCAAGCAGTTCAGGAGTTCAGGTACCAAACAAGACAGCAGCTAGCATGCTATCAGAGTAAGGAAATCAGCAACAAAGATCAAAATGATGTGTCAGCATACTAATTTTGAAAATGTCTATGAGTCCTAGTGTTCAAAAAGACCACAGCAGTAATCTTGGTGTAATGCATCCTATCAGCAGCAGTTTACTTGCAGGGTGCAACAGGAAACTCACATTTATCAGCTCTGCTCCCTCATCAGTATATGTCTATATACTATTCTATGTCACTGTACTGTATGTGTGCCAATACCACTTTAATTTATCAGCAAATTAAAAGCAGAATAAAAATTCAACTTCTATCTTTTTTTTCAATCATTTATTTCCTTCAGTGCTTTAGTTTTCACCCTACGTGATAAAATGCAGGAGCTTGTAGTTTGAAATTCTGGAAAGTAAATGAAGCAAAAGATAAATCCAGATTAAACCCATGTTTGGTACAAGTGTATAAACCCTGTTTCTACAATCGACCCAGTAGGGCAGAACTTCAACCTGCACAGTCCTCTTAACTACCTGAAGATCTGCTAACCACAGTCAGGCTGGAGAAGCTTTCCAGCATCTCCCTGGAATATGGGCTCCAAAGTACTTTCTGTTTGTATAATAAGGGAAGGTTATGTCCAGAGTAGAAGGCTTGTTTTTCTCCTCTTAAGCTGTCACTTGTAAAAGCTGATTAAAATGCAGTAAATGTGTGAAATAGTACACATGGAATATAATCCAAAACCAGCAAGAATTAGGCTTCAGATTTGCAGAGAATGGAAGCTGGCATCTTCATGGATTACTTGGCCATATCCCAACTATAAATCAATTTTATTTCCTTGCTCATTGGCTCTGGCCTTGGACTGGTACATCTAAACATACCTACACAAATGTGGAATCCATACACCTGATCAAGTTTGTTTAAAAACGTGGTTAAAGTTTAAAAGTAAAGATACTTAATCAGTATCTGAACGTATTTTGAAGCTGAGACAGACAAGATCAACGGCAAAATCAAGAGAATTAATACGCTTTCTACATCTGAGGATTTTTAACTCAGGATCTCAAAGCAAAGCAGGGAGAGACATCATTTAGTGCAGTTTCACTTATATATGTAGTATGTAGCAGTGGTTTATTACCACACAAGCAACATTGCATGAGAGCTAAGATCCATGCAGAGAAAAGTATAGCTGAAACCAAAGGAGATGGCTCCGTGTAATGCACAAACTCTGTATAAATAGCACACGGTTTACAAGCTAGTCTGAATCACTCTGCTAGTTCTGTAATGAACAAAAGTGGTCAGGGTGCTGGTTTGCATCTTGGAAAACAGCTGCCCTGGAGCTAATGTCCTTAACACTATGGTGGGTTAGTGTTAACACAAAGGGAAAGGTGTCACCTGCAAAGTCATCAGCATCTACTGCAACTGCACATTGGGGTGTTTGCTGGCAATCTTTTCTTCAAGAGAAGAATGACCTGACCTTGCTTATGGGTCTTATTCAAATCAAAGTACAGGCTAAGATGGCACATTCAGAACACAAAGTGAAAGGAGAAGGAAGAGAAGCATGACTTCTCTTTATTTATCCAAAAGTCAGAAGACAAAATTATTCTTTGTGTTAACATTATGTAAGACGGCAATGTTTTTTCCTCTAGTTACTCACCGCTTTGCAGAGTCAGACAGCATGTGCGCGTGTGTATATATATATGTACATATAAAATAGCTTTTTAAAATGTTTATATAAAAATCTATTTCATAAACTAACAGTCTGAAACATTTTTAATATCTCTTTCTGAGCTCAAGGAAGAAATCTACCACGTCAGTTCCTTGTATCTCAGAGAACTACTGCAAGCTCTGGTTGGAGAACATGTGAAATATGACATAACAACTCTGCTCTGTTTCAGTATACTGTATTTGAAGCCAGATCTGTTCAGGAAACAAAGATCAGAGCTCTGTTCTGTGTTCTTTTTACCTATGGGTCCTGAAAAAAAAAAAAAAAGAAAAAAGAAGAAAAAAGAATAATATAAAAAGAACCAACTGTCAAGAACAAATCTCGAAAGCAGATATAAATCAAACTGCTGAGCTCAAATCATGCCTAAATAGTTTGCCTATGATGATAACATCAGCAAGATAAAGAATGAACAGTTAAATTCATTCAGTACCAATTAAAAATGTGGGTCTGGTAGGACAGTAACTGCACATGGAACAAAAGGTCCTTGTGATAAAGTTATGCTCCTAAATACAGACCACTGAGTCAACCCGTGTTTACTTAAGTACTTCTCATCTGAAGCAGGAGAAAACCATCAACATCACCAGAAGCTTGTGACACCAATTTGCACCCAGTTCCAAGTGCGTGTTTTATTTATTTTCAATCAGAATCAATCAGGAAAGAAAATAATCAATAAAGTTGCAGTCATGAGTGGTGTTTGGCCATCTGGGGGCCCCAGTATCTCTCGGCCTGCATTGGAGGCAAAGGAAAAAAATTTTTTTCAAGAGCACGGAGGAGCTCCATATGGTTGAGATCAAAGGTGTTGCTGGGTGCATGGTTCTGCTTTATTGCCAGGCACTGCTGTTAATTAGAAAACAAGATCAGAGGCAGTATTAAAATCCAATTAAATTGATATGAACAGATTGCCAAGTGATGTTCACTAATGTATAATTGAGCACCATGCAAATTTCAGTGGCTGCCTTTTGTTTTTTCTCCCCTCACTCTGGAATGAATGATGAAGCTATGAAGTTTTTCCTCATTGTAAAAGATAAACAAGTTAATGCACTGATCTAGGGGGTATTGCTTCAGTGATTGATGAAAATGAGAGTGGAATATTAATGTGTGACTTTTGGGGGGCTTCTTTTATAATCTTATTTTGTTCTTTCTTTCATTATTGTTGTTGTTGTTATTCTTTTTCTGGTAGTATCCAAGTACATGCACAGATCCTTCATCATTCCATCATTTCAGATAAAGTTCCTTTGTAGCTGGAGATTTGATTCCAACAATTACAAAACTATGAATATTTCAAGTGACAGGCTTGCTACTGCTGGAAATTAACTTTCCAAGAACTATATGGACTTTATACCGTATATCTTTGTTTAGAATCCGCAGCTTCTATTAAATTTAATTACTTCCCTGTGCAGCTTTATATTGAGGGCGACTTCAAAACGAGGGCAGCAGCTATTAAAATTAATTACTTTTCCCCTTGGCTTGCATAGTAAAGGTGCATGGTTAAGGTGCAGCTACTAAATGAGGGTAGCTTCTAAACAAAGATATACAATATTTATACTATATATATTTCTCTTTCTTATCTGTACTTTAATATATACACTTAGCCTGTGTGTGTGCACATACTGCCAACTACATAGCTAAGTGAAAATATTAAATGCAAAATGCTAACTTTTAAGCTAAAATCTATAAAACTAAAGCTACATCTCTTCTTCTTTCTCTCTTTGAGTGGCTAACATGGTTCCACTCACAACTCACACAGAGTTCAATGTGACCAGTCTTTATAAAGAACAAAATTCCAGGATGTAAAATTCATAAAAAATGTTTCAGAAATTATAAAGTTTTTGGAAAAAATGTATTTTCATATGGAATCTACTGTATGGAATATGGCAGATCCACAGATAAACGATAACTGTCATCCTTGAAAACCTAATATATTAACATCATTGTGTTTATCCTAATCTATCATTTGCTAACTGTGAAGATGCATTGATGTAAAAGCTGGTTTTAAAAAAAGGATCAAATTATTGCATAAAAGACTAATAAATCAAGTAAGCCAATGTCTGACATGGTGTTCACAAGACATTTGTGGAGCTTTCAGAAATTGTTTAAATCCTCTTAAAAGGAAAACACTTTTGATCAAGTATTATTAGTTGTGCATGTAAACAGACCAACCAAAGTCCTCTTGCATTTGCGCTTGCAGAGAAATATGAAGTTGTGTTTGTTCTACCTGTCCTCATCAGTGCAGGGAGTACAATGCAAGCAACATTATGGATGTATGCAAAGGGAAAAGTGGGTAGCACCAAACTGTTTTTCAGGACTTTACACCTCTGTTCCATTTTAAATAAACACCATGGGACATTAATCTGTCAATACAATGTGATCACAGTGGGTCCCATTCTACTTTTGATTAATCAAAATGCACCCCTTGCCACATAAGGCAGAGATCAGTGATAGGAATTTGTGTAACATCTCTATCTCATAAGTTGACAAAAATGTTTAGAAAAATAAATATAAGTCATCAGAAACTCTGTTACAATGTAAGCAAATGAAGACAATGTGAAGTGTTGGATACAGTTCCAAAATAATTTTAAAGGACCTGATGCTACCCCACCATTAGTGGTGGAACTGGAAAGGGTACTAGGAATTTCAGAAATGCTTAGTGTTCTGCCCAAAAAATTAGATGTATGGATGCAGGGAAGTTAGATATCTGCTATTTGTTTCCCAGCAAAAAAGTAATTTTACATTAAACATTGCAATGACGATCAGAATAAAGTACATTTGGTTAAAATTCTGCAGCAACTACAGGTGTTATAAATGTTTTGTTAGAACTTTTAGGAACTAAAATGGCCATTTAAAAAAAAAAAAAAAAAAAGAAAGAAAAAACAGCAGAGATTTATTTTTAGGGAAGGTTTTCTATTTTTTCTTTTCCCTATTTTTTCAAAAAAGAAATTAAAGGAATATAAAACAAAAATATCAAAGGCATTTTTGTTTGTTTGGTGTTAGAATTTTGGAGGGTTGGGAATTTCTCTTTGTCCTCATCTTCCCACTTTGCTTATCACTTTTTCCTGTTTTTCTTTCTTCAGGTAAAGACTGGGGAGAGAAATTAGGGAGAATTTAAGAATTGTGAGAAGTGTGGCAAGGAGGAATAAGCCACTGCTATGACTTTTTTTTTAATCTGTCATGTTCTTCCTGAAAGAATACAATACTTGGGGATATTGCACCAAAAATTACTAAAGGGCAAAATAAATGAGAAAACCTTTATGATTCATACTTAACACCTTTGTAGTTCAGCTTTACTGTTTTAGAAAGATCCAGTAGATACCATCTTGACATCTCACTGAAAAATATTGCTTTAACATTTCCTTGCCTGACAGAGTGTTTTGGTTAAGGTGCTAATCAAGCATACTTAAGGATCCATAACTCATTCCTTGCCAAATGCCTAAGTTCAGTAGGATGACTTTATTGATCAATGGATTTTGCAAATGACCACCAAGAGAGATGAACCCAGTCCTGAATGAGAACACATTATGTTCTTCCTCTTTATAGGTTAGGAAATACAGCACAGTGCAAGGGTAGCAACAGTTTTGTCTGAGAGCATGTTTCCTTTATTCTGCTCTTTGGGAAAAGAGCTGTTTAATTATTTATTGTCTGTTTATACAGCTTTTTCAGTCTTTGGATCCTCACTGTGATGTCAAATAATTACTGTAATACAGAGAATGGCAAAAAGAATGAAAAGGAGAAGGAGTAATTAGAGGAGGAAAGACAATGAAACATGTTACTCAAGAAAAGGGATCATCAATTTACCCACAGTTATATTAATGTGGTGTCTGAGACATCAAATTTCCTTCCAAGACCTACTGAAGGAGATGACAGCTATTACAGATGTGTGATGTTCTTGCAGAAAGTCTATGCTACTGGTTGTAATTTAGCCACAGTGGTGCTGTGGTCACAGAGGTTAACCCAGTTAACTCCTTTCAAATAAGCTGAGTCTTTCTGCATAGCACAGAACTGAGCAATGAAGACTAGCCTGTAGGAGCATTTCTGCATGTGAAACCATATACAAATGTGGACCTTTTGAAGAAGACCACTGAATTTTACAATGATGAGGGAAATGCAAGCTAGGGAGATTGCATGCCTAGCTGAGGTATAGTAAAAATACAATTTGCAATTACAACATCCTTAATTCCTTGCAATAGCTAACATCTAGAAAAGAAGATTTGTTATGTCACCATAATATATGATCCCAAGCTCCATTAAATAAATGCCTGTATTTTGACTTCAGCGTGCTCTGAATGCTCTTCCATTTTCAAACAGTAGCAAGATTCACTTTCTCACTGTGTGAAGTTAATGGCATTTATCTCACTTTTTTCTTTTGACAAAGTAGGCCAACTGGATCCAGGGTAACAATTTGTTCTGCTGTATGTTCCTCCATCTCTAGAGCCAAAAGTAGAGAGCATGTTTAAAATACTCCACAGTGGAAATTAAGTTCATTTCTCCAGAGCTTGTCAACATGGCAGCTGGTGCAGGTACAATGGACAAGCTCTTTTTCACTTTCTTAGTGCAAGTGTTTCCATTTGAGCTTTACGCCTCAATATCACTCAAGCTTTACATATTAGATGACAAGGATAATTTCATACTACTCTGTCAGTGGCTTTAGTGTGAATTTTGTCTTTAACAGAAAGCTAACTGCTGATCTTCAGACACAAAGCCCAGGAACCAATCAACAGAGTTCAAAATTAGCTGAGTTCTCATTGCCCAAGGGCACCCTGGTAAGTAATGGCAATTTTACAATCATTACTTTTTGCCTGATGGGCCAGTAGTAAGTGGGACAATGAGCATAAGCCAAACCTAAGAAAAAGACCTCCAGGCCCAGCTTTTTGTCAGATTATGGCTTTACTTACCTAAGCTGGTTTCATTTTATTACAGAATGTAAGCTGTGGTAAACTTGACACAGAAAGGATGGAAGAACAGAAATCAACCTAACTTTAGCAGGGTCTTAATCACAGGCAAAAGGTGGAGAGAAAGGATCTGGGGTACAAATCAGCACCATCCTTGCTGGTCACTACTTGATGAACTACAGATCTGAATCCAATTTTGCCTTATCAAGTTCATTCAGTAATTGGCAAACACAGTAAATAGGACAGAAGATTTCTATTTTGCAAATAAGTTTCCCAGTTGAACACTTTGGTTTACATACTTTCCTAATAGTGTATTTTCAAGATCTGTACAGAGAAAACAAACTCCTCTAAATAAATTTGTAAAAAAAAAAAAAAGTTCCAGTCCTTACTTCTGGGATGTTTTTTTAATTTTTCAGCTAATAACTACATAATGTGCAAACTTCAGGGGGGAGGAGGGTGAATAACACCTTGTCTTCATTCGCCAGCTGCTTTCCAATTAGAAGAAATCAAGATAGAATTTCTGAGTTGAGGCAGTGGGAAAAATCTCAATGCTGAATAATTTCAAGGAAAGCAAAACCAGTAATTTTTGTATGCTGTAAGGTGCTGCATGATAGAAACAAATTTCCCAACCATCTCTAATTTTCAGAAATTAACACAACAGAGCATGAGCCCTCGGATAACAGTTTCTGCTCTTTATAGAAAGGAAAAACATCAGGTTTTGGAGTTCAGAGAGTTAGAATTGTTCAGAGCTTGTTTTCAAAGAGGGATAGATTGCAGTTTGCAAGCTCCCTTTTAGCTATTTATGTTTCTGCTGAGCCCAGTAATCTCTGTTTGACTAACACTTCTCTTTGAAAGTCCCAGGATGTTGGTGGGAGAACAGGTTGACTACTGGGAAGAGTGATGGTGGGGAATCTGGGGATGACTCCCAGATGATGCATGTAAGCAAGAGGACAATAAGACAAGGAAAAGGTAGTGTGACTGCGTATGAAATAGTAAACAGTGCAATTACAAAAAAAGTGGGGTGGTTAGGTTGTATGTTTGTCTACCAGAAAAATACAGGCACAGGTTATGTGTAAATAGAAAGAAAATATGGAAAGCCTGGGCTTGTGGGAATGAGACCCAACCCTTGTCACTAATCTCATGCACACTTTTTCTGTCATTTAGTTTCTTCAGCTCTAAATAAAATTCAACTCTTTCTATGTAACATCTCAGTACTGTAAGAATTAACATTTATAAAGTGTCTTGTCACCCAGGACTATAAGACAACATAAGTTCAAATTGATACTGATAGCAAAAGGCAGAGACTTATCAGAGATTTTCTTCTTATATACACAGGATGAGCTATGCAGTGCTTTATCTAACCAAATTATATAGATCGTCTCACTATGTTTCCAAATCTCACCAAGATATTTTCTTTACCAACTGCTTTGTGCTTGGCTTGTCTCCTCTATATTTCCCTTAAACATCCTCTACATCCACTTTAACACAGCACACGGACTTAGACAAACTTAGTCTAAGCAACTAACATGGTCATTTCTACTGTTCCTATGGCTTCTGTCTTATTTTTAGATTGTAGATATTGAGGGGCCAGAATAACCCTTTTGTAGTCTATTCCTACAGCACAGTAATAATCTGATCTATAGGTGTCTTCCAAACGCAACAAGAACAACCTTGGTAAGGGGAAGACAAACTGTTTCATTAGTATATCTAGACAAATAAAAAAATAATTCTGATCATCGTGAGGCAGTAGAAGTGTCATTGTGTCCCTTTTGTGTGAGATTGCACTATTTTTATTTACACTGTTTGTAATGACAGACAGTTTTCTGTCTTGGCAAACCCCAATGGTATTGATCATCTGAACTTTGTCCACATTTGGGTGCTACATATTTTTCTAAACCGTGAAACAAGAGCCATCAGGTAGACAAACAGCATGGCCCCACTGTTAATGCCCCCACCATGCCAGCCGTCAGGAAGAAACAGGCAGCGGACATTGGATAGCAAGTGTAAGCCGAAGTTCTCCTCTTGTCACAGTGACATCTGATGACAGCACATTCACATGAAGGAAAACAAGGAGGGCTGGAGACATGCCTTCTCCAGGAGGTAGACTGGTGATCACAGAGAACAAGAGAGCTGTTACCACTTGAGAGCAGGGAAACAACTAGTGGGCTGCTCAAGTTAAGACAACTCTGGCCAGGGATTTGAAACTTTCTTACTAGAAGTAAGAAACAGGTCAACAAAGTCACTGATTGATTGGCAGTCCTTAAAATTCTCACCTCTTAGAAGTCCTGGCGCTATAACATCCGTTCCTAGACATTGGTTTATTCTCCTGGAGCTTGTTTGGGTCTAAAAATCAGTGAACATTTATTTTTGTCATTCACAGAGGAGCTAAGACTGTGAACTAACACAGGAGTGGGTTTATTGAGAAAGAAGTTGCCATTCAAAAGTTGAACTGTGGTTCAACTATTTTGGAGACATATAAGCAGATAACACATTGCTTTTTTTTCATTCTGAATACGCTTGATGGCGATTGCAATGAAACCAAAGTTTTATCCAAGTGATCATACAGTTTCTGGTACATGTGGGATGAAGTGAGGAAAGAACAAGGATATTAAGTGAGACAGGTGAAAAGTGTTCTGGTACCCTTGTTCAGACTAATTCTGTGGCATGAATGAAAACTGCACACCTGGACTAGATCATTTTGAAGCAATAAATGAGCACAGTGACTAATGATGAAACCAAAGTGAGACACCTCTTACTTACACGACCTACCCACACGCTTAGTTGGATTCAGAAACACCAGCATGATATTAGTGCCCTGATATCAGATCCACTCACCTACTCTCAGCCTTGGAAGTCAGGGCGAATTTGGTAGCTGCTGACTAAATAAACCATGTAGGAGTATGTCTTTCAGACACAGACGGTATTAGTCCTCCTAAACTAATGAGATCTTGGCAATCATGAGGGGGACAGGAACTGGGGGAGGGGCGGCTAACCCCATATGGGAAGGCAGCACTTCGCAGTGGATTGCAGAGGAAAGAAATCCAGTTAACAAAGACAGACTTTCCGCAATACATTTTGCCTATTTTTTTTTCTTCTTGCTAGTGGGATTGAATAATTTTGGTTATTTAAAAAAATACTGAATCAACACTTCTTTTTGCAAATTACACAGCTCTTTTAAAGAGAAATGCACAATCTGCTGGGGGTGCCAATCTCCTTTGATTCTGCTAAGAAATAGAAGTCACAAAGAAGAAGGCAGAACATAGTTTTCACTAATATCAACTACCAATTTGACTGCTGCATAGCAACTGGTAGTTGCACCAACCAGTCTTCTTGACATCTCCATAGTCCCCTTTCTAGGACTGGACTACAAAATAACTTCCTGTCATTTTGTATCTGGGAGCATGGGTTTGATCCTGTGAAGTAAACCTACTTGGTGATGAACCTGCACTGATTTCTTAGATGCCCGAGGAAGATAGGGGCCCAAACCCGATTAGTTCTCAGTACAGCTTAGGTTTTTTTGAAGACTCCTGACTCGTTCCCTCATAAAAGCAGATCTGGAGATATGAGTCAACAGCCATTGATGGCAGTAGAGAGATTTTCATCCATTCCATTGGAGGCTCGCCTAGACTGTAATTAATCAATCAAATGGCTTTCTTAATAAAGGTACAAAACCCCCAACTTAACTGCTTCAGAAATACCTAGAAAGTGAAAACGAACAAAGTACTATGGAAAGATTAGAGGTAATCAGTGATAGGTAAATCTTCTTTGTAGAAGCTTGACAGTTTTTTTTCAAACATTACTTTTAGCAGTCACCCTAGAAATTCCTGATTTTTTTTCAATAATTTTGAATTCTGCTCTTGTATTGTTTATCCCTCAAGTTATCTGCTTTCAAATATGGATGAATCTGCTGATTGAAAATTAGATATAAATATCCACATGCTTTATATATTTAGTAACAAACATATACACACGTATGTACAGTGTATTTGCATTGTTGCCTGGGAACAAAATGCCTATTTTTAGTTAATATCAGGTGATTTTAATTTACAAGAACTACCTTGCCTCAGCATTTTAAAGAGCATACACAGAGACACCTGTATGCTTCTAACATTTGATGTATCAGTAAATATGCCTTCTCACATTTGGCACATAAACCCTGATAAAGTTTCACCTTTTAACGAAATAAATGACTCAATTAACAAGATGAAAAACAGCAGTGTGGTGGCAGACCCTCTTGGTGGCAAAAAAAAAGGATAAAAAAGAATTATCTCAGCAGGGTGTTAATACAAAGAGCTCCACAACACACAGCAGGCACCTGGTTTGACTGACAGCCACCCAGCAAAGCTGACAGATTTGTCAGCTTGCTGACCGCTGGCTTGAGTCTCTCGCACCACCCTAGGAATAAGTTGTTGCTCAGGAATGGCTGGGCAAGCACTCACTTGTCTCTGTTAATCTAATTGAATTTTTTTAAGTTGTTTTCATTTTTATCTGCTTCTGTGTGGAAAAGTTCATTCCTGGAGCAGCAAATTTTGGCACCCTCAGATGACTAACTTCCTCACAGTGCTGCTGCCTTTTGAAGGAAGGCACAGATACAAGGCCAAATTAATGTCTCATCTCCCACGGCTTGAATGGATATAACTGAGGTACAATTCGACCTACCATGAGGGGAAATTGCCTTTTTTTAATGGGACTGGAACTTAGGATATCTGTACTCAGAACCCTGTTTCTCCATAATGTCCCAGCTGACAACGAGCACAATTCACACATGATATATTCTGTGCAACCAGAAACCAAGGAGAAAGAAAAGTTGGAAAATTGTTATCTCTTTCCTTGAAGTGAACATTCAAGGAAATCTTCATGTGAACATCTGCTGTCCTGTTCAATGGGAAATTAAGAAAGCAGTATGGATGCATATGGAGAAAACTGGGACATTGAATCAAAGTCAGCTCAATGCAGTAAGGTAGGGATGAGCTTGCCAATCAACTGAAAATCTGGCTAGGCAAAGGTACCCAGAGAAGAGATGATCAGGAATTGCACAAAATCAATCTGTTGGATATCACAGTTTCTGAGGTTAGTCGATGTAAAACCACAACCTTTATTATATAATTCATGTGCCTACATGAATGACATCTTTATGATTGTATGATGTGTCTCTCTATGCATTGCATATCATTAGGCACCCAGAATATGTGCAATCAGTCTAGATCTACCATTTACAAAGCTTTTTTAAAGTATGACATACAGAACTAAATATGTTCTGGGTTGACGCAATGCTGGTCTCCCAAATGCTTCCAAAAAAGGCCAGGTTGCTTCTAATAAATCTTCTGAGATTTTATAAAGAAGACTTAATGTTGGATCTGTTCTGAGGCACTGAATTCTGACTGAAGATGCAACTAAAATAACTTGGTGATAGTTTTTACTTTTGTAAGACAGTTTCACTTGTATCTGTGGATCAAAGAAGTATTAAAACTTCACTGCTCAAAAGCCTCATTTAATTTCAAATGGCAATGCTCCTACTCACATGACAAAACCCTAAGATTAGCTCTTCAGTTCCTGTGAACGAAGAATATTTTCAAGCTGATCATTTCTTATTACCTAAGTACCAAATTGTCTTTGTAACATTCCCTAAGAATGGACAAGTCTAACAATCATTTAATTCAAGATAAATAATGTCATGCTATTCTCACAGTTATAGGACTCCATACTGGTTTTCATCATTCCTCTCTGTTGTGTTTGAAAGAGAATATCTTTTTACCTTTCCTCTGCTTACTGTGGTGAAGTTCTGCTTTCTCTAATGAAACAATCCTCATGAAATCAATAGGATAGTTTGTTGAATCAGATTATATCAAAACAGAGTATACACATATGAGCCTGACCTTCAGCTAAAAACTTCCATGATACTTAGAGAGCTGATTGTTTCTAATATAGATTAGTATTTTCACTGCAAACTGTCAAGAAATGCCAGGATAAATAAAGTTATGCATTATTTTCCTACATATTGAATAAACTCTGGGGAAAAAAAAAAAAAGTGTCTTATATTCTGCAGTAAATATGTTTGCGTTTGCTTTAACGTTTTTTATTTACTGACACCTTCTTTGGAATAGATTCATCAACAAAACATGTGAATAAAGATTCTGGGAATATTTCCTTAATTTCCATACAGTACACCTTCAAAAGGTGACATGTGGAAGGAATTAATTTTGATAGGTCTTTCTCAGGGCCATTTGACAGTAGTACTGAAAATAAACCTAAGAGTGAAATATGAACAAAACCTGGGTAGATCTAGTACTACAAATTACTAGCTACCAGCATTCATTTACAAAATCATTCAGCACCACATCTTTTGTACACCTCTTTTCATCAGAATGGATGATAATGATAGGAATAATTATTTTGCTTCACTACAGATACCTTTTTTAATATCCTTTTTTAAAAATTTTAATTTCTTTTTGTTATAGTCATCTGCACAGAGAGAAAGAGGGATAAAACTGGATATTTTTTAAAGAGACTGCAGTTCTCTTCCAGAAGAACAAAGCACTGGAAGTCAAGTTATAAATAAAAAAAATCAGAATTTTACATTGATCTTCATGTGACTTCTGTAATTTTGAATAGACAAATACGTTAGCTTTCCCTGATTATGTGTGTAAACCTTTTTTCTCTTTTTAATAGCTCTGAATGAAGTTTCAGGGTAAAGGGAGCAGTACATCGATAGCCCTGAACAGGAACTGATTCAATACTCCTTGAGCTTGGAGTAGTTTCTCTTTAACCACAAAAGCAGAAAATGTTATTACACAGAATGTGCACACACCAAAAGTTCATGTGGTATAGAAATGTTCTTCAAGAAGACATTTTCCTAAGCAAATGGTTCCCTTCTCAATGCTATTTGCTCTATACCAGATTTGGTACTAGGTGAAAACATCAAGTCCCTTCAGTTTTATAACACGGTGTTCACAATTAAATGAAGTAACAGGTCAGTGTGATTTAGGACAGCTAAGCGTATTACAAACACTGAAAAGAATTCAGCATTATGTTTCCTGTGAAGCACTATCTCTTGAAGCATAGAGGCCCAGTAAAGATGACACATTTCAAAAAAGCTGGAGTTAGGAGTTATAAATAAATATGATTTTACATGAATTTTCACATACATACTGAAGTAAATTACGAAAAAATATGTATGTTATTCTGAGTTACATAACATTCAGTATCCCTATCCAGGAAAATTCTACTCTATACTGAAAAGAATATGTGTGTGACAACAAAAATGGCATTAAGTCTTTTTTCCACGCATGTTAATGGAAAAACTCTGACTTTATTAATGGCCAGCATTCTTTGCACCCATGCAACTCAGAATGCTCCTAAGTAAAAGTTTATTACTGTTAAGCTCACTTGTCCAAATATGAACATAAATATTAGGCCAAATTCACCACTGAGTCACTGCAATTATAGTTATAGAATCATAGAATCATAGAATAGTTAGGGTTGGAAAGGACCTCAAGATCATCGAGTTCCAACCCCCCTGCCATGGGCAGGGACACCTCCCACTAAACCATGCCATCCAAGGCTATGTCCAACCCCACCTTGAACGCCGCCAGGGATGAAGCATTCACAACTTCCCTGGGCAACCCATTCCAGGGCTTCACTACCCTTACAGTAAAGAATTTCTTCCTCATATCCAATCTAAATTTCCCCTGTTTAAGTTTAAACCCATTACCCCTTGTCCTCCCACTATAGTCCCTAATGAAGAGTCCCTCCCCACCATCCCTATAGGCCCCCTTCAGGTATTGGAAGGCTGCTATGAGGTCTCCACGCAGCCTTCTCTTCTCCAGGCTGAACAACCCCAACTTTCTCATCCTATCTTCAATACAGGAGGTGCTCCAGTTCCCTGATCGTCCTCGTGGCCCTCCTCTGGACTTGTTCCAACAGTTCCATGTCCTTTTTATGTTGAGGACACCAGAACTGCGCACAATACTCCAAGTGAAGTCTCACGAGAGCGGAATAAAGGGGCAGGAGCACCTCCCTTGACCTGCTGGTCACACTCCTTTTGATGCAGCCCAGGATACAGTTGGCTTTCTGGGCTGCAAGCGCACACTGCCGGCTCATGTTCATTTTTTCATCAACCCACACCCCCAAGTCCTTCTCCACAGGGCTGCCCTCAATCTCTTCTCTGCCCAGCCTGTAGCTGTGCCTTGGATTGCTCTGACCCAGGTGTAGGACCTTGCACTTGGCATGGTTAAACTTCATCAGGTTGGCATCAGCCCACCTCACAAGCGTGTCAAGGTCCCTCTGGATGGCATTCCTTCCCTCCAATGTATCAACCGAACCACACAGCTTGGTGTCATCGGCAAACTTGCTGAGGGCGCACTCAATCCCACTGTCCATGTCACCCACAAAGATGTTGAACAAGACCGGTCCCAACACCGATCCCTGGGGGACACCACTTGTTACTGGTCTCCAGCTGGACACTGAGCCACTGAGCACTACTCTTTGCGTGCGGCCATCCAGCCAGTTCTTTATCCACCAAGTGGTCCACCTATCAAATTGATGTCTCTCCAACTTAGAGACAAGGATGTCATGTGAGACAGTGTCAAAGGCTTTACACAAGTCCAGGTAGATGACATCAACTGCTCTGCCCCTGTCCATCACTTCCGTAGCCCCATCATAGAAGGTCACCAGATTGGTCAGGCAGGATTTCCCCTTAGTGAAGCCATGCTGGCTGTCACCAACCACCTTGTTTTTCATGTGCTTTGGCATGCCTTCCAGGAGAATCCGCTCCAAGATTTTGCCAGGCACAGAGGTGAGACTGACTGGTCTGTAGTTCCCCAGCTCATGCATTTTCCCCTTCTTAAAAATGGGGGTTATATTTCCCTTTTTCCAGTCATCGGGAACTTCACCTGACTGCCAGGATTTTTCAAATATGATGGACAGTGGCTTAGCAACTTCATTTGCCAGCTGCTTCAGGACCCGTGGATGGATTTCATCAGGTCCCATGGACTTGCATACATTCAGGTTCCTAAGAGGGTCTCGAACCACATCCCCTCCTACAGTGGGCCCAGGGTCTTCATTCTCACTATCCCTGCATCTGTGTTCCAAGACTTGGGTGGTATGGTCAGAGCATTTGCCGGTGAAGACTGAGGCAAAGAAGTCATTTAGAACCTCAGCCTTCTCCAAATCCAGGGTAGCCAGGTCTCCCAATAATTTCTGGAGAGGGCCCACATTGTCCCTAACCTGTCTTTTATTGGCAATGTACCTATAAAATCCCTTCCTGTTATCCTTAACATCCCTAGCCAAGTTGAATTCTAAGTGGGCCTTAGCTTTCCTAACCTGCTCCCTAGCTTCCCGGACAACATCCCTGTATTCTTCCCAGGCCGCCTGACCTTGCTTCCACCTTTTATAAGCCTCTTTTTTCCTTCGAATTTTGCTCAGCAGCTCCTTATCCATCCAAGGAGGTCTCCTGGCCCTCCTGCTGAACTTCCTTCTAGTTGGGATGCATCACTCCTGAGCTCGCAGCAGGTGACCCTTGAATATCGACCAACAGTCTTGGGCCCCCCTGCCCTCTAGGGCTGTATCCCATGGAACCTTACTGAGCAGGTTCCTGAAGAGGCCAAAGTCTGCTCTCTTGAAGTCCAGGGCAGTGAGCTTGCTGCACGCTCTTCTCACTGTCCTGAGGATCTCAAACTCGACCATCTCATGATCGCTGCAATCAAGGCTGCCCTGGAGCATCACATTCCTAACCAGCCCTTCCCTGTTGGTGAGGACGAGGTCAAGCATGGCACCTCTCCTTGTCGGCTCCTCAATTACTTGGAGAAGGAAGTTGTCTTCCACACAATCGAGGAACCTTCTGGATTGCTTGTGCCGGGCCGTACCATCCCTCCAACAGATATCATATATGCAATAGTTTCAGATTAAGTTATTTATTCCCTTTACACATGAAACAAGTTGTGTCTGATTTCTTCAGGAGGGAATGCAAAAGACAACAGAAAAATCTTTCATATTTGTTCGTTCTCATTTTGATGGTGTCCTAAAAAGACAGTTTTGTGCTTTCCTGTACTGTAAAAAATTTAAATTTCAGGAATATCATCCTGAAATATCACGTGGGGTACAAAACTAAGAGCAAATGACACATGCAGGTCACCACAAAATACAGAAGGCAGATCAGTGAATAACACTTACAGTGACCTTTATGCACAAATGCACAAAAGGAAAAGCAAAACACAAAACTTTTCCAGAACTTTGTGATCCACTTGCAGAAATTCAGCCTGTGCAAAAAGGGTCAGTTTAACGTGAAAACTGCTATCGTTGATTTGCCAAGCTGTACTGGTATGAACTGAAGTGTTAAATATCTTATGATATAACTTAAAATTCTCTGATTTTTGTTCTGCAGAAATTCAGTTGAAATCTTTGCTTATAAAACTTGTGATTCTCATCCATCATTATAAGAATCAGAACCATGTTGAGGAATCACACACTTTTTCAATTTTGTATGCAAGCAAAAAGAAATATGAAACAGAATTCAACACATGGATGAATAAACCCATAATTTATTAGATCGTTTCTTCTCTGATCAAGGGAATAGCTCAAAGAAAAGAGGTCAGAAGGACTAGCACTGTTAATATGCAATTGATGAAATCCTCAAACACATATTGATCCACTTTTTATTACATTTTTAAACCCTTGACTGTGAATATTTCCCAATAAGACAATAACTATAGCAAATATAATTTGCTGCTCTTAATCACAGTAGCTGTTCTTCCCCGCTAAATATCATCACACTGAAGATATTTGCATCCGATACACAATGCGATTTTGCCATAGACTGCATTTCATATACTGCCCTCGTTTTCACATTTGGTTCTTCGAGCGTATCGTCTCTATATTTGACACTATCTGTACTAACATATTTTAGTCACACATGGAAACCCCAAACAAACTTTCCTGACAATACAAATTGTTACTACAAAATAGCATAATAATGCGTTAGACCTCTACCCCCTAAAAAACCTTCACTGCCTTATTCATTACTTAAATAAAAAGAAAAAGCCAAGTTAACTGTCAGGAGTTTTTTTTCTCAGAGCTGTAGAATTTCACAAGGAATTCAATCTACAGGGAAAACTGGGGATAGCTGGTCGCTCAGACAGGCCTGCCTGGGGAAAGTCTTTCTACCACTTGTGTTTGACACAGCTTGAGGCGAAGCAGGTTGTATAGGCCTTGACCCAGCAAGGTCATCATTTTGTGAGTAATTCTGAGGCCTGACATCTGCTGCCTGGCTTTGAGTAAAAAACAGACCCCCTTAGCCAAAACACAGGCCTGCATAAAATAATCCCTCAGCAAGGATCCTAGACTTCAGTGAAAAGGCTAAATGGCCCTCTTTTTGTCTGGGTGTCCAGGCTTTTTAGTCCTTCCTCATCACGTAGCAGAGAGTGCAGAACAAAACCATTCCCAGAATGCAGATAAAGGCCATATTCTCACAACTCCATGCCATAACTTCTTCACCTCATGTGAGACTAGCATTTACACCCCTGGTGCATGGCTTTGCAGACAAAAAGGACAGGAATGCAATAGCTCAGACAGGAGAACGCTCTTCTTCTAAAAATTTATTCAAAATGGTGCCTTTTCCTTCACAGTTGTTTTTTTTGTCTGTTTGTTTTTGTTGTTTGTTTTTTTTTTTAATCCATTGTACCAAATAAAGCATGTGATGTGTATGTGCTATTTAAAAATTATAAAGACTACATAAAGAAGTGGGAGACCTGAGTCTCAGGGTTCCTTTTTCTCCAGCTGGGACAAGAACTCAGAGGAATGTGGTGACCCATATAGAGGTGGCTTTAAGCCTTGACTGCCACCTGATTTTGAATTATATTGAAAGTCTTTCAGTCATTCTAGCATCAGAAATTACCTGACAGAAGGCATCTGATAATAACCTGCTTTCAGGGAAACTCCACAGAGCAAAAGTGGTACAAGTGGCAGGACATCTGGAGTGAAACAAAAGACTACCTAAAGTACAGGTTATGGCTGTTATATCTTTTTCTCAAAGACAAGTTAAAGCCCTTTTGAAGTAAATTAATCACATAGCAAAGGTACAGGAAGACCCTGGATTTTTCTATAACACAAGTTTTTATTTCTTCTAACCCCCACAGCTCCATCTAGCCCCAATTGCAAGCGAAAACTAACTGCAAAACAAAGTGATTCTGAAAAATTTATTAATTTTACAATGCAAAACACCCAGTCTGGGTATTCTACTCTAAATATCCAGCGTCCCTCCCCTTGGCAGCTGCAGTACTGCAACTTTGCAATGATGCTTGCTGCATCCTAGTAGAAATCGTTATTTATGACACAGCATTCCCAAACAATCTTCTCTTTACTCATGTCAACACAAGACGGAAGGTGGAATGAGGATCAAGGCAAATGTGCCCTACTGCTACCTTAACCTGTCAGTGTCTCCTCGTGCTCATAGCTCAGCTCCCCAAGAAACAGTCAGAAAAGCCTCCAGTCAACCTGAGGCACCCTTATGAACCTTCTCCCAGGGAACTGCTTGTCCTTCTGAAACCTTAGGTCTAGCAGCAAACTCACCAGTCGCATTCATAAAGCACTTGCCTGTCATGGCTGCTTTTTAAACGTGACCGGCCATTACCTAAGGAGATGGTTAGATAGGAACAGCAAGCATGATAAGAGATCATGAGCTCCTGTAAATCTATTTGGTGGCAGGGAATAATTTAAGGTAAATTATCAGTGTGAGCTCAAAAGATCAAACTCAGTCACTAATAAATTTAAGCAAAAATCAGGTAAATTTCTAAATCTCCAAATGGATAAAGCCCTACAACAGTCTTCCAGACAAAATTTATATTGTTTCACATTAACATTGATTAAATTACAGAATGGGTTTTGTAACTAAATGAAAGAAAACACAAGGATAAAAAATTAAAGCTCATTATGTGTATTCTTGGATTAGATGATATCATGGTGCACCAAGTGGAGTTGCACTGCATTTACAGTATACTATTAACCCCAATTGCAGTGGGCCTGTGGTTACCTTGGGTCTGTTGGATGCTGAATGTTAAGGTGTTTTATTGATCTACTATGTGGGATCACACACTAGCTGTGTAGCAGAATTCAGGTCATTGCAGGCACCCAGGTATCAGCAATGCTCCAGGACTATCACACTCCCTCCCTGTAACGAATTACAGTTGTGAATGTTGGTCTTCATTAATGACCTTAAATTCGTTTGGGATATTGACAAACAATTGATTAACCAAGGTGTGAGGAATTAATGACATATGGACCCTTCTGAGATAAATGGCTGTGAGTTGCAGTTACAGAAATTGAGCACATAATATTCCAGGCTATTCCCCCGTTTTATGTCCATAAGTGCGTGCAGATATGAGATGCAATAGCCAATATGGGGTTGCAATAATCTGAATTAAAGAAAGGCCAGAGTTTAATCCCTACATTAATGGGAAAATAAAGAAAAATATCAGAGAAAGCTGACCATCATTACCAAGGCACACAAAGGAAATTCAATGTGAAGGAAACAGTGTATTTATGAACACCAGTTACTTCCACTGTTATGCTAACTGCCATGAATATATTCCTAAAGCTTTTCAACTGAATGCAGCCCTTACCAGTCCAATAACATCAGCAGTAGCATTGGAAATAGGCTTTCAGCTAAAAAAGTGCAAATAATAAAATTTTATGCATGCGAAATACATTCCAGGGAGGTTCTTTCCTTGGCTTCTGTTAATTCTGGGCTCTCACTTGAGCTTTGCTTGAGGAAGGGCTGAGAGACAAATCTGAAGAGGTGTGCAGTGCAGAGAGGGGATTATCATTCCACTGAATGTCGCAAAAGGGCCTATCACAGAAACAGTGGTACATTGGCCTAGAGAGGAATGAGCATATTAAGAGTAAAAAGAGAGAACAAGAAAAAAAGAACAGAGAGCACCCGTAGGATGATGAAAACCTTCATAAAATCAGAATTTCTTTAGTTGGCCTATTATTCTGAGCAAGGGATAGCTGTGTTCAGATAGCAATGCTTAATGTTATAAATTCCTTGTTTTTACTCAGATACTGTAAGACTAGGCAAATAAGCTCATCAGAACAGCAGAACAGCAAAGCCAAAGATTTCCTGAGAATTGTCTAGGAGCTTCTAGACAATATTCTGTACAATATTTTTAACCTGGAGTACCCTGTATGCACCTTCCAGCACATCATGCTCTGTCCTTTTGTCCTCTTCTCCTCTGACAGAAAAATACAAGCCGCCCTCAGATTTTACTAGCACAGGATACACTGCTTGGATCCTTCCTACTGCCAAATCACACCAAAACAAGGATCTCAATATTTTTGTTCTGTAAGTATAAGTCTTGTAATTTTTATTGACAATTGTAGACTTTTCAGCCAATGTCTATTGGTCTTTGGTAAAGGCTCAGGGGAATCAGGTGAACAATGTAGAAATTGATAACCAGCGTTCCTTTGGAGAAACTATGACAATGCTAACAGAAGTTGGTCCATAAACACACTGACTACGTTGGTGACTAGTACATTGGGCTGTAGAATGGTTCTGAACTGCCTGTATGTGGGGTTTCTCTCCTCAAGAAAATCTGCATTTCAAGGAAATTATTCAATGGTTCCTATAAACAGGAACATGCATTTAAGTAAAGGTAATGTCCTTATGAACGTCTGCTATCACACAAGGATTGTCATTCAGTGTGTGCATTCAGCACTGTGGGTGGGTATCCTGCACTCCTTTCTGTTACTTCAAGTCTTTATGCAATGTGGGATTCTGCACTTCATGCACACTGGGACATACACAGAAGTACAACCACTCTGTACACCAAGCTTTGACAATGGCATAATTCCTCTTACTATTCCACAGCCCTTGACTCTTCAAAGTTGTTGGCTTCACTTTAAAATATGGTGATTTATTATGAATTAAATCATTCTCTGTACCATAACGTTAGCTAGGCGGGAACACTTCTAACAAAAATAGAAATCAAAATCTTTCAAGATTTTGATTTAAATCTGTAGACTACTAAATATATCAGCAGAGAAAGCAATTCTAGTAACAAGATATTATAGTAAAGGACAAGTGAGATTTCAATACACAAAATTTGGAAGTTTGGTGTCACTTGAGAAAAGGTTAAAAAGGGATCCTAAACAGTATGTTAGACTTTTCTCTTTGAGTTCGGTCATGAATTTAAGGGACTGATGTGATTGGCCTCAATCCCACTGTCTGAGATAGAGATAGAGAGATCAAAGAAATGGAGCTGCCATCTACCACTTGTTTTCCCTGCCAGGCCAGGAAAGTGTGATAGCAGAACAAACCAAGGATTTTTCTTCTCAACATGACAAGTTCCCTAAAATCAGGATATGCAACAGTGTGCCTAAGGGGAATGAGATAGAAGAGGGATGCCTCATCTGGCAGAAAATGTTTTCTGAGAATAATGTCTTCCATCCGTTAACACCATCAACTGCCTGTTTGTCTCCCTGTCTGTTTCCCTAGTCTCCCTGGTAGACCAAATAGGCTTAAACCAACATAGCACTTTTTCTTCTGCTCCCTGGAAAGCCTGCTCCCTACAAATTCCTGGATAAATTTTGTTATTCAACCAAGTTGTAATTCCTGCATATTTGCATGGGAGGAAGGACCTTTTCACAAGTTAAAGGGTAAAGTTAAAAATAGGTTCACTATGCAAGTGTTAAACCCTTCTTTCTGTACTTCAGATGTCACTTAATAAAGCTGCAAACATTTTAAAATTATTGTGTGGCACTGAGTCTTGTCTGACTTACTGATGCTATATGATATCTTGTCTGTCTTTCTTGGCAGTTGCTGCAATGTACTTTGATAATAACTTTAAAAAAATTGAAGTTCTTGCAAAGTGCTTTTCTTAGATTTGTTTTGAGTAAAAAAAAGAAAAAAAAAGCTTACTAAGGTTTTATCGAAAAAAGGGCTCTGATAAGATTTTTATATTAAAAAAAAAGAAAAAAACAAACTCTTCTAAAGATCTGTGCATGTAATAATTATGCACTGATTAATTGGATTAATTTCCTGGATGATCAAAGCATGATAGGTACTTTATAACACAGCTACCGAATGACGGCTCTTAACAGCCACATGATGTAGTATGCTTCCTAAATCTGGCCCAGCTGGCATAGAGAAGGAAATGAGGCCAGCAGAGAACAGATAGTAAGTGTATTGTTGTCTAGAGCTGTTCTGATCCAGAAGCTGGCACATGGCTTGATAAGAAAGATGGGGGAAGGTATCAGTGACAAGAGATTATGGGGGCAGCCCCTTCTACAGTGGGCACAGTCACCAGTTGTAATTGCCTGTTCTCAGGATCTCCAGGGAAGCTACAATTTGGAAAGAGAAATAGTGGTATTTGGAAGTTATACTGTCTCACTTCCACGCAACAGGTCCATATCCGTAACTGGCAATAAATGTTCAGTTTGTATTACAGAGCACAGTACCACTGCATGCACTATGACGCTTACCAGTCTTTTCTATCATGCCTTTGACATTCCAACCATTTACAAGAACCAAAAGATTGGTGACAGTGGGAATGGCAACCTGGGTGACTGGATCAACCTAAAGATCCTCACCTGGATATTTAAATATCCAACAGTTTCTTGTCCATCATGCACATCATCCTGAATAAAAAAGAAAAAAGTTATCTCTTGCTTATTTACTGGAGTCCTCCTGCCCATTGGCATCATATTGGCATCAAAATGATGGTATTTCCAGTCTGGAATCCTCTCAGAATTGCTGTAACAGTGCAAAATAGTCACATGAATATGGAGCTGCACCTTCCCCTCTCTGTTCTTAGAAGCCACCCTTGAACCTTGACCCTGTGCAGTCACCTTCCCAGTATTGCTCTACTTGGTGCTGTTGACAAGTTGAAGTATTCTGGGGATAGATGTGATGTGATCCACAGCCTATTTGGGATACTGAAGAAATGTGCTGCATCGTGGAGGAGCATGTGAGGTATCTTTGATAGACACTGGGTGTGCAGAGAAGCTGAACCTGTCTGCACTAACACAGAGAGCTATCATCCAGTTACCTTGACTTCGGGCTAGAAAAAGGTATTTCAATAAACAAATTGGACATTTGGGGTTAGCAGCAAAGCTATGTGGAAAAGCAACATGTCAGATAACAGCATGCTACAGTGTAAATTCTTTGAAAGATAAATTAATTCATGTTTCTGCAAGAATGAATATTCCCCAGAAATGTTGGCAATGACATCCTTATAAAGGATGATACATATTCTTTAATAGTAATACAGGCTGGTTTGTACTGGAAGAATTGCCCATATAGACAAAATCATGATGTCACAAAATGTGTGTGTGAAAATGGAGATGGGGGGAATCAGTCATATTGCTAGATGCATCTGAATTTTAAACCAAAACAAATGTGTTTGAGCAGTTTTTCCTAGTCTGTCAAGGAGTTTCAGACCCTAAAGGTATTTGACCCTGTTCCCTTTCTCCTTAGGTACAATTACTAATCTCTCTCACTACTTTTTTTCTAAGATGCAACCTACTTACCTACCACATAAAATGCAGAAACTCATATTATCATGGTGTGGCTTTAGACATTTACATTAGAATCAGTGAACCTTATTTTAGCACAATATATATGGTGAGCAGTGAGAGGAGACTGGGTTTATTCCCCAGGTAAGTCATTTATTTCTTTCCTCAAAGAAAAATCCAATATCCTGAGATCAGATGCATATTGAAGCTTAGGTGGAAGGAAAAAAAAAAAAACAACAAACAGATTTAGGTTGGATTAACGTGTTCAAATTGGACAGTCACTCTCTGTATTCTTTGCAGAGCTGACTCTGTACATATTGCTTACTGAATACCACGTAGGAGACTTGCTTAAACATTTCCCTTGAAGAGGTACATGGCCTGAGCTTATTTACCTAACAAATAATTTATGAAACCTTGTATTTCTTTCCATGTCAAAGTTTTATTGCCATATTGTTTAATGCATTTGTCAACTATGAATTTCAGAGGTTCAGGCCATGAAACAGAAGTAAATATCATGAGAAAGTCTTTATATGTTCAAACCTCTCAATAAACAGTTTAGGAAACTTGTAGATATTATGGAGTTATTCTTTTTTTCTTTTTTCCTGTTTAATCAATAACATCTGAACATTTTTATAATCATTTTATTGCAAGGAGATCAGGGAGGAGACTTCAAAAGATCAAATTGACATTGATCATTTTGATGATCAAATTGGCATTGGCTGGTCATTTTTTTCTCAGCCAACCATCTGCCAAAATCTGAAATTATTCAGATTTTTACTCTTTGTGCAAAATGAAGAAATGGAAAACTTCATATTTAAGTAGGCATGAGGCAGAGGCACTATATTTTTCAGCCAGTTCTACATCCATGTTTCCAAGTCCCATGATGATCTGCAACCTTTCCATGCCCATGGCACCCATCCTCTCTCCTTGCCCCTCTCAGCTGGTTACAGATAAAGCCCCCTCTACTGATTTCTTTCTAAAGCACTTACACAGCTGCCATCACAAGGCACATCAGGGTCTGACCCAAAATGATTACTGAGTGGCATGGGATCTTTACAACTCAACCAAGCATGAAACCCAGACCTCAAGTCTGAGTTTCACAATCACAAGGTTGTCTTTTGTCTGTCAAACTCTGATTAGATATAAGGAAGACGTTCTTTACTGTGAGGATGGTGAAGCACAGGAATGGGTTGTCCGAGGAAGTTGTGAATGCTCCATCCCTGGCAGTGCTCAAGGCCAGGTTGGACAGAGTCTTGGGTGACATGTTAGTGTGAGGTGTCCCTGCCCATGGCTGGGATGTTGCAATTAGACGATCTTAAGGTCCTTTCCAACCCAAACCATTCTATGATTTTATGATTCTATGATTCTGTGAATTATTCAAACTTGAGATTCATATCCTGACCTGATTTAATTTAGGATTTCTGGGGTAAAAAAATCTTTTATCTTTATCTTATATATAATATCTTTGCAAAATGCAGGAACCACTCAGTGTTGGTTTACTAAGAACATTCTGAAATAATAAAAGCAGCATTAGGGTATATGCTATCAGAATTAAAATGGGAGCCCAGTCATCTGGCAATAATCAAGACTTCCACTTGCTGAAGTCCTAACAAAAAGATGTCCTATACACCATATCAGCTACAATCTCACTTAGAAAAAGGTACAAAAAATTGCTGTGTATAGCTGACTAGAGATTGTGGGGACAGTGCAATCATAAGTGATCAGTACAATATGCAGTGGCCTCAACAATTTAACTACTGCTGAATTTTTCCTAGAAGGGAGCAGGTCAATCACTAGCTTCAGAGCAGAAGGAATGGAAAGGAGACCACCTACTCAGAGGTTTGGCAGTGAGTTCTGCACCCAATAAGGACACAGAAGAAGGCAACTTGAAATTCTGACTTTAATCTTCAAAAAAATTGTTTCTTATACAGCATCTGGTTCAGGAGTGCTCCTAGGGTGCATTCAGACATAATGGTTGCACAGAGTGCCATTGGTGGAGATGCTATGCTTAGGCAAAAGCTCTACCACCTCTGCTGTTGGCAAGGACTGGGCAAATGGCTCCTCTGGGCAGCAGCAGCTTGAAAGCCATACACCTTCAGGAGAACGTAATCTTAAAAGACTCCACCTCTTATTTCTTTTTGTGTTTCTTTTGATGTTGCAGGATGCTTCTTACCCGAGAGAACACGAGTGTAGAGATGTATGCTGGAACCTAAACTGCAGGTGTTTTATTGAGGGCACCATCTTGGTCAGGCTGGCACTAGTTACAGTTTCACCCCTCTGCACAGTGGTTTTATTCATAAAATTATCCTGGAGGGGAGGGAGCAGAAAATATCAGCACATATGGTATGTGAAATCCCCTACTGCTTAGAAACCCCTGAAATGCTCAGGTACAATAGGGCATGCTTAGGGCTCTGAAAATCTTGCCTTTTGTCATTTTAACCCAGGCCCTTAACATTATTTTAATGGGCTTGTTTTGAATTTAATTATGCATCTGTTGTATAATACACTTACAATAAATACCTCCAGTTATTGCTTCTTAAAATCCTTTCTTTTCAATATTGACTGCTCTAATTTACTTTTATGCAAACAGCCTAGTCAGATTAATAAAATGTCTTAGTAGCATGTTTAATGACATCATTCCCCCTAGGGACAGTTGGGAAAATGACCTTCCATTTTACGAAAGAAGAGGATTAATTTTTATTGTCTGCCCCAGTTAATGCGTGTTTAGACATAAAGGCCCGATCAATATGACAGAGAGTATAGTGATTTTACTCACAATAGTTTCTAAATGGACATTTCTTGCTAATCCATTTTTATAAATCACTTTAAAGGCCTTATTGATCTTTAATTGGGAGTTACACCTAATCACTCTAGTGAAACGCATGGCTAGTTCAAAACATTTTAACCCTTTCTTCACAACTCTTTAAAATTCATATAATGAGAACTTTTGCCCTCTCCCTTTCAATAAACATTAAGTAGCATCCTTAACACCCAAATAGACCTTACACAGACCATCACACATCAGAGGAACAAGACACTAAGAAGAAGGTTATACCAAAAACTGTAGAGACAATACTGCATGTGTGTGTCAAAAATATGCCCTTAAAGAACTAGGCGGGCAAAGCATATTTCTTCAGACTTAAAATGCAAATGCACAAAGCATTTTGTGAAGCTACACCGTATGTCAGGCTTCCATCTCTGACCTCACCAAGCTTATAATCATAATTGTTAACTATTCCTTTCTTTTTATAAAGATCAAGTCATGCTGTAAAACTGTTCTAACAAGCACACAAACACATGTTTGAACAAACATATTGCTTTGTGGAGAAAGTTCAGTGAATTTAGAAACTCGCAAATGGATCTTGTAATCTTGTATTGTACATATAGTCTAGGATCTAGAATGGATTACAGTTCTTTCAATTAACATAATGCAACTATTTTTGTGTGTGATACATGCATGTCTTTATGTGTTTGTGGATGTATGGTGTAGAAATGTACATTTACGAGAATGCACCCCACTATATAATATTATAAAGATACATCAGTACGTACACAATTTAAAAAAAAAAAAAAGGCAAAAAAAAAAGCTCAACATATTTGTAAGGTTTTAAAACTGCATTTTTGCATCCTTTCAAAATAAAA
>CM077882.1:48304590-48357090 GCA_039720435.1 Amazona ochrocephala
TTGTGAATGCTTCATCCCTGGAGGCGTTCAAGTTTGGGTTGAACATAGCCTTGGATGGCATGGTTTAGTGGGAGGTGTCCCTGCCCATGGCAGGGGGGTTGGAACTAGATGATCTTAACGTCCTTTCCATGATTCTATGATTCTATATTTCTGTGCCTTGTGACCGAAATACTATCTTCAAAAGTTTTTGGTTACCTGCATTACCACTCATTTGAGAGACAAACATTGCTGGTTTTGGACTGTTTCCATATAGAAAATGAAGTTGATTCAAAAATGTATACAGTAAAGACCAATGCATTGCAAAAGACAGGTTTCTCTATTGCAATTATAATTTCTGCATTCAAAGTTTATATGAGCATTTTACGAACAAAAGTCAACTTGGACAGCAAACTGAATGTACTGTTAATCATCTGATTGTACATGCAGATTAGGCAGGTAGGGACATGATCATTCAGATTGGCACCTTGAGGACTCAAGACATTGTTAGTACAAACTGCTTGGAAAAAAGTGGCTAGTGGATCAAACTTATGAAAATATACTAGTTAATAATTTAATGTCCATAAGTAATACCTTCTCCAGGAGTAAAATGACCTGTACTCTGAGATAAAAGAATCCATTTTTAAATGCTGTTTTTTTATTGAAGTTTGCAGCCAAGGCAATAAGAAAAAGCGCAGTTGCAACTAGGCAAACTGGGTGTGGATCTTTTCTTTGAACACCTCTGTAGAACGATGACAGATTCTTGCTGCAGGCCACACTTTCTGTGTCTCCAGAGTCTTGTTTGAAAAGGATCAGCTAAAGCTGCCCGGTCAAGTTTCAGGTCAATGTTGTACTTGAGGCATGTTAAGATGATGAGCCTTGTTCCAGAGAGATGACAGTCTAACATATGGAAAATAATGAATATAAAAATTATCTCTTACTTCTGTAAAATACCTCACCCAGTAGAAATTATATTTTTTTGTGTTTGGGTTTTTTTTTTTTTATTATAACTCATATACTTTCCTAGACCTGTTTAAGCCATAAAAATGATCCTTTGAAAATGGCTAAAAAGTAACTCTTCCGATGTCTAAGCCCAACTGGAGAGTCACTTCATAAAGATATTTCTAATTTCTTTATGATAATAAAAAAGCCTTGAATTAGAAAGCTAATGCTAGTAAAGGCAGAACATTTAGTAGGATACGTATTCCTAGAAGGTAGGACTTAACAGACAAGTATTCTATACAGGAACCCAGAATAAAATTCTTGTTGAAGTGTCCAGATGTTTCCTTTATTTTCACCTTTGTAGAATCAATGTCTAATGGGAGAAAAGAGAATTTTTCAAAAAATATCAAATATTGAAGTAAAGATGAGGGAGTTATTCTGACTACCGTTAACTCAGAAAAGGTCACCCTGACAAACTAGTTATATCTAGTTTTACCTTCATAATCTAGTTCTATGGCTTGATTTTCATCTGGGGGAATCATATTGTTTCTGTCATTTAAAAAAAAAAAAAAACAAAACAAAACATTTCTTCTAATCAATAAGATGACTCCTGAAAGTATCTTCTACTTCAAAATGCAACTGGTCGGAGCAATCCCAGGCACAGCTACAGGTTGGGCAGAGAAGAGATTCAGAGCA
Source organism: Amazona ochrocephala (assembly GCA_039720435.1). NCBI lineage: Eukaryota > Metazoa > Chordata > Aves > Psittaciformes > Psittacidae > Amazona > Amazona ochrocephala. The sequence continues at coordinate 48,306,205 of CM077882.1, forward strand.
GTCCTGCGGAGAAGGACTTGGGGGCGTTGGTCAATGAAAAAAATGAACATGAGCCGAAGTGGGCACTTGCAGCCCAGAGAGCCAATCGTATCCTGGGCTGCATCAAAAGGAGCATGACCAGCAGGTCCAAGGAGGTGCTCCTGCCCCTCTACTCTGCTCTCGTGAGACCTCGCTTGGAGTATTGGAGTACAGTTCCAGTGTCCTCAGCATAAAAGGGCATGGAGGTTTGGAAACTAGATGATCTTAAGGTCCTTTCCAACCTTAACTATTCTATGATTCTATGATTCTACGGAACTGCAGGACTTTCAGAATTTAATTACCCAAATGTTTGGCCAGGGAAAAAAAAGGCTTACTTTACTTTTCTTTTGAGAATTGATCCAGTTTCATGACATGCTCAGGGCTTTACTTTAATGTGTGTTCTACCTGTCCTACCCCTGTGATAAAGCATGCAAGAAACGAAGCATCTTGTGTTTCTCCTTCCTCTCAGTGAACTCAGCTAGTGGCAGGAACCTAAGCTGTGTTGAGCTAATAGCTTATTCTGGCTTGATTCTCTGCTTTCTTCCACCTTTCCACAAAGCTACCTATGTCCTAAGAGGGGATCCCAGCTTCAGAAAGTAGATCCACATCTTGGAATTCCCAACATAGACAGTGTTTTAATTTGGACATTTGAGTCAGGCTGATTTCCATTATCTATCTTATGGATGACAGAGTGCTTTAATATATGTGGTTGCTTTGAACAAACAGTATGATGAAGAATATAAATGCCTGCTCAAAGAATATAGAATAAAATAGATTTAAAAAAAAAACAGAATATAGAGTAATCACTGTATCATTACTGAATTGTTTACTTCAACCAAATACTAATGCTGAGATATAATTTGTTTGATGTATAATTTGTCTGATAGGACAGGCTAGTGTCAAATGGCACAGCCACTAATAGCCTGAGGATGAAGATATAATTCAGTTATACTTATGAGGATGACTAATGTGATTAGAACACATGTAATCTTAACGTGTACTTAACTAGAAGACTCAAATATATTTGGTGCATGTAAGATTTCTTTCTGCTAATGCTTAGCTTCTATTTCTGTTGCTAAAACGAAAGAATAGAAACTTCTCTGAATTCTTATGTTACAGTTAAAGGTTGTTAAATTTCATCTAAAATAAATCATCATTCAATCCCTCTCTCAAATCTATGGCTATTTAACACTTTTGGAAATCATAGCCTAAAGTTAAAGACTATACCAGCCTCCAAAGTTTTTAAACTCTGGATTCCTAATAATTTTAAATTGAGCATTAACTTTATTCGATTAATATATGAACTCAAGCCTCAGCCCCAGTTCACATATCAATAAACACACTCTTGACTTTAATAAGCTTTGAGCAAAACACTTCTACATCTTCTTAAGATTTTCTTAACATGAGTAATAACTGATTGTGTTGAGTTGATTCTGGATTGATACCAGATGCCCACCAAAGCTGGTCTGTCACTCCCGCTCTTCAGCTGGACAGGGGAAAGAAAATATTACAAAATGCTTGTGGGTTGAGATAAGGACAGGGAGAGATAACTCAACAATTACTGTCATGGGCAAAACAGACTTGACTTGTGGAAATTAATTTATTACCAATCGGAGTAGGATAATAAGAAATAAAACACAAATCTTTAAAACTCCTCTCCCCCACCCTACTTTCTTTACGAAGAAAGTAGTCAATATATCTTAGCACACTAATAGTCTAACCTTTTCATCTTTGTAATTATTGTAGGCATTACAGAGCAGCATTGTTTCCTTAATGAACACACCCTTACTGACAAATGTACCTGTCTCATTCTTCTTGCCTTTGACTCTGCCTTTTCTGCTGTATATAAAGCAGTGCCATGCTCCTACAGCTTTGTGTGAAGTCATGCATTCTCTCCAGATAAGGCCAAAGCATCAGCTAAAGCTTTACTAAATCATATACGAGATTTTAACCTGTGCTGGTAGCCAGTTAGCATTTATCTAGGTCTGCTAGTAGCCTGCTGAGGTATTCAGCCTGTTGGTGTATGACTCTACACAAGGTTTTGGTACAGCTTCTCCCAGGTCTGATCATCTGTACAGCAAGGCCATCTCACCTTATCACATTTTTTGATCTCAGTGCATCTCTTGCAGCTGTCACTGGAATTTCTTTGACCGTGTTCCACACCTCTTTTACTTTCAGTACATTCTCTAACATTCTGTAGCAGTACTCACTGGCAGATCATGAGAAAAACTATGTCTTTTCTGAGCACCATGGAAACAGATTAATTCTTCTGGCTGATTAAACTTTCCTTCTCACTGTAGTGTGAATGAACTATTAACGAGAGCAACAGTGGTACCTATCTTTTCTATTTAAGACAGGTGGAAAATATCACTGTATTTGTGTGAGAAGGTTTTGTGATTAACTGGGAAGGTTTTGCTGGCATGGCAATGCCTTCTTTCTCAGGCACTGGTCTTTTTGTCAGATCTCACTACCAAGTAATTCTTTGAGCAACGCTGTTTAGTAGTTGTGAGCTTCTGCATACATTATCCCCTTAGGCTGTGGTCTGAACCACTCTCCACCAAGTCCCTTCCTTGCCATGAAAAAAAATCACTCTTGCTTTTTTGCTGATGTCTAACAGAAGAGAATGCTGTTCCACTGCAGCTTGGCGAATCTATGAGTTACTAGTTTTATCTACCAGTGAATGGGGACAGGATGGATGGAGGTGGGTAGTGGTGGGCAGTGGCAAGCAGCAGCCATCAGCAGGACAGCAGGCTCAGTTTCACTGCTTGAACCTGTGTTCTTGGTAAAGGGTGAAATCTGCAGCTACAACTACTCCTTGCCTCCTACTTCTCCTTTCTTGGCCAGAGGACTCATTGGGACTCATTGTTCCCTGATGAACCACTTTCAGCTGCACCCAAGTACTAATTGTTTAGTAAATTGTTTTAGTAAAACTTTAATTATCAGGTTATTACAATTTTAATTACTAGAAGACTGGCAGAGGCTGAGGTCAGACTAACAAAGATGTATTATTTTTAATAATCATGGAATCTGATTTCTGTTCATCCAGGAAAAAATATGTTTATAAACATTTATAAGGTTTTATTCCTGTTCTAGGTAAGATTCATGTGAAGAACCACTAGGCACTTCTAACATTTACTATGCAGCCAACTTGGATTAATTCTTGAATGAAAGATTTTATCTCTTGTTTTCCAAATTTGCAGAAGGTCTTGTTCTTATTATTACACTTAGGTGTAAAAATGCTCTGCCAAATCATTGCCTGCAACCAAAAGATAGAGAGGCTTAGAAAATATGACCTTACAGTGCAAAAACTTACACATGGAATGGATTGCTGCAAAGGGAACTGGATTTGTTCCATTTATCTGCAGTGAACAGGATGGGAAGTAACGAGGCTAAATTAGATCAAAGGAGATTTATGATAGACATTAGGGAAAACTCTCTAATGGTGGTGATAATTAACGGCTGAAATAGTTTACCTTGAAAGAACATGGGCTCCCCATGGTATAAGGTAATGGATGCTTTCTTGTGCCTTTATCTTTATCAGCCATTAGTCTATGAAGTTAGAATGAGACTATAGATTGAATTGGTTGCTGTGATTCTTTATTGAATTAGAGGCAGGATTGGTGATTTAGATGCATTTACATAGTGCAAATGGTTTGGTGGAATAGTGATAAGGCAAAGATGGTATTATAATTCTGAAGTACATATTAGAATTGAAACTGCTGGCTTCTCTTGTTTCCTCTCTAGAAAACAATTGCAGGTTGTTTGTTTTATGGACATTTAGATAGATGTTTGTAAAGGCTTTTGCAATGAATTGTAGAATTTTAAGTTCTTTTATCTGTAGACTGTGAGACACATTTTGTGTTCTGCTTAGCGACACTGCTAGAAAACAGAATTACATAACTGTTCTTTCATGAAGATAGGATTTTTATCCTTTTGGGTCATTGCACTAATAATCTAAAATAAAGGTAGTATATATCTGGTCACTGATGATGAAAGAACATGTAATCTCTTTTACAGAGATGTACCCAAGTACTTGGACAAAAGTTTAGGCTGTGATCTAATCAGTTACATTAAGGAATATTCAATCAGTTAGTAGCTTCCAATCAAAATGCTTAGTAGATCATTTTAACTGCAAGTGTCAATTTTTCCTGTTTATAACACTGTGGGGAATCTTTTGCACCTGCTCCCACTCACAAGTAAAGCTTTTCACATTTCACAGGAAAAAATATGTATTGGTGCATGAAAAGGAATAAATATTTGTTACATAGAAATGTTACCTTCTTCAGAGGACAATGGATTTTACAGCCAGCAGGGCCTTATGGCTTTGCAAGAGTAAAATGAAGTCAGAAATAGCAAGCACCTTTGGACGCAACAGGTATTTTACAAGTTAGCACACATATGTGCATGTCTAAATAATTTATTTGCAGGAAATTTTTTTAAAGGACAGTGTGGAGCTGTGCCTCAGCCAGGGATCTGCATGAAGACAAAAAATGGAAACAGCTGGAAAGCAGGAGAGAGAATCCTCATGTGTAAGTAAAACATCAAAGGAAAAGCAAAGACAAGTGGGCAGGCAGAGAAGGAGGTAATGGTTGGCAGAAGGAAATAGAAGAAAGGGAAACAGACAGACATGAAAGTAGAAATATAAGTGACAAGAAGCTTCAAGGAACTTCTCAAAAGAAGACCAGATGCTCGAATTTAATGCCAGGGGTCAGGATAAAAAATCAAATAAAAATCATGTAATTCAAACTGACAGAAATACTGGGCAAAATAGCTTCAAGAGCCAAGGCTGGAGCATGCCATTCCTTCTCAATATTTTTAGAGTACTTCTAGAAACCATCTCCAATCACTGAACATGAGAAACTCAGAGGAACATTAAACGAATTGCAGAGAAGCAAGGTAGGAGCTGGAGCAGCTAACATGAAACAGAGGTTCTAGTGATCAGGAGTGGTGGCAACATTGTTCATTTATGGACTTCCACTCTTCTTCATAAGAAAATAATAAGAAAATCACAAATCCAAGAAACTGTTGAGGATCTAATCAGGACTGGAGCAGGAATTACTATTATTACACAGAATAACGTTTATGAACTGTACAGGATAAAAGAAAACAAACAAAAAACCCAAACCCAAACCAACCAACAAACAAACAAGCAAAAAACACAACAGGAAAAAAAGTCCTAAATAGCTGTTCCAGGATTTGTCTATAGTCAGACTGTAGACCCTTGAACCTAAGTATGTTAGCAGTTATGTTTAACTCCATCATGGCCACGAGGCATGTCATTTGCAAGTGCACAAAGAGAATTACAGTCATGAGAATGACTCTGTTATGATGATCTGAACTCAAGGGAATCCCTGGCCATAGCACAATATTTTCTAGCAAGCGTTAAGGAAACTTGTTTAATTTTAGGCAGTTAAAGAGTTCAGTACTGAAATCCAAGAGCAGTTTGCTGACTCTGGATATATTGTTTCTATCCAGAGGCTGCATAAAGTGTTAGTGAGCATATATCTTGTTTTCTCAGTAGAGTAGGAAGCAGAGATTTAGGCAGCTAATTTATTATCACACCAGCATGCAAATGAATATGTCATTCTTTAAGCCTAGAGTAAGAAAAATCCATAGAAGAAAAAGGTGAATCAGAAAGAGACGTAATAAAATGCTCCTAATAACTCTGTGATTCTCCTTCAGTGAGCCTATTATTTTAAAAGGATATGTGTTTCCTGCATATAGCTTCAGGAACACTTTTTGTCCTTCTGGCTACAACAGATATGAGACAGAGATGGCAGATGCAAACATCAAGAAGGGTAGTTGGTGCTAGGTTTTCCAGACTGTGGCTCTCAGGTCTTGCTCCTCTTCATGGTGTGTAGGCTGGCTTGGCAGCTACAAGCAGACACAACCTATCATTAGTGGGACACTGCAGTGCCTAAATGCCTTAGTGGCTTGCCAGAAACTAAGTAGAAAATTAATTTTTTGTCCAGGTGATACCTGAAAAACAGAGAAATCACTGTAGGATCTGGGAAGACCTGAAGAGGGTTGGGGAATGGAGGGAATATGAAAGTAAAGGAGATTCATAATGGATGAGAAAAGGAAGCACATAAGAAGATTCAATCCTCATTAAGAGCATTCAGTCCAAAGGCATTGAACAGGACAGATGTGCTCACAGTAGCACAGAACATGGTAGTACACCATGTAATAATAGGATTTGCCAGCGTGTGTCCTGGGTTCAGCAGCAGCAGTCATTTTTCTCCTGCTTAGTAGCTGGTGCAGCACTGTTTTTTGACTTTCAGCCTGGGAAAAGCACCGACAACACCGATATTTTCAGTTGCTGCTCGGTAATGTTTAGTCTGACCAAGGACTTTCTGAGTTTCCTGCTCTGCCAGGGAGGCCGGGAAGCCAGGAGGAAGCAGAGATAAGGCACCTGACCCAAGCTGACCAAAGAGGTATTCCGTACCACAGCACGTTATGCCCAGTATATAAACTGGGGGCAGTTATCCGGAAGGGTTAGATCACTGCTCTGGTCAGGCTGGGTATCGGTTGGCTGGTGGTGAGCGGTTGTATTCTCTTCCCTTGTGAACTCCTGTGGGAGATATGGTCTTTTGATTCTCCCCCTTAACCCCCTGGGAGCTTGGGGGAAGGAAGGGAGCGGAGTGAGAGTGTGACTGCATGAGTTACGGCTGGGCTTAAACCACGACAGAGTGTAATATAGATCTAGTGTTAAGAAAGCTAATGAGGAATTTGCTAGAAAGGAGTATTACAGGCTATAGCAAACAGAACTATAGTATGTCTACTGAGAAATCTAACCCACAGGCAGTGTCAAAGAAAGAGACTGACAAAGATTTAAAAATTATGTCAGGAATCTGAGACTAAACAAGAGGTCTGAAGTGACTTTTCTAGTTATATTGCTGTTCTTCACTACCATGGCAAACCTGCTGCTAAAAATACAGTAAAGCAAGTGAGCATCAAAGCCCTAGTGCTCCCCTAGTATTCTGCATCGCTTCCCACTGTTTCTTTGGTCCACAGTGGCCCAGGTTTGGTAACTCCCAGGCCATACTGAACTCACAAATTCTGCCTTCTATCCTATCCTGACAGGAGGAATTGTCGCAGGGGATTTCTGCTGAAGCTGTAACACAATCCTGTACTACAACTAAAACATTGTGGCTACATATGTCTTACAGATATCTGTCCTTTGTCTATCCAACTTGTAAGAGCAGAAACTGGGGAAGATGTGTATGAATGTTCAAGGTCAGCCTGCCTTTGTGTGTATGGCACAGGTTTCTTTTTTTTCATAATCCAGTTGAACAATTACAGATGTTCTTTCTTCACTTAACTCTATGTTAGGTCATAGGCTAAAGAAAGAATGAAATGTGTCCATCAGGTACTTCTGTTCCTTCCCTTCCTGCCATTAGTTGTCCCCCCTAGGACTCTTTTCCTCCCTTAGTCCTTGTATAGCTCAAAGTAGCTCCAGGTCATAGGAGAGGGCAACAGGAAATCCTGAAGTAATTGTATACATGCAAGATCCTATATCTTCATTAAACACAAGAGTTTATACAGAGTGATATAATAGGAAGTCTCCTGACTCTCTGAGCGGACCCAATTTCAACATATCTGGGTTTCTGCAAAGCAAATGAATTGTTAAGCCTAAGAAAGCAATTGTATCTTTCCATCCTCAGTATCCCCCACTAAGGATGCGTGCAATTAATATTTCAGTTGTTAATTATCAAATGTATTTAACAAGTTTTCTAGTCTAGGATTATAAAAAATATGTAATACAAACCTGTGACTTCTGTATCCTAATGTAGTGTTAATTTCTTTTGTTTATTCAAACTCTTCTACAAGACATTAATCAGTACCTCCAAAGACATTTCTTAATTTTATAGTGAAAAATACAGTGAACCTCTTTCATAATTCCTGCCTTTATATTTACCTCTTTTCCTTTATTCTAATTGGGTAGTTAAAAGTTGAATAATTGTGGGATATTTTTTAGAAAAATAATAGTAATGGAGTCAGTTGTTTCTTTGATGCCTCCCAATTACTTTAGTAAACATGTGAAAAGTGATGTTCTACACCCAGGAGAACATCACAGAAATATTTGCTGATTTTTTGACACCTTTCAGTCAGCACTCAGCACAAAATGGGGCATTTTTAGTGTTCTGCTTTTGCCCAGTCTTAAAGGAATGGCTTAGACTGAAACCTAGGTCTTGTAGCAGCCTTCTCTCTGGCTTGGTTGCTCAGCCTTTCTCTGCTGCTCCTGCATGGATATCCTCAAGCCAATTGACAGCAAAAATCCTTAGAAGTCTTCAAGACAGATCAACCAGCTCTGGTGTAATAAATGTAACTATCAATTTGCTGATAAAGATGATTGCTTGTGCTTGCTGATTGAGTAACGCTGATATGAGATGCTTGAACAATCCTAAAACAAGTAGTAGTTTATAAATGTCAAACCACATAGATGCTTGATCAATCCTGAAACAAGTAGTAGTTTGTAAATGTCAAATCACAATATCCTCCACATTGTTAAAGAATAGGGGACATCCGGGAGGACCGGTAAGAGCCAGTCAAGAAGATATGAACAACAACAAGAAAGAGAATGAGCATGTGCCAAGTCAGCGAGGTGGAAAGTACATAGTCAGAAGTCTGTACAAAGGTGACTGAGGAAGACGACTTACTTCATCAGGAGACCCCTGCCTGAGACCACCAGGAGGCAGTGCGCATGCGGGACAATATTGCAAAACTAATTAACATGAGAGACGGGAGACAATTAACATATTGTGAAACCACAATGAATATGTATACCTTGATTGTTTAAAATGACGATTGGTATGTGCCTGAAGTGTGCATGTTGGTGGAGCAGAGACTCCCCGCGCACCCAGCGCTGCTTTGCTCACTACCTCTCATTAATTAGGCAATAAATTACTCTTGCTACTATAATTTGACTTTGGTAGTTTACAACACTGGTGCCATAGTGCATTGGCATGGAGCAACTCCTCCTGTGGTGGTAGTTAGCTTGTTAAATCTGGCTCAGTGTATCTTCACATGCTACCACATGGTGCACTGTTGTTGATAAAAGGCTTAAGTTTATGATGGAGGAAACTATTTTTTCTACCAGGATCTGAATGTGGTTTTGAATGTGTCTTAAGGTCTTGTGGTTATAGCAATCTACCCATTTCAGTGATATTTCATTAAATCTGTATTTACTTTATATTGCCTTCAGGGTTTCTTTTTACTCAACAATTTGTATAATTGTTTTAGAGAATAAGATTGAACAAATCATAATAGGAAATGTAACTGAAGCTATTATCCCAGCAGTTGGCCAAGCATATTGCATTTTAAGACACCAGGGAATTCCAAATGGAGCATATGCATATGATAAAAAGGATAAGAATGGCCATTTACAGTAAGAGTATACAATTTTCTTGTACTCCTCCTAAACTGTTGTTTGTTGCAGATGTGAGATAATGATATCATCTTGTATTGGGATGCCACAAATTATTTGTTGTCATACTGAATTGAAATAATTGATTTCTATATAATGACTAAAATTGCTTATATCTCTTTATAAGAAATGTCTTTCTTAAAAGTATTGTTGAGTTGGAAAAAGACCATTTAGATCTTCCATAAAAATAAACATAAAAGCTAAAAAAGAATTTAAAAACTTGGCCAGAATTTTCTCTCATTTTTGGCCATTTTAAAGTTTATAATGAAAATGGAAAGTTTTTGAAGGCAGACATTTCTGCTTAGTAGAAATAAATTTTTTTTCACCAAAAATACTTAATTTTAAAATTTCAGCCATCTTTAAAACATTTGTTTTCAAAAGGTTACTTTTTTGTCCTATCTACATATATGGAAAGAAGGATATTACATTTTTCACCAAGTAGTTTTGATGCCTGCCTGGCAATGTACAGAATTTTTAAAAGCATACTGGGTTTCCCCAGGAAAGAAAACCAATATCCTCAACAGTATTGTGTATTTATTGAAAGACAGAACCAATTGAGTTTCTGCATCATCCAAACTTTTTCTAGTTTTGTGGGTTGGGGGTTTTTCAAGTTGTTGTTTTGGTTTTGTTTTTTTTTTTTCAGAGAGAAAGAGAATATGCCATTAGCTATTTATGTTTCCATTCCTCATTTCTGAGGTTGCTTTGCAGAAGACAGTTCAGTTTTTTACATCCCCAGTAGTGCATTTACTTCACTGAGGATAACCTTGCTGCACTTAGCTGCAAGTCAGCACAGAATATAGGGGATGCACTACAAGATCAGGTAGGTGGGAAGAAGCCTCCAGTGGCCCTAAATTTTGAAATTCTCCATAGGTGCAAGGGAATAATTGGGAAACAAAACAAAACAGAACTACTCTTTGAATTCCTCCCTTCCTCCACCTGGATGTGAGATTTACTTGTTGCTCCTGTTTCCAACCCAGGCAAATGACTAACACAGTTATTTCGTAAGACATCTCTCAAGCAGTCTTTAGACACACATGGGAATGAGGGGACAGATAAACTGAGGGCACTAGATGAGAAACTGAGAAACACCTATTAGTGGTCTCAGTGTCCTCACAGGAGCTGCTGTCACAAGGGGAGAGCCCTCTTAACAAAGCACATTGTCATATAAAGAAAATCCAGCCCTACCCATCCAGCATCCACAGGGGGGGTATCACCAAAGCAGCACTGATCTTCCTTTCCTCTTTCTCCAATCTGGGTGCATAGTTCTCACAGCAGAGGTCTAGTTGCTCTCCTGAGCATCTGAAGATGAACCCTTGGGTGATGATGGGGGAAGGTCAGGGCTGAAAATGATAGGGCCACCTTACAGATCCTGTGGTGAATTGGTGCCTGAGTTTTGACAGTGGTGATTCTGTAGCCACTCACTTTCCTGGCTAGCAGGAACAACAGACATCTGGTATGACGTCCATTCTTGCCTCCTGCTTCAGTAGAACTGAGGCAAAGCTTGCTGCCAGTCAGAAACAAGCCTACTGCAGTACATTGCAATTACAGCTTTTCCTTTTCTTTGTTCTCTTTATCTGTACGCTCATCTGTGTATGTACCTTGGGAAAGCTGGCTGAAATCAAAAGTTCACTATTTCTTCCTCCAGCCACAGTGTGTCAGTTACTCAAATTAAAAGATAGACCTGCTGTGAAATAGGAAGTGTTCCTCAACTTGCAGCTATTTCTCATAAAGATACTGTACCAATCAGTTCAATACCTGTGGCTTCCTACCAAAAGCAAATGATATTTCACAGCTTCTAACTAAGCATACAAGGACGTATAAATGAAACAAAATACTTTTTATTCACCTTTTGTCTTCAAGTGACCACTCTGTGTGCATAGAAATATAAAGAGACTTTTTTTTCTTCCTTTTAAAGGTAGCCAATGAAAATAACTAGATTTTAGCTACAGCACATAAAAATTCTTCCAGTAATAAAAATTGGTTAATTTTATACTTAAAAATCAATTTCTATTTGACTTGAAAGCATTAGTTGTATCAGAATCGTTCCTTGGTGACTAATAAAGAAATGTGCCCAATACGAAACCATAAGCCAGTGACATTTGGAATCAGATTGGATTTCGAGTCATTTGTACTTCAAGAAGTCTATGTGTCCCTTGAAGACTACCAACACAGGAACTGCTAGTTTAGATGGGAATTATTATTTCTGAGTTCTTTCAGAGAAATTTATCCTAACAACAAGTGAAGACATGTCATTTCCGTGGGGCAGTAGATTGGACTCATCCAGGAACTCATTTACGAAATCCATTGCCTTCCACTAGAAATCCCAGACACATATCTATGACCTTGCTCTCCCTAAAATGAATGTATAGCTTGTAAATGACTTGAAAAACTCAGATGTATAAAATGAGTCGTCCGTATTGCGGGAGAAGGCAAAAACCAATATTGCAGATTCAACCCATGCTTTGTACTGTGCCGCTAAAAGGTGCTTGATGCTGCATTAGAGAACTGCCTTTCTGATGTTCTGGGAATGTAAGGCCAGGAGGCTTCTTAGTGGTTTTGCAGTCCGTTTATCAGACACAGAAGAATGTTTTTCTTAAAATATTACTTCCCAGCATAGTGAGCAAACATATCATGGAATCATGGAACAGTTAAGGTTGGAAAGGACGTTAAGACCATCAAGTTCCAACCCCTCTGCCATGGGCAGGGACACCTCCCACTAAACCGTGCCACCCAAGGCTCTGTCCAACCCGGCCTTGAACACCGCCAGGGATGGAGCATTCACAACTTCCCTGGGCAACCCATTCCAGTGCCTCACCACCCTCACAGTAAAGAACTTCTTCCTTATATCCAATCTAAACTTCCCTTGTTTAAGTTTGAACCTGTTACCCCTTGTTCTATCACTACAGTCCTTAATGAAGAGTCCCTCCCTGCGGGGGTTTGGGAACAACGAAACACAGATCAATGTGATCCACGCTGAACAATTTAATGTGCGCAATCATGCCTTTTATAGGAAAGTTTCAGAACAGTAGAACATTCGATAACACTTGGTTGGTTAACTTCACTTAGCCGAGTGCTAGCAACAGTTTACTGATTGGTTAACTATTACAGCATATGTTTCAAGGTTTCAGTTAACATTCCTTCCCTGCGTATCTCTCTCAGTAGTTTTCCGTGCTAACTTTTCCCAAGGCTTCTGCACATACACAAACTTTAGTAACCCTCAGGCGAGGCCTCAATGCCTGTGGGTCACTACCTTACAATTGTCAAGCAATTGTCTGGATTGCTCACATGCCCGTTCACAGCCAAATAGCTCTCCACAAATCCCCCTTTTTGTTTTTGAGCAATCCAGACCCGATTCACAGCACGAAATAGCATACTGACAATACACTTCCACAAACAGCAAAAGATTAAAACAATAATAATCAATACCGTTGAAACTGTTAAACCTTGTTTGATTTGTACTCCTAGCCAACTACTAATACCCCAACCCTGTAACAACTTTTGAAACCAATCCCATTCTGAGAGTACTTGTAACTTTTGCACTCGTGAGAACCTAAAGTGTGTTTTTTGTAAGCAAGCGAAATTTACAGTCCAGCTCAGCAACCTTCTTATCCTAGCTCCTTCTTATCTTCCAGGCCTGCATTCTTGTTTCATTAACTGTCCGGGAGTTGCTTCTTTTCCACGCTCGGCTGCACAGAGGTAACCAGGAGTTACCCCTGCTACATGGCCAGCTGCACATACTTGCTTTCATTCAGAGCAGGCATATGTCCATTCTCTAACAAGAAATCATCCACATCTCCCCCTTTTTGTTTTCTTGAGTAAGCCAAAGCTGTTTTACCAGGTTTTCAATCATACCACGAATACATTGCAAAATACAAGGTACAATCATAACTATGGTCAAGATTACTACCAAAATCATTCCAATACCTTTAATCAGAGATGTGAGCCAACCATTAAAGTCCCAAGATGTAAGAAGGGCATCTAACCAAGGAATTTTATCGTTCTGATAGACATCATGAAGTACTTTTGCATGCTTCCAAATTTCTTTAACATCTTTCAAGGTCTTTCCAGACTGATCAAGATAAGTACAACAAGATTCATTAATTAAAGTACATACTCTGTCTACTTGAGCTGTTAATATATCTAAAGCCTTACAATTCTACAAAACTACATTTTTAAAGAATTTACTTCTACTTGTATCAACATAGTCACATACGTATTGCCATTAAAAACAGCATAACAAACTTCCACTGGAATCATTTTGCACACTTTGCTTTAGTCTTGCAGTCACATTACATCCTTTGTTACATTCTATAACTTGATATGGTTCTGGTCCTTTCCACTCGTTATCATGTAGGTCTTTATATAGAACTGGTGGTTTGGGCAAGGAATCATCTGTTAGATGTCACAAATGCTGTATTGCAGAAAGAGAATCAAAACTAGACAAATTTAAAAACTTTTGTACAAATTACGTTTGCAAACTGTTTGAAGAAAATCCTTACATTTCCCTCTTTTTTTTTTTTTTTTTTTTGTTTTTATTTTATATATATTACCTGTTTCAGACGACCCTACTTGAGCAGCGGATTTGGACTAGATCGTATCTCCAACATATGCCAACCACAGGCTGCTTGGCCTGCCTTTCTCTCCTGTATAGTTCTCTGATAACAGGAGAGGCCATCCCTCACATCAAGGTCTGGCATGGCATGTGTCCCCACCACTCAATGCCTGCTGGGTTGCAGCCAGCAGCGGAGCTAAAGGTTCTTCTTGGTGGCAAACACAGAGGCCAACCCAGTCTTGCCCTTGACTGCGGTAGGAGGTATTTGGCCAGCGTCAGTTGTGGCACCTTGTTGTCAGTGCAGAGGTTCACCTGCTTCATTCAGTAACAAGTCACTACTATGGCAAAGCACATACAGATTTACATTAGCAGTATATACAGTACAGGGTGCAGCAGCATGTTGAAGATGCTAGTGGCAGTGACGGACCAGCCAAGGAAAATTTTCCACCAGTGGTGTTCTTCCACCCTCTTAATTCGTTCCATTACCTGCTTTATACCACTATCATTGTATTAGAATCTTTCTGGTTTTTGCCTTAGCATTTTCTAGCAGCTGCTGCAAATATGCATACTCTAACATCTGTTTTACAAGTGACAAATCCATACAATACAAGGCGTAGTTTCTTATTAGCAACTGGCTAGTAAGTACAGGTGGTTTTGTACACAAAATCACAGCCTCTAATAAGAGCTACTTTACATGCACACACATTCAAGCTCCTGTAGCTAAGGCATTGGGTTTTTCCGCTTGTCCATCCAGCTCATGACAAGGCTTGAGAAACTTTGCAGGCAGCCTCCATGGACCTGTAGGCAGAACACAAATATATCCCTTCCCCCATGCCATCAGTTCTCGAGAAGTAAGTCAAGCTAAAAATGATTCCTTAAAGCAAAGGCATTCTGATGAAACAGGAATGTGAAGCAGGTGCAGAAGCAAACTGCACCGTATCTCTGCCACCCTGGTGCTGTTTGGGTGGAGGTTGGTAAAGCTTGGATTCTCCCCTAGGTTACCTTAAACACACTAAGCAGTACTGCTCGGTAGGAGCTACAAACGCCTGCCTGCCCAGCAGCAGCTACAGCTGCCAGCCTGCTGAGCAGCAGCCATAAATTCCTGCTGGCAGCAGCACCTCTGCGTTAACCCTTTCTTGCCCAAAATGTTAATCTGCTACCCATTAAAAACTTTTACATTAACCCAATAACAAAAAATACACAGAACACTGTCTGCCCTCAACAGACACACACATACACACACATTCATGGGATCCCACAAACACACTCCACACAACTACAACATGTGAAACACAAAATGCAGACAATCATTACTCCCACTACATGGTCATACATATAAAATGTAGTTGCAATGACCCTGTGAAGACAATCAGGAAACCAGCTCCAAGCAGCATCATCGCAGTGCAAGGTGGCAGGCTCAATCTCAGCGGGCGTCCCCGCAGAGGCTCTGCCTCCCTCACATCGCATGAGGCTTGGGCTTTTATACTGACCAAAATGCACACTCATTCCAATGCAGGTGGCCAGCCTACATCGGGAGAAGTGGCCAACAGTATCTATAAAGGTCTGCAAGGGTCGATAGAAACACAGACGTAGTTACATTTGCTAACTTTTAGTACATGAATATCACAGAGAGACTATAAGCACACAATACATCTGCATCCCCCACCCATCTTACTTTTCCCTTTATAACTGCCCATTTATCATGGGGATCTGGGGGATCTAAATCAGGCTTCTTTTCCGGATGAACAGGTCTCGGGTCAAAAGGACTATCCAGGTCAGCATCAGAATTATCAGGCATCAGAATCTCAGGAGCAGCAACAACGGTCTGATGAAAATGCACAGGCTCCTCATTAACGTGTTCTGGAGTTTCAGTGTTATCAAGTGCAATTAAAACATTTTTCTCCTGTAGGTTTCAGGTGATCTGAGAGTAGGCTTTTTCTCGGGATTAACAGGGTCTGGGGCAAAAGGATTGCCTTCATTGCCATCCTCAGCCTCCGCAGCCGCGGCAGCAACTGGTGGAGGTTCGGAGGGGTGGGGGGGTGGGGGTGGTGGTGGGGGGGTTTGGGCTCCACTATCTCATTCTTTGACTTAGCCGTGTCGGAGAGCTGTAAATTTGTAAGTCCGTCATGAAGTGTCTGTACTTTCTCATCTAACAATCCTGTCCATTTGTCCCAACCTTGACGATCTTGAGGATCAGGCTCTGGGGGGAGGGAGGCCAGGGGCGGCGAAAGTGATAAAGGAAGATACAAATTTGTATCCCCTGGCCCATCCATCGGTTCTGGTTTTTTCGCATTTGTTCCATGGGGGTGGAAAAGCTCTTCTGCTTGCATATTTTTTAAGGAGTCAGTGATTAATCTCCACACAGTGGGATATCTGCTTGCCTCCTGCAATAATTCTTTTGTTGAGTCATTTAGTTCTTTCGGTTTTTCTGCTTCTTCTGGGGTAGAGACATTAGAGTCAATGGGGGAACGGTTTGGGGTGTAGGTAAGGGAATATTCTGGCACACCAGGCCTGTAATCTGTGGATGCCTTCACCTCACAGGGAGGTTCGATATCGTCAGGATTAGTAGCAATATCAGATTTTGATCTCTCTTTACTGGGCATGGCTTGAAAACCCCTCTTAATCGTTTTTGCAATTTTCGGGTAAATTCTCCCTCCAGTACAGTGATCGAAGGGACTCCGATCGGGGTTCTTGGAACCCTTCGTCAGGGGCTCTGCGATTAATTGGGAAGCAGGGAGGGTGGGAGGGGGGAGGGGGGCGGGAGGCCCAAGCAGGGATCCGGGTGGGGGGGCGCTGGGGGTTGCGGATGGCATTGCCGGAGATAAGGCTTTCACTGCCGAAGCAGCTGCAGCTCTTTCTGATTTCATATCCCGCAAAGTCTCTCGGACAAGTTTCCACAGCGTGGAGTATTTTTGGGCCTCACGCGCTGCCTTCCCCCCATCAGTTATAGTGTCCCAGAGCTGTACGCCTATCGCCTCCCATGTGGATATTTCAAATGCTGTTCCAATCCCACTAAATAGCCCCTTTTCTTTACTCCACTGGAGTAACCCTTTAAGCACATCTTCTTCATATTTAATCCCTCTCCTTGAGAGGATGCATTGGAGGAAATTAAGGACAGCTATCTCTTCCTTAGTTTGAGCCGCCCCCATTCCTCCCCGACCGCCACTTGCCTTATTGAAGTGGACTCTTTTACGCGGAGACTCTCTTTCTTCTTCTTTTTTCTTTTTTCTTTTTTTTTTTTTTTTTTTCTTTTTCTTTTTTCTTTTTCTCCTGCGGCACGGCCGTGCTCCCTCTACTCGGCAGTGCTGCCGGCTGCTTTTCGGTCGGCCTCCCACCCGTCAGGTCTGCGCTGATCTTCACCGCCGAAGCAGCTCTCAGGAGGCAGAGCTGAGGGGTCCCTGTTCGGGCGCCACTTGCGGGGGTTTGGGAACAACGAAACACAGATCAATGTGATCCACGCTGAACAATTTAATGTGCGCAATCATGCCTTTTATAGGAAAGTTTCAGAACAGTAGAACATTCGATAACACTTGGTTGGTTAACTTCACTTAGCCGAGTGCTAGCAACAGTTTACTGATTGGTTAACTATTACAGCATATGTTTCAAGGTTTCAGTTAACATTCCTTCCCTGCGTATCTCTCTCAGTAGTTTTCCGTGCTAACTTTTCCCAAGGCTTCTGCACATACACGAACTTTAGTAACCCTCAGGCGAGGCCTCAATGCCTGTGGGTCACTACCTTACAATTGTCAAGCAATTGTCTGGATTGCTCACATGCCCGTTCACAGCCAAATAGCTCTCCACACCTCCCCAGCATCCTTATAGGCCCCCTTCAGATACTGGAAGGCTGCTATGAGGTCTCCACGCAGCCTTCTCTTCTGCAGGCTGAACAGCCCCAACTTTCTCAGCCTGTCTTCATACAGGAGGTGCTCCAGTTCCCTGATCATCCTCGTGACCCTCCTCTGGACTTGTTCCAACACTTCCATGTCCTTTTTATGTTGAGGACACCAGAATATTTGTCTTCATAAATCTTACTTTGTCCTTTTAATTATGTTTATTGGAAAATATTCCACTCTGATTTCTTAGGGTATCTTGCATTAGGACAGAAGGACGATAACAACATTTTTGCCGTATTCATATGCTGTAATCATGATAAACTGTTTACTTTTCTTGAACTTTCTCCAAGATTTTAATGAATCATACCTTTGCATTCATCAAACTCATTTTCCTCCAGTTTTTCCTGTAGATGCCTCAAAATCTTTATTCTTCTGTTTTTAGTGTTTTCCCATGTTCCTAGTTCATATATTCCTGTGGAGCTGTTCATCACCTAATTCCAAAGAATGAGCCCAATCTTCACGTTGTATACATTAACTAATTGCCATAAAATTTGGAGATCATTTACGATAGCTTAAGATGACATCTATTATGCCAGGATGTTGTATGACAGTTGACATCTCAATGGCCTGTGTGGTTTTGAGCCCACTAAGGATGCTTCCATTTGTGAATTGGGAGCAGATGTTTCCAGAGCTTTCCTGCTAGTCAAGTTGCTTGCTAGAAGGGATGTTCACTTTTGTCCACAGCTGCAGTGGAAAAGCTCTGTTTGACTGCTTATTTTTGTTTTACATTATGTTCCTTGAAGGGACTAACTGGGCAAAGTGCGCCCCTCTAGAAAGCAAGAGAAGGTTCCTGCTTCCCATGGTATGAGATCGTTCATAGAAGTGGCGTTTCTGTGGCACAGGAGAGATTAGAGAGTTTCAGCTCAGAGCAGGGAGCCCACAAGTCGTGCATAGACTGAGATACTAGAGGAACAGACAGCAGAAATTTAGTTCTATTCTTTATTGTAGTTTGCACTTATTTGCTCTGTATAGCTATTAGGAGTTATTGGTCTGTTGATTCTACATAAATGCTCTGGAAACTTTTCTAGTTAAAAATAGTCAATATCACCCCTGAGTTGTCAGGTATGGATGCAGCTTAAGTAAGAGGGCATGCACAATGATTGATCTATTTCAGCCTTGGCTTCCTTCGGATCTCATGAGTGAATATGCCCTGGTCCTGCTGATATGTGACTGTTCACTTTTTCAGTGAGTTCCAGCATCCCTTCAGCATCGCTTCAGTATCTGATGAGTCCCTCATAAAGAATGATTTTTCAATAGGACTATCCTTGGCTTCTTCTGCTGTTAACAGTGATGCAGCAAGTCTACCACCTCTGTGATTACTATGTGTTCTCTGAACATGTATTCTATATCCTACAATTTTTTCGGCAGGCCTTTTTTTTCTGTAGACAATAAATATTTGTCAGCAGTTTTGATTACTTTTGCTAGTTGTGCTTCAATGTTCTTGTTGCTCTTCCTCCTTTTGTTTCTAGACGTATAAGCAATGTACCTATTTACATTCTTTCCCACCCAGTCATTTCCAGGTTACTCTCTTTTAAAGCTGCTCTTTGAGTCATGTTCCATTAAAACCTAGCTTATTTGAGTTTTAAATCATTTCAGACTTTGAGAGATCACTACAGGAGAAGGTCCCGGCAAACCCTTCTCAGAGCACTGTGAAATTTAAGGTCGCTTCATAATGCTATTCTTCCTCTACATCCTATTAAAGGGTCTAATTTGATTTCTCACTTCTCCCAAGCAGGAGTCATCAGCATCCCACCATCTGCACAGACCAGAAAGAAAAAATATGTTTCTAACGTGTTTCAGCATAGTATTTAATTTCAGCAGTTCCCACGTAATAGAGAATGCTTCCAGAAAGACTCTGGCAAAGATATTTATGCTTAGTTAATCATTAGCTTTTGTTTTTGAATTTGCAAATAAATATTTCTGTGATGCTCTTGAGTACCTGTTCTTTTTCAGATATTGTATGTTTCTCATCATTGATTCTTCCACCCACCAGTGTAAATCTCAAGACAGAACATCTGTTGATAAGTTCTCTCTGTTTGAGCCCATACTTTCATTCGAAGAAACCGCACAGGAAATTAGACTCTGCTGTCCACTTTGTTCCTGGCATGTATGAAGCATTTATAAAGCTTTAAGGTCTCATTGCTTTAAAAGAATATACCATAACTACTTCACATCTGGGAGACTGAAAGCTTACTGTATGAAGAAAGCAAATGCTGAAGTAAAGTACATTATTAACAGGGGGTAGGTTCCAGACTGCACTGACGTTAAAGTCAGCAATTCTGATCATACAAAGGGGCAAACCCTCTGTGAGAAGTCTGAAAATCACGTGGTTCTTCTCTGTTTTGCAGTGACCTCTCATGATGGCTGTTCTAAGAAACTGTTAAGATGTGGAGGCTTGTGAATGGGTGAGCTCAAATGAGACTGTATTCTGAAGCAGTTCTTGGAAACAAAATTAACTATGAGTCTTAATATTTTTGTATCCAAATGTAGCATAGCATTCATTTTTAAATTATTTGTTTTCCCTCCAGTCACTTATTTATAAACACATAGTCTGCCCTCACTCATCCAATACATGTAGACACAAACAAATCAATTGTTTCTTCCAACAGCCTTTAAAAGGAAAGAGTGAGAGTCATCTCTGATCCTGAATGCTTGGAAGCTGCTACTATAGGGACTTGATAATTATCAGAGTGGCAAGATTGAAGCAAGTCTTAATTGGGATCAGTTACCGTATCTTCTTGAATCATAGGATCTGCAATCGAAGTTTAATCATTCTTCACATAACAAGGAATTATGGCTGTAAGACAAATCAAAGAGTAGAGATAGAGGCCAGACACTAACAATTTCAAAACAGTGCCTTTTTTGCTGAAGAGCAAAAGAAGATGTAACTGGGTATCTGGGCGCATTTCTGGACGGTCAAAGGCGCGATCTGTGCTGGTACCAATTGTATTAGCAAAGTGTGGAGAACATCTAGAGGCTAATTTTAGATGGTAATACTAGGGAAAAGAAATGTAGAAAGACAGATCTGGAAGACAGTTTCTGGGGCCTGGAGTCACAGCACCTTCACCAATTACACTTCAAGATCTCTTCATAAGTATACCAAGAACCCCATTCACAGTAAGTTGTGCTTTATTTGCCCTTGATATTCATTCTAACAGCTTATTCAATATTCTCTCATAAACATTTTTTAAATTTCCAACCATATTTGATCAGTTTAAACCGATCTTGTTTTGTGCTTGCTTCTTCCTCTGCACAAATAATTCTTTCCTGTACTCAGTGATATATTTACAGACAGCAGCTGTTCTCAGACTGGTCTGAGCTTAGTCTCCTCTGATCATATTGGGTATTCCCCAGACACCTTTCCCTTCCCTCTACACCTTTTAGAGCTCAAGTGTCTGGCTGGGTGACTATATGCAACTGAGTGGTCGTCATTGTGGGGACCCTGCAGATTAACAAGATCTTGCAGTGCCCATCCATCAGTCTTTTTTCTGAGCAACTGTTTTTCACTGTCAGCAGTAATCAGTTACAGATCCACTGTGGTCTGGTCCTCCTCAGTTATTTCCGATGGATGAGCCCGAGTGCCATTTAATTGAACTCCATCTCATTTCACCTCCTATTTATCTATCCACACACTTATGTCTGATTTTCTTTTATGGAGATTTTAACTTATGAGATTTTGACCATTTTCAACATGTGGGGTTTCCTCAGCACATTTCTTTTTTTTTTTCTTTTGTACCAAGGTCATTACTGAAAGTATTAAACAAGACTGATCTGGAGAAATACCCAAGAATTCCAGTAATCTTCCTCCATCCATACAGATACTTTCCCTTTTTACTTATCCTATTGCTATCTCCCCTCTAACTAACTTCTTACCTAGATTAGAGTTGTTGCATTTTAATTCCTAATTTTTCCACTTAACTAAACTCCCATGTGACACTGCTTTGTTGATATCTTGATAAATGGTTTCATTCCCCTTTCAGTTGCCTAGAAAATAGATTATCACATTAAAGAAAAATATCAATTTTTTTTTGACACCATCTAAGTTTGGTAAGCCCCATTTACTATGATATTCAAAATAGAACATTCCTTCAAAAGAATTCCCTTAAAAATGGGGTGAGAAGCTCTGCATTCTTGAAGAGCTTCTCAAAACTGGTGAGCAAAAATGGTGGTGTAGACCAGGAAGAAACCCATGCGCAAGTCTTCATTGTTTCACCCCTTACATGAAATTGTACACAACACTTTGCTTTGAGGTTGGTTTTGAGACAATTTAAGCAGAAACTCCAGGGAGACCCACACTTGTTCAGCTAACATCAAATACACAGATGGAGGGGAGATCCACTCCTAGAGTGTTACACAGGGAATTTGCCTGTTGCTAAGAGCTGCTCTTGTCATGGGTATAGATATTTGCAAAGCACATCCCTCCCCATGTCAGGAACAGAGATATGTTCCTAAATCTCCTGAAGAACAGAAAGCAATAAAATCAGATCTACGGGACATATTATATGCTCACTGCTCACTGACATGCATTTTTAAAATGAGTAGAGCAGTTCTTTAAATAAAAACAGGCAAGTAGATACAGAGTCATATATATTAGAACAAGACTCTTGATTTGAATTCCTAAGTTCTCAGCAATAAAAATTATTATTCTTATCATTAACAACAGTAATAATAATAGTACCATAAACACTTTAATAGCATAGCACAGAATTAAAGATGAAAGTCATCTTTGACTCATAGTAAGGCTGCATTAAGTGGTGAATGTGGAAAATGCGTCAAAGACTCAGTAAAGTCCTTCAAGGCATGTTTGTTGGGTTATCTGTATTTGAGAAACCATTATTTTTTTAAAGAAATAAAGACAAGTTGTCTCTGGGGGATAATAAGGCAGTGGTGAAGTATTTTTCCTTTCTGCACCGGCCGAGGAAGTTGCTCATGGTGGGGAGAGCAAGTGCTGCCTAGCCTCATCTGTGTCAGATACAGAACAATCTTTATCCACTAAATCAGATATCAGACATACTTTTACATGTTTCTTATGTTTTTCCACTTACAGATATCAGCAGCTTCCACTCCAGTGGAAATGTTTTTCTTCCTGCTGTAATGTGAGTACAGTTCTGCCTGTGTGTCTATAAACCGCTGTCAGTTTCTTTATGGATTTTATTTGTAGCATTACATTAGCATTAAAAACTAAGTGACTCCTCTGGAATTTGAGATAAATAAATAAATCCTCATCTGATTAATCTAATCCTTTTTAGGAAAAACAAACAAACAAAACCCTTCTTTTCAAAGAATTTCTATATTCTGAGCAGCAGACCTCTGTCACTTCAGATGAGCTGCACCTCTCACCTCGCAGAGATCAGTGCAGTGCAGTGCAGTGACAATTGATGACACCCTTGTTATTTTTAATTTTTGAGTATCATCAGCCCACAGCAGCCAAGCAGCAAGGCTGCCCAGAGCCGCAGTCTGTGCTGGGTAACACATTGTCATGGCAACCAAACAAATGGGTCATCCCACTCCTGCTCAGTTTCATTGTTGCATAGCGTGTAAGAGAAATGACAGCACAAGCATGAATGCGTCTTTGAGCTTCTGCAAGACTGAGCCGTGCTCTCTTTCTGATCTGCCCTTTGGTACTGTACCTCTTTGGGAGTTGCTGGGCTTGTGTGCCCACTAAGAGACTTGCAGATGTTTAGGTCTGTTAGCTCAGAGGGTGAAGACAAGGGCTTTGGAGTGAAAGCAACTGCCAGGAACCAGTGACAATGCTCTTTTCTCCAAGAAATCATTGGGTAGTAGAGGCAAACACACTACTAAAGCAAAGGCAATAAAGTGGGAATGGCTGAGCCAAATGCTGGTCGTGGAATAACTGGGAAATATGGTGATGTAGTGGGACAAGTGGACAACAGAGTCCTCTAAGGAGTGTGAAGTGGTGTGTCTGCTTAGCACTGATTTCTTTTGACTTTTGTACTGTGCTTTCCTCACTGTTCCAGTCTTGTTCTCCTTCCTCATGGTTTTCCTCATTCCCATTCTTTCCTACTTATCTCCTTCCCATTCTTCTGTGTATTAATCCTTCATTGACACCCCATCTTCTACTCCTGTAGTAATATTAGCTCACACCCACCAGGCCACTCTCAATACCTTCTGGTAGTGACTGTTTCAGCATCACTTATCTTTTATATTGCAAGATACTTTCTATCATAAGGCCTTGTTTTCAGGCAGATGGGAACTTAATCAAGTTAATAGCTACTTCAGCAGGAATTGGGTGTGCCAGACATCTGCATGAAGAAGGTATTTCCTTGAGGTTCATGGAATTATTCTCACCCAAAATTTATAAAAAATTTCCAAGATTCAGGATAGGCCTGACATGAAGCTGGGGCAAGATCATGGTAATCTTAAAAAAATTTAAACAAATTTCCCACACTTTACCCTATCTCCATGATACAGAGCACAGATATGCAGTTTATCAGGACATGCTGCAATTGCCTTCTGGCATGTTTCCTGTTTTCCTTAAGAGTATCTGCTCTTTTCCAAATAAGATATAAGTCCCTTAAAAATTGATACTTGCGCATCTCAACAGCAAACTCTTATTGTTTATCAGCTAAGACCCCAACAGGTTTACTTTATGCTTTGCATGCTGCAAGCCACAGACTGGAGTTCAGTGTCCCTCAGGGGGAGGATAAGACAGTAGTCAGAAAAAGGTAAGCAGACTCTTGTGATGGGAGGTGGATCAAGATGAAGACTAAGACTACTAGGCATCATGATCAGTTTAAGATGACCAGAATCATAGAATGGTTGGCTTATGCAGCCATATAAGTAGGACACAGACACATTAAAAAGACAGAAACAGATGAAATAATAATAACATACAGTGGCCATACCAGAAAAAAAAAAAAAAAAAAAACAAGAACCAAAAAACAGTAGTTTTCTGCATTTATGCAAACATAACTAAGAGCACTGTTACATCTTTCCTATCAAACCTGTTTACTGCTGCTTTCCAGAGCTGCACTTAAGGGGATAGCTATTTATCTCTTCTTTGTCACTAGAGGCTTTTATGTATAGTAAGCAAAATGCAAGCCAGTGATCAAATTATATGTGATAGACTCTTTGTTCTGTTTCTAGTTCCCAAAGCCGTGTTGTGTTCACTGTGTATTACCATCTGAAAAATTAATTTTTTAAGTTATATCAAAAAGGGAGAACAATAATATATATTATAGTAATTATGAACAGTATCAAATGAAAAAACTAAGTTATCCAATATTACCATATTATGCAAAAGGACAGGACTCAAAAGATTTAGGACACATTTCTGTTTGAAGACGGGAATAGTGGTAAAATCGCACTTTTGAAGAATATGCCTAAGGATTATTGCATTTTGAGGGGAAATTTCACATTTTTTCATGTGTTCAATATTCACAAACAATATGTAGATTAAGCATTTAATTAGTTTATAGAAGACATGCAAGTATGAACAATTTATAGTTAGCATAATTCATGGTAGCAGTGGAAAAGAGAGTAAAAGACAAACACAAAAACCTGTTTCAAGAATGTAAATACATAAACCTTCCAGCAGAAGATCCATAGTTCATATTAGCTTGGGAAACTGAAAATATGCCCATTTTTGTAGGCAGTATTTTGCTTGACAACAGCCATCAGATTGGAAATTCAGAATGCAAGGGAACTCTCTATTCAGTTCCAGTTTTTAACATGACCTTTACGAAATAGCTCTTTTTCTCTTTTTCCTCTCTAATTTCTTTCTTCCTCTTTCCAAGCCTGTGGTTCACTCCAAAGACGGCAATAGAGTAAGAAGAAGAAAGAGGGATGCAGGAGACCTGACTGTGCATACCTGACTTTCCCATGAGTGTGAGTTTGAACTATTTACTTCCTTCTCCATGGCTCAGCTTTTTTCTCGGAGAAACAGCCAACAACTAACTACTGCAAAAACGGGATCACAGCATACGCTGCAAAACTCAGGTCTTTTATGTCAAGTTATCTGGGTTTATTTGATTTGCAAAAATCTTATCATTTCTATCTGATTCAGGAAAAAACAAATCACAGCTAATTCATTCTTGTCTCAGCCACTTTCTTAATCTTCACTGCTAAGGAATGGAGGTATTTCAGGCACAAAAACAACAATTACGTTTCTAATTTTAATCTCAAGACATGCCTTACAAAATCATTCCTATTACTGAACATTCTATACAAATATGTATTAAGTAGTGGATTGGCTTACTGAAGTAGTTAATTTGTTTCATTGGAAATCTTTCACTGAAAATTGTCTTTCCAAAGTTACAGAATATTTTAGGTCTAATACAGGAAGCACAGAGCAAAAGTTGTGAATTTTGTTATGTGAGATTTCAGGCTTTCTGACTGCAAGTATTTATCAGCATTAAAAATTTTAAATATATTTTTGTGGTACTATTATTGAACATTTGTTCTTCCCTTGTAAATTCTTTTGTTTCAAGATCAGACTACAAAGAATCATAGAATCATAGAACAGTTAGGGTTGGAAAGGACCTTAAGATCATCTAGTTCCAACCCCCCCTGCCATGGGCAGGGGCACCTCCTACTAAACCATGACATCCAAGGCTATGTCCAACCCAGCCTTGAACACTGCCAGGGACGGAGCACTCACAGCTTCTCTGGACAACCCATTCCGGGGCCTTGCCACACTTACAGTAAAGAACTTCTTCCTTATATCCAATCTAAACTTCCCTTGTTTTAGTTTGAACCCTTTACCCCTTGTCCTATTGCTACAGACACTAGTGAAGAGTCCCTCCCTCGCATCCCTATAGGCCCCCTTCAGATACTAGAAGGCTGCTATGAGGTCTCCACGCAGCCTTCTCTTCTCCAGGCTGAACAGCCCCAACTTTCTCAGCCTATCTTCAAATGGGAGGTGCTCCAGTCCCCTGATCATCCTCGTGACCCTCCTCTGGACTTGTTCTAACAATTCTATGTCCTTTTTATGTTGAGGACACCAGAAGAGCACCCAATACTCCAAGTGAGGTCCCACAAGAGCAGAATAGAGGGGCAGGATCACCTTCAAGCTTTCCTAAGAAATGCAGAGCTGAGACATAAAATAAAGCAAGGGAAACAGGTTGTATATCATTGTGAAAATTGCTTTTTCAATATTGTGTATAAAAGGATATTTTGCCAATCTCTATTCTTCTTCTCCTTGGTTCTAGACTGAGGAAAAGAGCTTCTGGATATGGCAAAAAGGACTGCTTCTGGCATGCTCTGCTTTATTATTCCCATCAGGTGTTCCTCTTGTTGTTTTTATTTTTCAAATAATTATCTTTATGGCACCAATTATTATAAAATACTATCCTCACATTTATAACTGGAACAATATTCTTGAGCCAGTATCTTTATGTGTCCCTTACCCAGGGGGTAAAATTGCATTGATAGAGAGCAGTAGAAATATCAAAACAGATCATTTTCAACTGAAGGTTATATAATATCCTGCAATAAAATAAAGAGTCAATAGACCTGGACAAAATACAAGGTAAAGATAATAACTCAGACAGAACTCAGTTTAGGTTCCATTTTATAGTTTAACATTATCATTAAAAAGAGCAATGAGAACGATAACAGTAAAATGACACATAAAAAATAGCAGCAGATAAAACAACCAGAAACAGGATGGAAAAGGAAAGACTTCTACAGCACGGCAATACTTGTAATGCAAAAGGGAGGAACCAAAAAAGACAGTGTGAATAGTACCATGACAGAGTTAAGCTAACCTGATATAGAATCATGGAATCATAGAATAGTATCTAGTATTAGGAGACATATAAAAAAACCTAGGAACTTGAGCCAATAAATATATATATTGGGGAAAAAGAAAAAAAAAACACAAACTACAGAAAGTGAGTAAAGTTCTGGTTTCTTTGTCAAAAGACAAAGTAAAACCACCAGGAACATTCTTCATGAGACAGGAAACAGCAGACAATAAATACCCATATGTGAGCGTGTACAAATAAAAACAATGGAACTGTTGCAAGCTATGTACAACCCAAGTAAATGCAAAAACTTTAAAATGGCACAAAAGCAGAGAAAGCACGAAATGTGAAAATAACAGCTTGCTTCTGTAGTTAGCAAAAAAATCCAGCTGAGATTCAGACAAAATCATACTGATCAGCAGCTAGAGTTCTGACAGCAGTAATGAGTCTAGAAAGGCATGCAGATTGTTCATTTATTTTTTGTCAAACACCAAGTTCTCCATGGGCTATTGCAAGCACCTAAAGTCTCCATCATGGCTAGTTCAAAGCTTTAAAGACAGCAGGAATCTCTAGGTATCAAAGTTCATATTGAAACTGTTAGTAACAGAAGATGCTAGAGGTTTTAGGGTGCAAAATTTTGTAAGTTGTCAGGCTACCTATTTTTTTACTGATACATGATGTTTTCAAAAAGATTTCTTTGTGCATTTATTTTTTCTGTTATATACTTCCCCCTATATCTCTTTGGTTTTCTGTTCACTATACATATATAAATATCATATACAGGAGTATAAGTTATAAAGATCATATATAAGTAGATTCTTCACACAGAAATATATGGCACTGCTTTCTCTTTCTGGATTATCCATACATGGACAAAAACTTGAACAGTGGTTCAATGTTGAATTTCCCTCTCTCAGATGTAATCTTTGATGGCTCATTATCACTTCAAACTCCATGTGACTAAAACTAAACTCTTCATTTTGATACATATCTGTCTCACAGCAAACTGTCCATTTTTCTTTATAGATATCCCTTTCAGCCAAAAGACAGAATCATTTATTCTGTCTATTGAGAAAATGATAAGAACTTAGTGCCTTAATAGACTGTTTCTTTCTCTCCTGTTTTATCTCCTGTGCACACACAGGCAGCCCTGCCCTGAAACGAAGTCTCAGATCTAGCTATATTTCATATTGGAAGAAAAATTACTTTGCTAGCCTCAAGAAAGTACTTAAAAGCATATTATAAAATGTAATATCACTAACATGGTGACAAAACTGTTCTGTTTCCTGTCTGGCGATTAGGAATTTAGGTGCATATTCACTGCACCAAATCTTTCATGCTGCAGGAAAACATCAAGGTGGTGTGAATTGCAAACTGAATATTATCTTCATCTCCAAGTGAGTAAAGTGTTGTGGATATGTTGGAAATATTGATACAAGCTTCCTAGCTGCTATTAACACCTGTCAGATTGTCAAGCACCTCTTAAAGATTCCTAAGATTCAGGCTTTTTTAACATCAGTCTGCAAAGGAATGTTTTCCTGACCAAAAGATACTGTGGGATCATTTTGTGGGATCATATTGTAGAATGGGTTTGAAAGGGAAATCTTGGACAATCTAATCCAAACACCTGCTTCAAGCAATGACAGTTTTATATTAGTCTTCCCATAAGTATACTTAAGCTTTCCTTAAAGACATCTAATTATTTTACCCCTACTCTGGTGGAAAACTGTCATACTGTCTGATCAACCTCAGTGTTAAAGAAAGTATCTGTATACCCAAGCTAAGTTAATATTTTTTCCAACTACAGTTCTGGGCATTACTTCTGCCCACTACAAATTTTTGTAATGTCTTTCATGTTTTCACACACTGTGATGGATCTATCTTTTAGCATTTCTCCTTCTTTGGACTAAAAAGTTCTTCCACAATTTTTACACTTTCAATGTACATATCTACATTTACTATACTTGAAGTACAGATACCCAGTACTATATAAAATGATAATGCTACCCTTCCAGCTCTTTGAAAAAAGTTTTTGCTTAGATTTCTTTAAACACGTATGTATTCTTTCTGTAACATCTTCAGGTAAGATCTCATTTTTGCTTAAGTTAGTGACAATTATGTTTCCTGAATATATTCTATTTTACTTTATGCCTGTGCTATCTCTACTTCTCCAACAGTTTCTCATCTTCTGTGTGGTGAATAGCAGGATAGAAAAAAAAATCTACTGGAAAAGTAAGTTGTTGTTGTTGTTGTCTTGATTTGCTTTTTATACAGTGGTTTCTTGACCCTGTATTTTGATTGCTGGGTTCATGCAGTGGAATAACTTTGAATGTAGAATCCTACTGAATGTTTCAAGTTTCTACATTTAGGGCTGGTTTGGTTTTGGGTTTTGTTTCTTTTTTTTTTTTTATGTCAGTATCAAAACAAGCCTGGACTGGACTATGATTTCAGCGGTGGCAAAATTTCTGATTTCCCTAACATTGAGAAAGGGGAAAATTGAATTCATTTTTGATCAAGACTGCTACAGTCTCCGGAAAGCTGCCCTACTGATGCAAGTTTTGTTCAGTCTTTAGAGTGGCCAAGATTTCGTATAACGCATTTTCTAAGATAGCTGGCAGAATTCTCTGAGTAACAGGAATTGGGTGATGGATCACACTGAGCTAGTGCTTTGTCAACAGTTAGAGGGTGAGGTTATAAGGATTTTCAGTGCTGGGCAAGGGAATGGGCTTGGCTTTAACTCCTGCAAATCACTGCTGATATTTTTTCTCTACACACTCTGGATACTGTTCCAATTGGGAAAAATTATGGATATATAAAAAAAAATATTTTGGCAATGTCCCGCTAACTGCTGACAGCTGCTATTTTTGTGTGTATTGAAATCTGTTCAGTGCAGAAAATCTTCCTGTTTTATGTGCCCTGATACAGAAGGTGCCTTACGAGACACCTGTCTCCCAACTGAAGTCTACAGACATTTACCCCTTGCACTTTGTGAGGCAGAAATATGCTCTTGAAGTGGCATGATGACAACATAAATAATTTGTTTTTCTCGTCAGTCATATGCCAGCACAGTGTACTGAATCAGCTCCCTCAAGAGCCAGAGATAATGGAAGTAAAGCTGGTATGTGGGGAGAAATGCAATTGTGCCCCTGAGACTTGGCAGGGAGTTTAGGAGAAAGGAGAGAGACAATGTTCTGCTCAGACCCAACAAGCTTGTAGGCTAGCTCAGCCCATCTTGTCCTGTCTCACATGAGGATGGGACATCCTAACATAAGGCATGTAAAATAGTTCCCTAAGGCTCCAGCTCTGTCTGATGAGCTCTTTTCTAACAGACAACACTACTCATAAATTTGCAAATCCAGAGAATACATCCTAAAACTTTGTACCTGTATATATCCATGACTGATGAGAACCCTTCTAGGGATAAAGGATAAATCTCTCCACTGACAACGTTTGAGTTTTTGATACTTTCAGTCACAAAGTATTGTTGATATGCTGGGGAGATGGTACTGCCCTGTAATTGATATGTTTTTCTTTCCCTTTGCAATATGTGTAAGAGTAACCCAAATTAATCACAGTTATTTCTTCCTCTCGTGTGGGATCTCACATATGGTTTATACGGGATCCTGCTGTTAGCCTCACATTCTAGCTACCAGAACTTTTCCAGGGACCTTTAGGAGCTGTTATATTGATGACTTAACATTGTTGCAAATTCTCCATCTCCAGATTCTTGCAACACTGAAATAAAAATTTGATTGAATGTCTCTCCAGTCAAAAAAGTATTATATTAGTAGGCAAACAGGCACTTGGCAGTAAGAGTGCTCCTAGGCAGGACGGAACATCAAGGATTCCTTGCTGCTTCTGGATCTTCAGATTTTGCAAAGTTGCATACGTGCTGCTGGCCAGAAGGCTGAAGCACCTTGTTTCTACATTCAGTGCACAAAGAAAGTTCTCAGCAAGCTTAAATTCTCAATCTCAGCCTGATTTTCCCAGCAGCTGAATCTTTAACATGTTCATTATTCATGTCTAAGAACGCAGGATTGTTGTGTGCCATTTTCTTGGAACAAATGAAATAACAATATCTCAGTTTCTGGACAAAGATCCGTGAAGACTTTTTTCTGGATTCAGTTGTTGCAGTCAGTGTCTTTGATGACCTGATCCCTTTGTCTTCTGTAACAAGCTCTAAAGGAAACCTCCCAAGGTCCCAAGGTTTCCATGAAACAATCTGTTTCCTAGGAATGAATGTTGGTACCACACTAGACCAGCGCTCCTCAGTCTGTACTCACCACTTCGGTATTTGGTGGTGAAGAAACGAATATAATCATTAAGACCTCAGATGATCTCCTTATACAGACAATGATTACATGAGGTTTTCTACCTTCCAATTTCTAAGTCAAAAACAAAAAGAAATTATTATCAAAAAAAAAAAAAAAAAAAAAAAAAAAAAAAAAAAAAGTTATCCTCAGTACAAATCCCTAAGATCTGCCAGAACAGAGTTACAGTAATTTTCAGTGGCTGTTGTGAAGACTATGGAGATTTGGGGTAGAGTGGTTTTGGCAGCAAACAAGCTAAGTAAAAACGATTTGCAGTTTGGTTTCCTCAGGTGGAAGGAGGGGAGTGGAGAGAATTAGTTTGGATTTATGGAATGTTGGTGTTTCTGTTTTGAAGTTATTTTTGGATTAGTATCAGGGCAGATACTTTTCCAGTGGATTCCGTTTATATTAGATAGACTCCACTCTAATAAAAAGGATTCTGACCTCTTGGAAATAAAATTAGCAGATTTTATTTAGATGAGTCCTGGAGTAAGTAGAAGATATGGGGAAATGGAGATCTGTCCTAATTTCAGCAACTGAGGAAGCACCCCTGAGGCACAGAAGAGTAAAAAGTGGAGTTGTTCTAAAAGATAGATTACTTTTTGCCTAACAGTGTCTCTATGCAAAAACCATAAAAAAACTGAAAAACAAGTAAGAAAATGACAATACAAAAATTGAAGTTTGAAATGGTGATTATAACATACCATAGAATCACAGAATCAATGAATGGTTTGGGTTGTAAGGGACCTTAAAGATCACCTATACAGGATTGTGAGAATCATGTATAAGATAGTGAGAGCAAGATTTTCCTAATGATTTTTTTCATCAGATGTCAGGTTTTGGACAATACAGCTGATATTCAGTAGTTAACTCAGACAATAGAAGAAACGTCATTGTATGTCAGAGGATATATGCAATGCAAATTAAAGCAGATAATTTGACAGCAATGAGTATACAGATAAAGCCTATGAATTCTACAAACCCTCTACTCTGAAGGTCTGAAGAAAAAATAATGAATGATAGATGAAGCAGCCATCATTACACTCCACATTTCCACTTCTCTGGAATGTCATTCACTGCAGCCCAGCAAGGCTTGGTCTGGTGAGCTACAGCAAAAGCCATGATGGCAAAATAACCTTTTCAAAACAGTTAAGTAATATTTTAGTTGTAAAAGGAAAGCAAGACAAGCAGAGAAGGTGTGGAGGTAGTCTGTGCCTATAGTCAGGTAGGCACAGTTTATCTCAGACAAAAAAACCTTTGGAGAGCTTTGAAGAAGCAGTGTCTGCTTGTCACAGCTCACTTCTAAACGTTGCCTCTTAACCCACTCCACATTCTCTGCTCTTCCTTTTTCTGCCTTTCATTTCCCCTATTCTTAGTTAAAACTAAAAGTTAACATAGTAGAAGCAAACTTTTTCAACCTGAGTGACATTGTCTTCAGGTACCAATAAATGGTCTATCTGAAGCTAATGCGTTCTTTTCAGTGTATATACTTTCAGGCAGGTAACCTTGAATTAATTCTAGAGGAAAAGCAGATGGCTGTATAGTTTTCTTACCATGCTATAGGGATCTCTAGTTGCTTCACATAAATGCAGACAAATTGGTAAAGGAAGTTTTGTGGAAGAAAGCAGTAAATCAGCAAGCAAAAAACCAGGTCCCTCAAGAATCCCAAAATCCGGACATAACTTCTTAAAAAAAAAAAAAAAGAAAAAAAGTACAAAGACAATATAGCCAGTTTGTTTCCATAAGAGAGCTCAAAGGAAGAATAAGAAGATAGGCAGAAGGAATAACCACAGAATGAAATGCAGAATTTAAACTGCCTTGTAGTGGAAGAAATTTTTCTTCTTGATCTGTTGTGTGTGTAACAGACTGCTAAAGGTAGCAATTGGGGAGTTTTGGTATTGTTTTTTGTTGTTTGTTGTTTTTTGTTTGGTTTTGGTGTATTTTGTGGAGGCGGGGGGCGTCTTTTACATTCAGTGCTTTTTCTGGGGTCTTTCCTGAAAAAGTTGGAATTCCGATGTAAATCACTAAGCAGAAAAGTCTTCAGATTTCTGATGACGGGCCCCAGATTAGCTGTTCATGGACAGGACAGACGGAGTAAATTCACACCCCCACCAGACCTCCGTTCTCCTACATCCTTCCAGGTTTCCTCCCTCCACGCGGCCGAACGCTCTCCTCTGAGCAGGGTGCCTGGCTCCTCACCCAGACCCCGCGCAGGGGAGCAGGAGCGGAGCAGCAGAGCTGCGCAGCGGCTACTTCTCCCCGTGGGCAGGTTCCCCTCTCGCGGGAGGGGGCACGGAGGCTGGGAAGAGGCAGGCAGCCCTCCTTCCCCCTCCCTTCCTTCCTCTCTCCACCCTCCCTTCCCTCCCCGTTACGCTGCGGGCGGGGGTGCCGCCTTACAGGTCGCAAGCGCTCTCTACTGAGCTCCCCGCGGCACGGAGAGGAGCGGAGCGGCGCGGAGCTGCCCCGGCCATGGTGCTGCGCGCCGC
Source organism: Amazona ochrocephala (assembly GCA_039720435.1). NCBI lineage: Eukaryota > Metazoa > Chordata > Aves > Psittaciformes > Psittacidae > Amazona > Amazona ochrocephala. Next base: position 48,340,598 of record CM077882.1, read on the forward strand.
TGGACTCATCGGCTGCTGCTGCTGCCTTCTGCCCCTTGTCCTCCCCGCAGCCCCAGGTAACGCCGGGGGAGGGCAGCGGGAGGGCGGAGAGCGGCGGACAGCCCGGCGATTGCCCCGGGAAGCGGCGCAGCCAGGGATGGCAAGTTGGGAAAGTTTTGGGAGTTTGCCGGCGCCGGGAGGCGGGAGCCCTCCTGCAGTCCCCGGGGGCCGAGCCTTCCCCAGTGCTCGCTCCGGCTGGACCTGCTGATGGTCTTTCCGACGCTTTTCCTTTGCATCCGTCTGACTGCGTCTCTCCTGCCGTTTGCGCAGGACGTCAGGGGCTAACGGTGATATTCCAAGGCAACATTGCTTGATGCAAAGACTTCAAACAAACAAAAAAATGTGCCTGAGGCCTCTTTAACTCACGCTATTCATGCATGACTTAATGAAAAAGATACTTTTCTTAAATTTTCTTCTTTCATCCAGTGTAGAGTGGAAATTAATTCAAAGCTTTCACTGTATTAAATGAAATTTCTTTTTAACTAAAGGTACTTCTGTGTTTCAAGTAGTTTTGAAACAATGCATTTTGAATGGCATGTTGTGAAATTACATACATGATTCTGTTCTGAAATTTTCCTTTTAAAGGCATGTATAGTGATTTATCATGCACTTTGCGTATGCTAAAGTGACTTAATTCTTTCAAGGTTAATTCTTTATGTCATTTCACTTATCCTATAGGAACACTCTGAAACATACTTCAAGTTCATTTAAAATTTTATTTTGCAAAAACGTGTTTGAAGAAAGAATTCAGAGCATTATTAATTCTGGGTTCTTTCAAAACAGCAGTGATGTGTATGAAACGTGATATGATTTTTTTGCGTAGTGCTGATTTTACTGATTTGATGTGATAAATCTTTTTTCCAGGAGTGAACTGTAAAACTGGCTGCCACCCAGAAAATGGATTTTGTGAATTTCCCAGTGAATGCAGGTAAAATATCTGTCAGACCAGACTATTAGCACAGGAATGAATGGCTTCAATAATTTATAGTCCTGTTAAAATAAACAGAAGTCGAAATGGTTCGTCATCTGAAAACATGGAAGTGTAATGAAACAGCATTCTATTAGGCTGCAGTAACTGGAACCATAGAGTATAGACATCTAGGTGCCTTTTTAGTCTACTTTTTCCAGTAAGGGAAGTCTTTACATTGATTAGCACTTATTTATTTATTTTCTCACTGAATGATATGGTTTTCTTCACATAAACTGCTTCTAGTACCCAGAAGCATTGGTGATATCTTGTTCAAATGTGCTGCACAGTCCAATTTTGTATTCAAAACTTTATTTATTGTGCCTCAAAAAGGGGAGCATCTTTGCAATTATGTTTATTAAAAATAAACCATGCCTCTATCTTGTCTTTTATCTCTTTCAGATGTCAGCCTGGTTGGCAAGGTGCTCTTTGTAATCAGTGTGTTCCTTTCCCTGGGTGTTTGCACGGCAGCTGTGCCAAGCCCTGGCAGTGCATTTGTGAGGAGGGCTGGGTTGGCAGCCTCTGTGACATAGGTTTGCACATCCTTTCGTGTCCTTGAGCAAGTGAGGTGAAACAGCCCCATCTGGTGCTAGAGACACGCTAAAGTCCTTTCGGATAACTGCTGGTACTAGATAACATGGGGACTCTGGGCAGCGGCAGATAAACCCGGAACTTCGATATTTTAGGCAGAAGCATCTTTTGCAACTGGTCATACATGCGAGCAAAGTGTAAACTCCTCATTCCATTTTAAACAATGATTATTGTAGACAAGGCCAACAAATAACTACTCCCTTGTCATATAAGCCATTTCTATAAAAATACAAGTCGTAATACATTAAATAATTTGAAATATTTACCTAGCACATCTCTCTTTCTCTCTCTCTCTCTCTGTCTATCTATCCATCCTTCCCTCCATCCATCCATCTGCTACTTTCTTAATACTTCTTGAAAAGGAAAGTATTGTGCTTACTTCTTCCTTTACTTAACCCACTGACGATTCTGTGAAGTAGTATTAATATAGCTGAGAAAAAGATTTGCCAGAACAGGCTGCCACTTCCTTGTGGCACCCTCCTTGTGAGGGGTAACACAGCTCTTGTGTGTACTCTCTCACCCCTTGCCAGTCACAATGGGCCAGCTTAGCAGAAGCAAGCTGTAGAAGTGGCCTCTGCTGAGCTGGCTTATTTTGGCTGACACATACAAATGTTCAGCCAAATGGGTCTGAGGGTGCCAAAGCCACATGAGCATCCAGGAACATGTGCCTCTTCAGCCCACATAGCTGCAGCTAGAAGAGGACAGGTATCCCAGGACTCATTCTCTTTTCATGTATTTCACGCTTTTGTTGTAATACATCATATAGTTTATAGAGCATGCTTGTGTTCTGCCAATGCATACCCAAAGCAGTAATTAAAAATAATGCAGCTTGAACTGGATAAAATTTTCAAAATGAATATAAAGATTTCAGGCAGTTCACATGTTTCAGTGATATGGACCTTGGTGCAAGGTACTCAGGTACTCATTTAGCTACTCATCAGGCTTTGCAGCCTGTACTCACTGGCTGCACACATAAGCATAGACAGGCTTCTTATTTAAAGCTAGTCCTGGTACATTTGCAGCAGCTGCAGTAGCAGTGGTGCAGATGTGACTATGACTTCTCAAAAGTTGTTGCTCTGTGCACCTCCCACAAATGCGTTTGTACCTGGGACAGCCACCTAGGTTCTTTTTACAGCCAGTGAGGAAGAATGGGTCCTTCTGTGATCTACAATCATAGATTTCTAAAACTAGACTGAAAATCCCTCCACTGCCACCTTAGGAGGCTCAGTTCTATTGCTTGGCAATAACTCTAAAGGACCAGATTTTTAAAGGTACTGTCTTCACATCTAAAGTTTCCTTTAAATGGATATTAAGGTTTTCAAGCTGGGCATACTTTTAAAACCCATGAGTTTCTCGTTGAATTTTTAAGTACTAATATATCTTTGCAGTTCTGAGTCTTGCGACTGGTACATAGGATGCAAAGCAATGCTTAGGAATTTGTTGCCATATCTTCATGGAAAAATATTATTTTAATACATATTCATTAAGATAGGTTTATTATACAAACCAGGTATTTCAGAAACTGTTATTTCTCTGAATGCTCAGAGTAATCTCAGAGTCTTCTTTGACAGTTTGAATCTAGATCACCATGAAGAGCTGCCAAGAACGTTCAGCCTAAAGAACTAACCTTCTTTTCATCTGTAGGGACATGTTATGTTGACAGTGTTTTATCTCATTAGTTTTACCTATTCTAAATGCATTGTTTTGCCACAAGGGATCGAGACGGGTCCTCCTTTTTTTGCTACTGAAAGGTTGCTACAAGTTGTTATCCTGACCAAGTGAAGTACTGAAACTTCAAATGGGTTAATTGCTCAGACACTGATCCCTGCCAAAAAGTTGATGGCATTTTCCTGTATTAAATTATTACAGATTTGCTGTTACACATTAACAGATACCAGTAAATGAAACTTGGGTTAGGAAGAAGGAAGGGTTTTGAAGGCAGCTCCCCTTTTGGGGATCACTGCAACACACATGCTGTTTTTTTAAATATGGAAATACAAATTCATTAATTTCTTATCACAAAGTACTGTGTCTCTCTCTTCTAATACTGACTTTTTGTGTACAATGAGGGCAAGCCACAGCTGTTATGTTTTTCACATGCCTATGATATTAAGTGCCATTTTTTAACTACTGGAGACCATTTTTAGCTTTGGGTATGTGATGAGATAAGGTATGTTAAAAAGCTACATTTGTGTTGTTTCTGTAGAGACTGATGAAGAGTTGTGAGTAATGCAGTTTTGTTATTCTCTTTAAATTCTTTTTTTTTTTTTCTTTTCTGCTATAGAAAGTTTAATATTTGCAGGAAATTTCCAGTATAGCCACTGGTTTAATGTTGCCAATTATAAGCAAATGCCAACACACAAGGATGGCAAAACCCAGAATGGAAAACTCTGGGAAAGTCTGAAGTTCATTGTCCGCTACTGTAAATACCTGAAATATTTGTAAACTACAGATACAGTCCAAGCAGCTTATTTGCTTGCTAAGCATAGGAGGAAAAAAGATACTTTGGACCAGTGGTGGTATCTCTTTTTCTGTTTTCTAGAAAAGTTAGTGTATCGTCTCCTTGGCTTGGATCATGGAATTTCATTTCTGGAGTAGTTTTGAATCATGAAGTAGTTTTGCTAATGCCTCTGACTGTGTAGCTGTTGTTTTTACTATGGGCACCCTGGTTCTCAGTTCAGATCAAGAATGACTTTCCCAGTAGTTTAGAGGCCCACAGATTATAGGTTGAGCTTGATCCATTGTAAACACGTAGGTCAGGATCAGTGGTATCATTTATGACTATTATTGCAATTATGTGGACAGACTTTGCGCTTAAAGAAATCTATGAGTTGGTATTAGTGTTAACACTGCTGGTTAACCTCTTTGCAGTGGAATGCACCAGCCTACCTAACAGAATGCTCTGGCATCTTCTCATCCTGTGGAAACATAGCCTTGAAACTGGGTATATAAACACCTGGAACCAGGCTGCACAACAGTTTCTCTCTGCAGCTGACATATGCTATACAGTACAAGGAACCACATCAAACATTGAGTGTAACAAAGGGAAAACCAGTTTAGTCAAGTTATTTCCAGGATAAAACAACAGCCCAGTCAGAGTATATGATCCACCTTGCTAAATCAGATCAGTCATCTGTCGTCTTGCCATCTCTGTGTCTGTACAGTCATGTTGTTGGGCCTCTGACCTCCTGTGTGAATCACATTCTCCATTTGGCTAAAAACACATGAGATGTGAGCTTGGAGTATACTGTGTTACAAGTCACTTGACTTCTTTGCCCAGGACAAAGACTTTAATGACTTTTGACTTTGATGACTGTCACAAAGAGAGTATAGGTGGAACCTCTAGTGCCCCTACTAGTCACGCATGAGACAGGACCTAGAAATTCTGCTCTGACATAAACTACCACTGAGTCTGCCTTCCTTCCAAAAAGCACTCAGTGATTGCTTTATTTACTGCAGCATCATAATCTAGTTTTACACAAATATTAATGAATTTATTGGTAGTGTGGTTGTGGCTATTCATAAACGTGTAAATGTGTCATCCTTTTTTTTAAATTCTCATCTCAGGCTCTGTTACCACTTGAAGCAAGTAAATCACTTGGCTGTTGGCCTTTTGAGATGTAAATTTGATAAAAATATAGAAAACAGGCTATTTGAGGTTATTTATGCAGTATGTTTTAAAGAGTTATGTTCCAAAAAATATCTAAGTTGTGTTTTAAAATTAAATCCCTGACATAAATTAGTGACAGTAATGTATGTGTATATGTGTGCATATATACACGCTATCCATATATTTCAAAGAGCTTCCTTGCTCCTGCATCAGAATTCATGCTTTATTACCTGCCTTTAAAGCCTGTGAAAACAGGTAGCAAATAACACTGCTCCAAAAAGTATTCAAGGTTACTTTGATCCTTGTGAAAATTGGAGCTTGCACTCAAAGTGCATGGAAAGTGGTTGTTTTGCAATGAGAACAGGCTAATACATGAGAAAATAGAGCCTCTTATGCAGGGAAGATTATATTTGATATCTAGGGCTGTTGAAATGTTTTGCTAAGGTTAAAATTTTGCAGTACCTCTTGATATCATCTAAATTGCATGTTATGCTGTGGGAAATAAAATACAAATGCCCTTAAATCCGTTTTCATCTTCTTAGAAATTGTATGTGTGCACGTTTGTGCGAGGCATCAGATAACTTTCAGTAAGATCTTCTCTGCAGCTGCTCCATTAACTGGCTAAAATATGCACTTGTTTGTTTATTTATTTAATTATTTTAAAAATTTAGTAATCATTTGAGTGGGAAGTGGCTCAGCAGGGAAACTGTGAAGAAAATGAGATGTGCAACTTTGGGTCCAGGTGTCAAACAGCTTTCTCTTATGGTACAGTTATGTAAGGGCTTGATGCAGCCCAGCCAAAAGAGGAAATTTTTTTTTGGAACTTGCTGATCCCTGGTGTTATTAAATGATTGTTCATAAGCACATAATGATAGGCTCTGGGCAGAGAGTGGGGAGAATTCCCAGTTCTAATTGCTTTATCAGAATTCTGCTCTTGAAGAAGCCAAGGTTATGAAAGGATGACGAGACTACATAGTTCTTTCTTTCTCCCATACTAATATTTTATTGATAATATTACTTATTTATAGACTGGAACAATTTGCAAGTGGGAGCTATGAAGAGAGAAACTGAAAGTGCTTGCAATAATAGTTGAACAATCTGAATTCCATTTTAACAGAGGGAGGAATAAATTGGAATTTATAAAATGCAGGATGAATGACTGTTAAAGCTATACTGTGTTTGAAGTATTATAAACTATTTACTGACTCTTTCTCATTAGATTAATTGAGACCTGTTATTTTCTCAAACAGATGTTCACCCATGTTCTGCAAAACCCTGCACCAATAACTCAACATGCATAGAGACTGGTAATGGAGGATATATTTGTCTGTGTGGCCAAGGATTTACAGGAAAAAACTGCCATCTCAAAAAAGGACCTTGCATTATTAATGGGTAAATATTGATTTCTGACATGAATTTAAAATACACAATCCTTATGGCTATTATTCAGAATTCTTTGGTAAGTAGAAGTGTCTCTGTGCTAAAATATATAATGCTGATATTTTTATCAAACTTTACAGATCTGATCTGTTCATATTGTAAAGATTTACAGATTATGAACATGAGGGTTTGTGCATAATTTTAGTACTCGAAGTATTTGTACATTTTATTGTGATGAATTTATACCTTCCCAAGATTTTTGTAAACAAACTTGAAGTAACCTCCCATCCTGTGTTCTCACCTCTAATGAAATATAACTGTATGTACAAGCCGTGTACACTAATAAGAACAGAAACCAATACACAAGCTGTCTGCAAAAAAACATCTAGTCCTCCAGTCTGTCATTTTTCTTAACTGACATGTAACTGTATGTCCATAGTTTACTGGAGGAGATAATCTTACTTCTACCAGAACAGGGAGTGTGGGAGGCCATTGCTCTCCACACTCTAAGTGGGACGTTAGGAGCAGTATTGCCAGCAGGTTAAAGGAGGTGATGCTTCTCCTCTTCTCAGTCCTGGTCAGACATCTGTATTGCTGGGCCCAGTTCTGGGCTCCCCAGTATGAAAAGGACATGGACATATTGCAGTGAGTCCAGTGAAGGGCCACGAAGGTGATTAAGTGATGGGAGTATCTCTCGTATGAGGGGAGACTGTGAGGTGGATTATTTAGCCTGGAGAAGAGCACTGGGAACTTACTCATATGTATAAATACTTGATGCAGAGAAGCCAAGAAGATGGAGCCAAACTTTTCTTAGAGGTGTTCAGTGGAAGGACAAGAGGCAACAGGCACAGACTGAAAACCTTTCAGAAATATTGCTGGTAGAACTGCTTGGAAAAAGGGTGACCTTTCAAAGTTAAAGAAAATGTGAACTGCTGTTTTTGTTGAAGTCTACAAGTATCTGCTGTCTTCTAGGTCATCAAGGATCTTACCCCATATGCATACAGAATGCCTTTCTTATGTATACAAGCTTGGTAAAACTATCACCTTAAAATCACAGTTTTGTTTTTGGAGATTGCCTTCATTCTCTCTAGGTCCATATTGGTGCCCTCTGGTTCTCTTTTTACTCAGCAATAGATAATGATGAATATTTAGATCACCTTGTGACAAAATCTTTCTGAAGACTTATGCATTCTTGTTTAAGGAACATTAACACCTCTCTGTCTCTGGCAAGAATTGCCATTCTTGCTACTTTATGTCAGTGGAATATTTTTGTCATTGTTTTTAATTTTCACATAGTTCTGTTTAGGTTTACATTCAACCTCTCAGACAACTGCTCTGTTTTGCCTGTTTCTCTTCATTGACCATAAGGACATTTAAGTTTCTTACACATGCATTGAATCAGATCCAGGCTACCTGCCTAACACAGGGGATGTGAATAGTTTGTTTTCTCTACTTTTCATCTGTAAAGCAAATATTTCAGTAATCCAACGCAGGCGTATTTTAGCTATCCAAGATAACAGGTGAGGTACAGCATCAATGAAATAACACAGATTAATTCCTTGTAATTGCTTAAAATCCTTATTGTTTTAAATTGCTGAAACTACATTTTTGTGATGGTACTCTGCATTCAAACTGACTGCTTATGAGCTAGTCTGGAAACAATGAACAATTTTTCTTAAAGAAACAACATACTTGAAACAGCAGTTAATTTTCTCTGGGATGCTGTGTCCTCTTCAGGAAAATGAGCAGCAGGCCCTGCTTTTGGTGCAAAAAGACAATGCCCTCAGTATAAGCACCCTGTGTCTGCTAATACTTCATAGTCCACCAGAGAGCGCACCTCATATCCTGGAAAGAGACCTCAGTTTCTCTCTGCCTCAGATGGTAACAATATTGATATTACTAAGCATTGTCCTTGGCTCCTCAGTGAATGTTTACAGATGGTACAAAGACAATTCACAAATCAAAGCATTTGTTCTAGTCCGTTTACAAAATCAGGCACATGATCCGCATTAGTGACGTCTGTGATGAAGTTTTGCTTCATCACATAAAATCAGAGTATTTGGAAAGAAAAGAAGTGGTAGGCCCATGTTTCCACAACTGGCATTTCATATATCACACCTTGTTGAACGTATGTTAAATGCCAAAAATGCAAAGTAACATGATCTATTCAAGGAGATGAATATTACTACTTTATTTAAATATATGAAAGTTAGGCAAATACAGTTCAGTGTTAATAATAAACATAGTATCAAAATTCTACATAGTGCCCCTTATGTGTTTTTACTTACATTATTTACTCTTCTGAAAGATTTGGAAAAAAATTTTACACTTGCATTCTCCAGCAATTTCTTCCTGTTTGCCTTGAAAGTACTGTAATTCAACCCATTCATAAGGGTTCAAGCTTCTACACTTTGCCATGTGCAAAGCAGCTTGTCAGATTTTCCATGGGACCTGTAAAGCAAAGAGAGGCTGCTTGGCTCTCCAAGAAGGGCAGAACTGCTCATTTACTCAAGGGCTGTACAACTACAATTTCCATGCTTTGTTTAAAGCAGACACACTGGCTAGTGATGTGCCCGAATTCTTTGCTTCCGTGATCACCTCAAGCTGTCACCAGCAACTGCTACGTCAAAGCCCAGTGAAACCCACACCTTTTGCTTTCCTAATACTGCTTCCAGACTTCCAGTTTGTTCTTTCAGTAGCTTTTTTTCACAGCCAACATCTACAATGAAGGACAATACAAGGAGGTTTTTCAGCAGTTTATATGAAAGTGGCAAAAAATGGCAAAAAAACAGGCAGATGATTCACCTACCACAATATTAAGGCTCTCATGATGGGTGGCCACCAAGTATTTCAGTCCCCAGTAAAGCCAGAGTTACTTGGGGTGCTATCATAGCTACCCCCAGAGTATTAGGAAAAGTGTTGCTGTCAGAGAGGCTTGTCATAAGCTTTGCCAAGTGTTACTCATCTTTAGGTTTTATTATTAAGTTTTAAAAGTTCTGCCCATATATGATCAGCTGCCATGAGAGTGGGTTTTGAGATTTATTTGTAAACCTGTGACCCAAGGGTTCCTTTTCCGCCAACAGGGCCAGCTAAAGGACCAAGTCCACATTGCTCCACTGCATTGGTATTTGTGCCTTTCTGTCAGTGGGTGGCCCTGTCTTTTGGCCTGTCGCTCAGTAAGGTGCAGTTACATTGTAAAGATAAAAAAAGGTGTCTCAGTGAATTTACATCATTTAGCACATAGTACCAGGCTATTAATTATGAAGTTCCTAAGTGGTTTGCTGAAATACTTGGATTCCTATGGTTCTGTCCTCACAATACAGCTGCCTTTGCCAAGGCTGAAACTATCCCACTTATATATTCTATTACATTATCAAAATTTTTGACTGAACAACATTTTGCAGGAAAGTATGTTTGCTTCTAAATTTTTTGTGTCATAGAGCACTGGAGAAGAGAAAAAAAATCGATCAGCTTTATATCTAGCTGCTATGGCAGAGTATTTTTCTTTGCCAATACAACACATGGATTATTTTTTTAATAATCAGGTGGAAAAGAAAGCCATGGTGCTAGTGTCTTTGCTCAGCTTGGTCTGAATAGCTGCTCAGCTAAATGGCTCTAAGCATATGAAAACAGTGGGAAGCTTAATTTGAATAAATGTTTGAAATAATTTTAAATCCCTTCACAGCTCTTTAGATTGAATTTATACTGTCAGGGTGGTGAGGCACTGGAATGGGTTGCCCAGGGAAGTTGTGAATGCTCCGTTGCTGGTGGTGTTCAAGGCTGGGTTGGACAGAGCCTTGGATGGCATGGTTTAGTGGGAGGTGTCCCTGCCCATGGCAGGGGGGTTGGAACTAGATGATCTTAAGGTCTTTTCCAACCCTAACTATTCTATGATTCTATATACTGGTGTACTAATCCTGCCTGAAGGGCCAGCAGAAGCTATTATAATCCGTATTGACAAATCTGTTGAACAAACTCATTCTTGATTCAACTTCATTGACTTCAGTGGATTTGCATTTGGAATTGGCTCTCTAAAGAAAAACAGCTCCTTTTATTGCATAAAGTGTTTCATAATAGCTTCTTTCATTGGACTTTAAACTCCGTTTTGTCTGTGTGATTGTTATCTATTGTAGTTCTCCCTGCCAGAATGGAGGAACGTGCATTGATGACAATGGTTTTGCTCCCCATGCTTCCTGTCTGTGCCCTTCTGGTTTTGCTGGCAACTTCTGTGAAATAGATAGAGATGACTGTGAATCCAACCCATGTGAAAATGGAGGAACATGTACAGATACTGGTGCGGGTTTCAGCTGTTTGTGTCCCCATGGCTATACAGGAAAGCTCTGCAGCAGCCATGTCATGTTCTGTGCAAGTGGCCCATGTGAGAATGGAGGTACATGCAGTGAACATCCCCAAGGAGGATTCAAATGCATCTGTAAATCAGAATTCATTGGTGTGACCTGCAAACATCCCAGCAAAAACACAAGTCTTTCTGGAGTGAATATGGAGACAAAGCACATAAAGAATTACAAGCCAACCTCAAAAGCTCATCACAGATCAGTACATCAACAAGAAGTCCTGAAAATAACAATGAAAGAAACTATCCAAAATGCAGAGCCCTTGTTGAGCAGAAGCCAGGTGATATGTTTTGTCGTACTGGGCTTGCTTACATGCCTTGTTGTCTTGGGTACAACTGGGATTGTGTTTTTTTCAAAATGCGAAGTGTGGCTTGCTAATGCCAAATACAGTCATCTCCTACGCAAGAAAAAGAACTTTTTTCTGAAATCTAACAATGGGGAAAACCTCTCAGTTAATATTATCTTCCCAGAGAAGATCAAATTGACTAATTATACTAAGAACTACACTGCCATTTAGGCCCTTGAAAGCCAAGCAACAACTTGCAACTTTTCATAGCAATATGTAAAACAGATTTAATTTATTGCCCATGATTGGCCCCAGTATTTGTGCTGTAGCTTGTGCTGAGTGATAATGAAAAAATATAATATATCTGTATTGCTAAGGATGTTTTCATTCCTCAAAATAAAAGGTAAAATAAAATAAATTTTTAAAAATATTGAAGACCAGGGTATTGATTCTTTTCAAGGCAGCTATTGTTTCTAAAATATAAAGTAAAATATGAAGTAAAATCTACCACTGGAACTGTATTGCATCTTTCTTGTGTTGTGCAAAGTTTGTGTGGCAAATATGGTACCTGTAAATTTTGCTTTTTTTTAAATAAACAGTAGTTAAGGGCTATACTGGTTTATTTATTTATTTGTAAATGTTATGCCACAGCAAAGACCACAACAAGTGTCCCTGCTTAATTCTTCTGCTGTATGTGACAAAGACTTTAGAGTCTGCAATCAACAGGAGCAAATTCACACCAATGTCTCAGCTATCCAGGTAGTTTTGCTATTTTCACATGCTCCTTTGATAGAATCTTACACATCTTTGTGATACTAATTTCAGGTTAAAGGTCCCTGTTGCTTGCCATGTTGCCTCCATAAATTGTTCAATTTATCTGTTTTAAAATGTTAAAATGGTGTTTAATGTCTTTGGTCATACTTTCTGTTTAGAGACCTAGTAGAGGTGTAAAGGATCTGATCTTGACTTTTCTATAAATACTCCTCAAAGAACTCTGCTGAGAGAAGTATCCTTCATGCCTGTGTCATAGGATGAAAAAGAAAGATAACATGTGCTACCTGAAATAGGACAGCTGCTTTTAATTCTTCATTTCTGCTTTTTCTCTGTCATATTTCAAGGAGAGAAGACCTTCAAGAATCAAAAGCAGCACTGGCAGAGAGGCAAAGGGTCATGAAAGCCAACAAAAATGTTAGGGCCCTGAGGGCATTAATAGGTCTTAACATCTCTGTGGACCTTCACCTCGGGTGCTTATCCACCGCTATCCACAGGTCCATTTTGGGACAGTCTGAGGCTAGAGACCCAGATATTGGCTGTGCTGTGGGAATACTGGTCTCCACTTCTGCATGCTGGGTAGAATTTAGACCTGAATTGTAGGCAAGCTTTCTGCTGGATGGACCATTTGGACCTATGCTCTGGCCCTGTCTCCTTTCACTTCTGACTGTAGCCCATGGATGGACCCTGGACCTGGTTCATCACTTGTTTCTGGGATAATTGATGGACCCCATTACCAGCACCAGCTCTGGCCATGTGTTCTGTGCGACTGCGCTGTTGGTGGGGCATATCCCACCCTCAGGTATGGTCCTCTGGGATCTCCCAGCTTCCCTACTGGGCAACCTGATGCTCCCTGCTCCCTTAAATTAAAAACAAATAAATAAATAAACCCCAAATAACAATTTACTTTGCCAGCCACCCTGAATAGTAATATTTAGCAGGTCCTAAGCTGTCTGATAGCTATGCTACTCCCAAATCCATTAACAGTTGCTCAAATTTAAAAAAAAAAAAAAAACAACAAAAATTCTTAAAGCACATGCAAGTCATTACCCTAGGATTTTTTCTCTTGACCTCTCTCTTAATTGCTGTAAGCATATAGCAAGTTTGCTTTATTGCTGATAATATTCACACATATCATAGCATTACAATCTAGTGCAAAGGTTAGAGCTAACAGGATAAATGGTGTTGAGATACTACTGTGGAATGTGTTGACGTCTAGCTAACAGGATTAAAATCTTAAAGGAAGCAGATGCTCTCTCTCAAAACTTGTTGAGAAGATAAATATTCATCAAATAGAGCAACTTTTCAACCAGTCGTAGTGAAGATGACTAATGTAGAAATCCAGATGAAGGTAAAACCAGGCAAGCAGTGTTGAATTCGGAGCCATGAAACATGAACTACAGGAGTTTAACGCATTTCTTATGTATTTGAAACATGTAGCTCAGTATTGTATATTTTACTGTAATCTATTCTGTGATTAGAAGTATGTTAGGCTAAATTTTGAGATTACAAGAAACTGAATAACTCAATTGGGTAGCTTGCAACCGTGATTCAAACCAACCTGCCACAGTAGATATCTGCTAGTAATCAGTGGTTGAATTCTAAACTCAGCTGCACACCTATCCCCTCCCTATGAACAGACGCTCCCTCAGGCCTTACAGCTTCAGGCCAGAGCAAGGCTTTGAATAACAAAGCTTGTGTTTAAAATACAAAATCCAGAAAACTGTAATTCATATTTATAAAACGTCACATGATTTTTGGCCATGGTAATCTAGTTGGCAATTCCTCCATCACAGTGTATTTCTTCATACGTAGACAGGAAAGCCTCTTTGAAGAGAAAGTCATTAGCTCGACATGATAAAAACCCACAGATTTCAGCTCCCAGTATCCTTCCTTTCATTGGTGATGTCAGTGAACAGTAGAGAAGGCTGCTATACTCTCCAAAGAGAAAAAGTGTTATCATAAATATGAAGGGCTGGAAAAAATGCATGGGTTTTCTCATATCTCTGTTGTTAGCATAGTGCATAGCTCTGAAGCCTCATCACCATGTAAGTGTCAGAGAACTTAAACTTAAGAAGGCTACAGCATTTGAATCAATACTACCTTCAACAGGTCTCCAAAGCCAGAAGTTTAAGACAAGCATTGTGCAGAAACACTGACATAAAGGTAAAGAGAAGACAAAGAGCATTGATACCACTTCAATTTTATGTTTATTTTTGTAAATGGACGAAAAACAACATATGTATGATACCCACAGCCAGATGTACCGAGCTATGCTGCAATTTCTCACTTCTTGATTTTTTAATGCTCTCCCTTAATCAAGCAATAATGTGTTTGAGCCTCAAACCCCACCTCTGCCTTACTGCCTGTAAAAAAATAAGTAAATAAGGACAACTAGGCTGAGGGGAGAACAAACAGGCTGAGGGATGGGTTTGGACAATGCTAAAGTTCGTTAAGGACAGTAGCTCCCTTTCTCTTGTCCCCAGGCTATTGGAGAATATTTCAAAAGATATTTTTATTTTAAAAATTTCCCTCTGAGCCATCTTAGCGTCTGTCCCTGTTACATCAACAAACAAAACAAAACAAAACAAAACAAAACAAAACAAAACAAAACAAAACAACAAACCAACAATGAAACCCACAGATGCTCCACAAAGGTCAGGTTTTTAGAGACATGGTGTATTTTTCTGGGTTTCTTTTTTGTTTGCGTTCCTTTCATGGCCATGGAGGGGGAGAGGTTTCTGGTGTAAAAGTAGAACATATAAAGTAGTAATTATCAGTTTTGGACAAGGATGTCTGAATAGAGAATATCTGCACAGCTTTTGCTTTTACTGCCATTCTTGATATCTGTCCATACACCAATAATGTATACATTGGTTTTGATTAATAAGGATTCTACTTGCAAGTACTAAAGCATCTGCTATAGACATACCCACAACAGCCCAGCTAATCTTCTCTTCTGGGTTGATAACTTGAGTTCTGTTTTCAAAGAAATATTTAGGTCCAGATGGACAGTGATATTCCTACTTGAAACAAACTTTCAGATTTGGAGGGCGAAGCAGTGTTAAGGCTGGCTGCAGGAGTACACACAGACCGTCACTGAAAACAATGGTCCAGATTCCACTGCTTGAGTACAATACTTTTCATAATTATGTCCTTCCCTCTCCAAGTTCTCAAATTTACCTGTGCCTTGGCAAAATTAATTTATCATCAAAGTCTTTAGGGCAAAACAATTTGCTACAGATATAGGACTAATTTATTTATCCATCTATTTATTTATTTATTTTTAACCCAAGAGTTTCCTGGCAGAACTACATGCATATGCATCCAGAACACACTAAATTATTGCACATGTACTATGCATGCACTGTTGATTTTCCAAAACACATCTCATTTACTATGCGTTTCTTGTGAATGAGCCAAATCCTCCATTCCTGGATGTCACACAGCCTAGGAAAATATCCATTTCTGCCTGGCTTAGGTGAAAGAAGAGTCTTGAGAGAAGACTCTGTTCGCTCAACCCATATTGGAGCCAGTTCTTGAGGCCCACAAAGATGGGCCAGCTTTGTTGCATCTCTTTGGTCATTACATGAGATCAACCCATAAAACATACCGTGTATTAGATTTTGCTCTTAAAACATCAAGTAATGTTTTGAAATTTCTTCCTAAATTCCTTGAAGGAAATGAGGATATGTTTCTTTTAAAACTTTGCAAGAAGGGGATAAAGAGTATATAAAGAGGAGTATTTTAGTATCAAATACAAACTGACTGTTGTTCTGGGACTTGAAGAAAACCACTGAATTAGTTAATTTTGGTCATTATCTCTAATGCTCAAGAAAAAAGCTTTTTCTTCCATTTTAATCCCCTATATACACAAGATGTAGGACCTTTGCGGAAGCTCATACCTGAGTCAGGGTCTCAGACAAGTTCATGAGAACACAGTGCAGAGTCTAGTCCTTATGCTTAGCAATATAGACAAATTTTGCAGGCACAGAGCAACATTGTTATATTAATGGTTTCTCAAAGGCAAGCTTGAGCAACTCTGAATATGCTAAAATATGGAGGTGGTATAATACAAAGAACAGGGACTAAGCCAGGCTTAACTAGAAGTTTTGATTAGACCAAAAATGTTTTCATAATGTTTTGCCACATGAAACTTCAACAAAAATAATATTTCATTCTTCCTCTCTCCGTCCACTTTTGAAATTACACCCTCGCTATTAATTGCAACCTCCAACTGTGTATATCCACTTGATGGCAGTATTTGAACACAGAACCGTTTGAATCTCTTCAACCTGTCCCCTTCGCACTTACATTTCTGGCAGTTTATAAGCCATCCTTAGTGACTAGTTATGGAAAAAGGGCAAAAAGAGAGAACAAGAACATGCCCATGGTTCTTAGTCTGAAGGTAACTGCTACTCATGGGCTGCTGAGCTGCAGCAAAATCAAAGCATACCAGCATTAGCAGAGAAAGCAGCAGTGTTTTCTCAGCAG